>BCII01000002.1:1260495-1582128 GCA_001972285.1 Erythrobasidium hasegawianum | reverse complement strand
GACCTCTTGCAATCTAACCTCAACCTCAACCTCAACCTCAATTGCCCAATTCAGCACACGCAGACAGCCGGGCAGAGGAGACGCTGACAATGCATGCCTTGCTATGTTCACCTATATGCCCTGAGCCTAGTTCCGCTCCTCATGGGGACTTCGCTCGGCCATAGGCTTCGGCATGCTTATGAAACGATGGGCCTCTTTGGTTATATACGGGTTGGCTTCGCTAGCATCACAGCGTTGCTATTATACATATCTCATCGCATCAACAATCCATCATGTCGGCACTCAAAGTCATAGGCAGAATGTATGCATCCGAAACCCACAGGTCTGTCCCGGTCCTCTCAGTCGGACTGCGCGATAGCTGAAATGTAGCTGGATCAGCCGTACCTACCGCATACTAGCTACCGCAGCTCTCTGCAATGTCCAAGTCGAGCTGGTTCCAAACTTCTCTCTCATGAAGGCCATGTCGGACGCGGCTTTCATTGCGAAATTTCCTGTATGTTGCAGCCAGCTCAATGCAGTCACATCAATGATCTGTACTGAACTATCCCTTCAACACCAGAACGTAGCTATCCCGGCCTTCGAGTCGTCTGTGCATCCCGGTCTCTGCTTTACCGAAGCTAGCGCGTATGTCCTGTTATCAGATCCCATGGTATCACTTTAGCTGACCTCTCCCCTTGACTTGTAGCATCTGCGAATACAGTAAGACTCCGAAGAGTCCAGGCAGGGATCCCAGCTAAAGTAGTTGTCTCTGCTAGTCTGCACCGTCGCAGATGAAGCCAAGCTCCTACCTTCCGACGTACAAGAGCTGTGGGTAGAATCATCATGTCGACATACTCTCATGGATCTGATTCATGCTGTTCTTTCCAAATTATCAGGGCTCTGTGCAAACAATGGATGTCGATGGCGGATATGGATATCGTCTCGCCTTTGACTCAGATCAATCGCGCGACTCTTGGAATGGGTCACTTCGATAAGGCTGTAAGTTTCGTCCCATAGCTTGTTCTACGGAATTTGCCTAAGAAGACCACCTGGCATAGATGTCTGAGGGCATCCTAGTAGCTGTCGACAGACGTCTCAGTCGACTGGAACAGTATCTCAGCGACGGAAAGTCCTTCCTAGTTGGAGGGCGTCTCACCCTGGCGGACGTGACTGTAGCCAGTGTGCTGCTCCACGCCTACATCAAGCTCTATCCCAAGCAGAAGAGGGAGCAATCTCCTCACTGTTGGAGATACTATCAGTCGTACGTGATGCGCTCAGTATGGTTACACGCACCCTAGAAGCTGACTCTCCAAATGATAGCATCGCCGAGATTGAGGGGATCAAAGAGCAGTTCTCGAAGGCCACTCTGGCAGAAGAACCGATTAAACAGTTCCAAGAATGAATGGCAGCAGTTCCAGCCGCATGCTGCAAGGGGCGTCGAAAGTGTAGACGAGTATATAGCTGAAGATTATAGCGTCGAATTCCCTCGCGGACTATGAGGCTCGTATGCTAGGCGTAGGAGGGTCCATGTAGTTATCCTGCTACTCCATTCATGTAGACCAGCGAATGCTTTCGAATAGGTCCTGCAAGGATACGTTTGTGTGGTCGCTTCACAACGACCCGATGTCACGGTAATGGCCGCGACAGCTATGGAAGACGTATTGAGCACACTGTCTACGCATAACGAAGCCCTTGCAGACGAAATCCAAGCACTTCAAGCAATTTTTGGTGAAGAAAAGGTTTCGGTGCATTCGAAATCAAGCAAAGGATGGCAACCCGGACAGACGTGATTTGCGCTTGCCTGCGAGGAAGAAGCGTTGCGCGCAAGCTGTACTGACACATGTATATGCAGCCTTTGCCTGACTCTGGAGACTACTTTGCCGACAAGCGACGAATGCGGACTGGTACTGATAGCCTCCCTACCCCCGTCCTACCCTGAGTCCAGTCCACCTCAATTGCAGCTATCCGGAAAGGTGTGTTGCTGCGGCCTTTGAGGTTCTGATCGTGCTGAAGCGTCTTCTGCTATAAAGTATGTCGGCCAGTTCGCGATTGACAGCGACTTATTCGGAAGCATCACACGTATATACATGCGAGAAGATCTATGGCAGCCTGGCGAAGTCGCTATCTTCGAGGGAGTGGAGAAAGCCAGAGAATTATGCGATACCTTCGTGCAAATCCACCAAGACGAACTCGCCGCCATAGAAGCTGCAAATCCTCATACGATCTCAGATGCCGAGGAAATTCACGAAGACGCACTTGCTTCCAGCTTGGCCGATCTCAGCGTCCAGCGCGAGAGGGAAACAGTCGCGCAGTTGCCCAAAGGCTGTCGCATATATACAAGCGAGCCTATAACAGATCGCAAGAGTACATTCATTGGACATGCATGCTCGTTGGAACAGCCTTCGCAAGTCGCACAGATAGTAAATTACCTACTGAGCGACAAAAAGATCGCTAAAGCAGCACATCCCTCAATGCTAGCCTATCGATGCAAGGGCCCAGGAGGTGTCATGCACCAGGATAATGACGATGACGTACGTTCAGCCTACAGAGTAGTGCTATACTGGACTTTCAGCTCAGCTCATCTACATCTTACAGGGCGAAACAGCAGCGGGTTCCAGATTAGCACACCTGCTATCGATTCTAGATCTTGACAATGTCCTTGTTGTGGTCACTCGCTGGTATGGCGGCATACATCTCGTGAGTAGGCTGTTCGACAGACGAATATATTAGCTGAATTACAACGCTCGCAGGGTTCCGATCGCTTCAAGCACATCAACCAAGTGAGTTTCCTGTTGCTTGTATCCTCTAAAGTGTCGCTAAAGATACCTCAGGCCGCTAGGGATGCATTGCTGAAGGGCGAATTTATCAAGAGTAACGCCAACAACAAGAAATCATGACCCAGCTGCAGACTGGATACAAGATTCAAAGCCACTGTGCTCATCAAGCTGGACCCGGATATCGCCCAGCACATCTGCCACTCACCCGTTTGGCCCTTTGTGCGGCGGGGGCAGGCGCCTCGGATGCGCTTCAGGTCGCAGAGCTACAAATCAATTTTGCAGTTCTGCTAGTCAGGTCCTCCGACCATCGGGACTCTAATCAACCTCAAGGCAAGCATAACAAAGCATGGGTCGCATACACAATCTGCCACTCGAAGCCATCTCGCTCATAACGAGAGCTGTTTCTGAAGACGAGGACCGCTGCACTGCGCTCAAAACTTTGAAGAGCTTGTCTGGTACATGCACTCTCATTCGAAGCGCTACTCTACCCAGCTTGTGGAGCCAAGCGAATATCAGCATCGATTTCAAGGACCTCGAAGCAAGTCTCAGGAAGATATGTGCAGTATCTGTTCCCAAGCACTCCCTTCATGCACATATTAGGCGACTCGATATCAAGATTGGTCCGCAATACGAAGCAGACGGTCCTTTCGAACTTGCAGAGCTGGACTCCGCATTGGCTTCTGCTATATCCAACTTCCGTCCTCTGACATGTCTGCATATACTCGGACATTCACCTGGCTTCAAGTGGCCTATTACTATGCAAGCCGTGGTTCATCTGGAGAACCTGGAAGAACTGTGCATCAGCGGTTGCATCCCTATTTATCTGCCTCCCAGTACCCAGAAAGTATGTCTGAAACGCCTGACGATCGATTCCGCCTATGGAGTCTGTTCAGTCGATCTAGAATGCTATCCAGCGTTGGAATACCTCACCGTCGCAATGGAGGACATTGAGCCAATAAACAACTGGGAACGATTGGACTTTCCCACTTCCATGTGGAGGAGCCTCACATCACTGCGATTGCGAGGCTACTGTCGAAGTCCCTCTGGAGTCATGAGCAAGATATCCGAGTCTACCAAGGTGAATCTGCGATATTTGTCTCCTTTAAAGCAGAACTGACTTTAATCCGCTAGTCCATGCCACCCAGAACGCTCAAAATGCTCGAACTCAGACTCATGCGCGAGCCTCACGAGCTGGATCAAGCCCTTGACGTTTTTCAGGGCGTCAATCTCACTTCCTTGGCCTTGACGCTTCCTTTCTTACCGGATGCTCTGTACTGCGATAGATTGGCGAAGGCATACCCTGAGCTTACAGAGCTCATGCTGTCCGGTCTATGCCATAGCGCGGCTTGGACTTGGCCTGACACACCTGTGAGTGTTGCAAGCGCTCCACAATATCCAAGAGCTGACGTTCGCACGTCTGTTCAGATACTATACGCCAAAGCATTCTCGGCCCTTCGCAATCTCCGGGTTCTCGTAATCAACCATATTGAAGAACAAGACGCCTGGGACATGGCTAACGTCGATGACAGCGTGGGACCGAAGTTCGTCTATGTTGCCAGTGAAGAAGGGTTGCAGAGACGCGAGGCCTTTGCGGGCACACTTCTGAAGCATGGCCCCAGTCTTCAAAACGTCGAATTCCTGCCTGAGGTTCTAGTTTCTGCCTGACCGGACCGTGCTCGCTTCAGCGAAGACAGGTCGACGGCGAAGATTAGTTTCAGGAAGAGAGCTTGTTGTCCCTTTGGGGAAGCAGGTCGCAATGTAAACAGAGCAATGTAACGAAATGCAACTACGACATGTCTCCCTTTGGGGATAACAGGTCCATTTCTGCTTTACTGCCACAAAGATCGACTTGTCTCCCTTTGGGGATAACAGGACCCTTTTTGCTCTGCTACCACACGATTCGACTTGTGTCCCCTGAGGGATAACAGGTCGCTGCTCCTATTAGATGTCCGTCTGCTAATCTTAAGAAGCGACCTGTATCCCTTAGGGGATAGAACACGTCTTTCGCTGATGGGCCTGTGCCTTCTCCTTTCTCCAATTGCTAGCAGCCAACAACTTGTAACTCTGCCAGTTTCAAACAACACGCTTAGCGACTGTCATTTTCGGATTCAGCGTAAGGGAGAGGGCAGGGAGAGGGTTCCCATTCCTGTTTCCCGAAGGGAAGACAGGTCGTAGGTTGACTTAGGTAGTGAGTAGTAGTACTTGTGAAAGGAGACCTGTGTCAGGGGATGCAGGTCGATTAGGGCAATTAGTCTCAACGGAAAAAGGGGCAAGTGGGGACGCGACTTGTATCCCCTGAGGGATGACAGGGTCAGCGGAAGCAGGTCGCTGATCCAGACTCAGCTGTCAAGAGGCACCGGTTATCCCTTAGGGGATTCAGGTCGACTTTGTATGTGGAAGAACAACATAAGGCACCTGTTATCTCGAAGGGAGACAAGTCGCTTGCAATCCTCTAGTCTGTTACATTGCGACCTGCTTCCCCAGAGGGACAACATGCTCCGGTCTCAAGTCAAGTCCTTCAATCGCGTCCTGTTTTCGCTGAAGCGAACATGGTCCGCTCATCTCATGTCGGCGAATCTAGATACAGAGGAAATTATGTAGAAAGACCTTGATGCGACATTGACATGATTAGTTCAGCAAAACAACAACACTGAGATCCCGCGGTTCCTTTAAGTTGACATTAGGTTTGCGTTACGAAGAGATGTTTCAATGTCTGTTTCTGACGAGGTTCTAGACCCGTCCCATATACCCTGAAAGGCGGCATCGTTACCGGTGTCTAAAGCAAAGTCGGTGCTCAACCACTCCAGACTCCACCGAATTGGCTTTGAGGCGGAAGAACCGTGAGCCCAGCTACGTAGGGCATTTCCCGTTTCCGTACCAAATATTTTGCTAGACGAAGACGATATACCACTAGAGACATAGTCAATGTCCGAGTGTTGCAGTCCCCCCCAGATTTGAGCTTCAATAAGGAAAGCCTGCGGTGAAGCTGAGATCGCGGCTTGTAACGTGCTGGAAGGCGAAGAAGTCGGTGAAGACAGAAGGAAGCTGATCACTCCCACAGCAAGATCTTTGCTAGGGAGTTGTTGAAGAAATGCGAAAAGAACAGAGTCCAAGTTGTCGAAAGTCCCAAAAGGCTCTGCGATTGCGACCTGAACGTTGGCGGGGTCCTGCCACGGCATATACACTAGTGTTGGAGAATTGTGAAAGCTCATGCGCCGTTTGACGGTCTGGTAACAGTCATGGTGTTAGCCTTACTCGTGAGAAACAGCGGTGCGGATACCTACCTCACTTGTGATCGACACAGCCTGAGTAGGAAGACCTTTTTCGACAAACGGTAGACGCAACCGAAATAAGTCCATAATGCCATACAGAGGACGATAGGAACAGGTGGAGTTGAAGTTCGAAAGAGCGGAAGCGGGAGGGAGACCAAGCGCCTGCTGTTCAACTGCGTTGATGTCCGCAATTTGATCGGCAGAAAGATTGGGCTGGCACGATATTGGAAGTGGAAAGGTCTGACCGGCTGTATTCTGACTGGTAGCGATGGACATCGTGTATTGACTACCTATCTGAGCTGTAGCATCGAATGGAAACATGACAGGTGATGCTTGTACCTGCTGTCGGAAAGTGTTGAGCTGGTCAGGCGAGAAGCCTAGAGTCTGGAAGAATTGCTGTAGCGCATTGCTACGCTGCGTTGAGGCGGCTGCTGCCATGGACAAGACGTGGGCGTAAGCTAGCCTCGTGCTGTCATCAAGTCTTGACAGCTGGCCCTGCTCAAGTCGAGCAGCGTCGATACTTTGTTCGGGTATGAAGACTTTTTGGAAGGCGAGATCGACGTTGTAGCCATGCACCAGGACTTGATACTTCGGGTCCGCCGCAAACGCAGCATTGTCTTGCCATAGCCAGTATTCGTGGCTAGCTATTGCATCTTTCAGCACAGTCGAGGTGAAGTCTTCCGAGGTTGCCAAATCCCACAGAAGGACCGAGCGAAACCACTTGCTACGCTTTGGGAGTCGAGATGGATCAACTGTTACGATATCTAGTAGCTGAGCTTGCGCTATGCAACTACTATCTGCAGCAAAGTCTGAACGATTACCAAGCGTTTGAGCGAGAGTTGTCGTGTTGACAGGTGGAGAGAAGAGGTTCTTCGCGTCGCTTGCCGATGTCACTAGACTCTTGGCCAGCTTATATGTACAATCACCTGTTCCGTCGGGACAGACGCAAGTCGCGTCTGTATGAGCGTTGTAGATCAGCGCCACTTCTCTGACAGTCCTTGATGTGCTCACCTAGCTGACAAAACGACCCTGTGTATTGGCCTTCACAGATGCAGGTACACTGACCAGCCTCTTCTCGAGGCTTGCCTCCATTCAAGCAGGATCTGCATCCAGTCGTAGTACCTCCCGCTTCCTTCTTGAACACAGTAGCAGCGAGGATTCCTATCACGATAGCTAGTACCACGAGAGCGATGCCTGCAAGGAAAAGTCTCCTTCTCTTCTTCGTGTTGAGGGACTTGGCGAAGGGGAACCAGCGTTTCGAGTGTGATTCGACGGTCAAGTCATCCACAGAATCGTTGAAGCTGCTCTGTTCTTGAAATGGATTTTGACGCTCTGACTTATACCTCTCCTTGGAATGCGGATCATACGCTTCTGACGGATGACTCCTGCGCCTTCTCATTGGCTCGATAACAGGAATACTGTCATCAAATTTTACGGGCATGATAGTAATGCCTGTAGCACGTCCCTCAAATGATCCATCCGACCACATCATAGGCATACCCTTTGGCCTTTTGGTCCGCCGCCTCTCCCGTTTGTAATCTTGCAGATCGGCAGGCGTGTAGTTGTGCGAAAGGATCTGACTTGCTCGATCGGCTCTTTTTGCTAAATGGCTCATTGACATTCCGTTCTCTCGATGTATCAACTGAGGCAGGGGCGGAACAGAGGAATCGACTGTGAAGCGCGTGGCGGAGGAGTATCGAGATCTTGCTTTGGAAACGCCAGACATGTGTGAAGACGCTCTCCTCGAAGACAAAGATGGTCGCTGAGGACCCGATGGGCCGTGAGGGTCGTCCCGCTGCTCAAGTTCAGCCTCGTCGTTTTCTTCATCCATCAAGCTCGCCAGGGTAGGAGCCGGGCCAGAGCTATACCGTTGTGACCGACGAGGGCGCTCGGCAGTAGTCATGCTAAAGCTTCGATCAATATCAGGCGAAGCTGACAGCATGTTCTTCAAGCCATCCACGGATCCAGCGGACTTGAGTAAGGTGGAAGACACCAGGGATGCTCGGGCTAGCCTTCTCGAGGCCAGCGTGACGTTCGGATCGGATGTAGATTGATGCAGCGCTCGTCGGGGGAATGCTTGAACAACGCTGCCATTCCTATGCAGTTCGTATGTGTGGCCAGGCGAGGATGTGTGCGATGCTATACTATGGGTGCGTGTGGGAGGTGCAGTGCTGGGCGTTCCCACCGAGTCGTAGTCGAACTCTGCCTCGAGCGTGTTCAGCGCTTGGTTCATTCCGATTGAGCCTTGACTTGACAGGATTGTACCCTAGACATGGGGAAGGTCAGGGAGTGAACTAGTGAAGTTGTACATCTGGCTCTGCGCTTACCATTGTTGCATTCGAGTCGCTTCGGTGCAGCGGATGCGTTGCCGAATTACGAGGCAGAATCTTTGGGTAACTCTCCCAATCCGACTGGCTCATATGCCTCTCTGGGCTTTCTGATAGCTGCATACCTCCCATAGCAGCGATGTCCGTAGGGCTGTCATGTCGCATGCTAGGTGGAGATCGAGTATCGCGATAGCCTGGATCCGGCGAATGCGCTCGCGGTGGATACTGAAGTGGAGGGGACAGTCTTGCGGGTGGTGAACGAGAGCTAGATGAAGCCACAGGTGATGCTACTTGCGCCTGATACGATTGATGTTTCAAAGCTTGTATTGTATTCGAGCCACGAAAAGCGTTTGGAACATTGTTTACCTGGACCGTATCGCCATCTTGAAGAGCCGATATATCCACAGAAGGATCCCAATATCCACCAGAGGATGCGTTGGAGACGGATGGTGAAGGGACTGAAAGCAAAGCTTGAGGTGAGAGTGCCCTATTGGGATCAGCGGTGGTTCCAACATTTGGCTGCTCAACAGATGCCGCCGATGACTTGTAAGATCGAGGACTACTACCACTACCTGTCGCGGTAAGAGGCGTTCGAGGAGGAGGAAGTGGAAAGCTGCCCGTAAGCTGAGCTGAGCGTAGACCATTTGAACTGGGCAAACCGCTTGGAGTCGCGATCTGGATGTCCTTCAGACCCTTATGACTTCGTCGCAGAAGAAGAGATCCAGGTTGATCTTGACTGCTGCCTGAGCTGTCCTGGCGCTGCCTGCTAGCAGGCATGAACGGATCCAGCAAGCTAGCTGAGCTTTGAGAGAACAGAGACGCTTCTGCGCTTTCGAGACCAGATAGCAGAGCATCAGAACTGCGACTATGCTCGCCATAGCTGTCTGCGACGAGGCGCTCCATCTCCAGCGGGAGCTGCGAAGCCGTCGACTTGAGGCTGGCGATGTCAGCTCAGCTCAGCATGTCAGGGTGTTGAAGATCATCGAGCCAGATTGAGTCATCAGCAACGAAGCGGTAAAGGAATCAACTGGGCCATTTTCGACCTTCGCGCTTTGGGCTCGCTGGCTTTGCGAGGAGGTCTGGCCATCGTCGTGACCCAAACTAAGCGGAGCTCTCATGCAGCAGAAGAAGCCAAATGATGAAGAAGACGCTCCGGAGTGTTGATTAGCTCTTTCGATGCTTTCTGCGAGCCGAAGTCGGGAAGTAAAGTAAGGGAAACCGTCTATCGCGTTCGCAAGGTATGAAAAGACACCTGAAAGCTAGTTCTACATCGTCATCGTAACTCATTGACATTGTTGGGCCCCTGCCAGGCGTCTGCACGGAAGGCCAGCCGTGATCAGGGTATACATCGCTCGCTTGCTGATCTTGCCGTCCGATGAACATGAAGAAGCATGCTTCTCAGAACTACGCGATCGCGGAGATGACCAGCTGAGCGGCTTCCTCTGTCTCTGCCCGGACGCTGAGCTCCATCGTTACACCTTGACCGGAAGAGTAGGTCATTCTGCTCCGCGCCAACACCTTTCCGCCGCCTCCACATACGATACCTGAGAGGTTTAGAGTATGCACAGAAGTAGATGTCGGATGCTCTGTCCCGCCGAGCGGTTCCATATTCAGCAGATCCGTAATCTGCTCGCAAGCGGCTATGTCACGAGAGAGCCCTCATCAGCTGAAACTCCGGGTTAAATCAGAACAGAATACAGACATACACTTCAAGCTGTCCAGTGCAGTAAGTGCGAAAGTTTCGGTTGCAGAAGATCCCGAGCGAAGTCTGTCCCACTCCGATGCGAACGTAGCATAAGAAGGTGTGATGTAGTCTCCAGCAGCCAATTCAAGGTCTTCTGTCTGGTATTCGTCATCGTATCCATCTTCTTGCGGCTCGCCAGTTTCAGGATCGACTTCTTTGCTGACGAAGCGGAGGGTGTTGCTGAACGACCCTGAAGCATACTCTTCAGGACTCTCGCGGGAGAATGAGACATAGACGACACCGGGCTCATGAGGTGTGAGAGCAGGTACAGGGAGGATAAAGTCTTCTACGAGGCCAGTCTCGCCAGATGCGGCCATGACCACTGACACATTCTCGAGCACGGTGTCGGGAATAGTGTTGCGGATGTTGAACTGTACGGAAATGCGTATCAGCTGAGAGTGGCGGTGAAGAATTCAAAGCGCATCTCGACTTACCTGGAATACGATGTGCTCCTTAAAAATGTGCTTGACAGCGGAAACGACGTACTCCGTCTCGCTCTCTGTCAGTTCGACAGGTTTGGCCGAACTCTTGAGCACCTCTCCATACCCTGCAATTTCCGGTACATCGGCCAACTGTTTGGCATACAAGTTCTGTCCTGCTTCAACACCTGCTGGAAGACCAGGCGAGGGAGCCGATCCATTGAGAGAAGCTGCCTCGGCTGTGGGTGCGAGAGTAGAAGTAGAGGCAGCTTCGTTCCTCGATCGTATAGCTTCTTGACGAGCTTGCTCTTTGCTGACCTTGGGGATGGAGGCGATATCGAATGCTTGGCTTGCGGCGGATCTGTCAGTGATATACGTGACGAGCTTGGCTTCCAAGGCAGAGAGTGAGAAGGTTGATTCTGCAAGAGATATCGTTAGCTAGCTTCCATCGATCCATGAGATCTAATAAACCCACCTTCTCGGACAAGCGCCTCGGCTAGTGGCTCCTCCTTCATGACCTTGAGATACAGGGCAGCTCTGTCTCTGACTTCGTCGTCGACATCGTCCAAACACCTGCAATAGGCCATCAATTCTGATTAGCGGGATTGGCATTTGTGGTTTGATAACACGCACCTAGTCAAAAGAACCCGAATACTACTCTTGACGCCATTGTCTTTGACATTGACTCCAAACTTAGCCAAGCTGGATACTGCAGCTGCTCTGACTATCGCGTTCTCAAGGACGACACGGTTGTAGATGTATCTGATGTACTTGCTGGGCTGAGCGGCTTTTGGTCCTTCCACACCTAGAAGATGTAGAATGCGGACTGAGAGCTTGGTAAATTCGCAGTCTTCAATAAATTCGCAAAGCTGGGCCAAAGCTGCGGGAATACCAGATTAGCATGTAAGATAGCCTCACTCTAGAGTTGTCGCGCTTACCAGCTTCTTTACTATCGCTAATGAAGCGAATCATATCAAAGATAGCTTCGACGACAGCTTTCTTGAAATCATAGCCTCCTTCGTCTCTTAATATGCCAGAGAGGAAAGTGAGCATTACACCTTGTTTTGCAGGGAACTTGAGGCAGAGAGAGCGGATTGCGTTGACTACGATCACCTTGAACTCATCGCTGATCTCAGACATGAAAGCGCTGATTTGCTTCATGAGTCTGTCGACAGAAGCCTCGTTGCCGGTCTGTAGACATCACGAATGTGAGAGACTGTCAGCTAAACGAGCGGGAGAGATGCAATATGCTCGCGCACCTTAAGGAGCGTAGTGATGGCATAAGTCGCGACTGATCTGTTCTCGTCGTTGATAAGCTTCTCCATGTCGAGATTGCAAGCTGCGACCGCGTTAGGCTGTGTCTGAGCGAGTTTCGCCAAAGTTCGGATAGCAGCGAACTTCAAGCTGGACTTAGGGGAAGTAAGGAAGAGTTGAAGGACTGAGGCACATCAAAGAGTGAGCCCTGGAAGACTTGATACGAATCAGGAACGTAAGCCTACCGGCAATGGGCTTGTTGAGTTCCTGAGCTGTGATGCTGCGCATCTCGCAGATCGCCCGGGCAGCCTCGTAGTTGACCATATCGGACTTGTGTCTGAGGTAGCTCTCGAGCAGTTCGTGCATCTGGCGGTGAAGACTGGTCGACCTGTTATCAGCCAGTCCCACGCGCTTACTGCAACGCAAGCTCACTTTGGGTCGTCCTCCATGACTTTTGCAGCATATCGAATGAGCATACAAGTAGCATTGGCGTTTCTGAGAGCACTAGCAGCGCCTCTTGCAGTCGTAGCATTCGATCCAGAGAGCTGTTGAATGAGCTTTGTGATTGCCATTCTATCTTGATGTCTGATCGAGTAGAGCAAGCCCAGAGCATGATACTGTGTGATATACGACGTAGACTGGAAAGCCTGATATCCCGACTGCTGCGAAGATGACGAGGAAGAACCGCCGTAGGCACTCATGAATCCGCTGCTTGATGAACCGGTGAAAGACGCGCCAGATGATTTTGCGTTGAGTGCTTCTTGCGCTTCATTCGCCCAGCGTTTGATGACATCTTTCGCGATGGGGTGAAGGTGGTAGGAAGAGACGAGAGCGGCTGACGAGATGCTAGAATTTCGGTCGACAATGGCTGCTTTGAAGAAGCGCTCTACGCCTTGAATCATGGATCCCTACATTCACGACCATAGATATGTGAATATTATGCGAACAGGACGCGGTTGATTGGAGAAACGCACATCGATAACCCTGCACACGGCCCTGATCGCGTTTGGGCGATAGATGACCTCGAGGTTTGGCTGCATGTCCTTCATGATTGATGAGGTGACCATGAGGACGTCTTCAGCTACTTTTGCGAGCTCCTTGATGACGAGGTAGACCATTTGTCGCAGGGCGGGCTGCAGGATAGGTACGGGCGCCGTTCAAAGTCGCAGAGCACAGCGAGTCAGCCCATAGTTGATCAGATACATGTATATGAGGTGATAGCAACACACGTCCTTGTTCTGGAACAGCTTTGAGACGCCAAAGAAGAGCGTGGTAGCCTCCTGGGTGCCAAACGACTCGCCGATGTAGACGAGATAGATGATCTTGGTGAGGAGGATCCTGCATTTTCGCGGTGAGATGGGCGACTCGTTGAACACTCGCGCTTCCTGGATGACGGTCGTTTTGTCCTGGAAGAAGACGCCGACTGGGAACGCCAGAGCATACGGCCAAGCAGAAGCAGCCAGGATCCATCAGTATCTCTCAACACCTTCATCCATTACGCTCCCACTCACCCGTCCCTTCGTCGTCCTTCTTGTTGAGCGACATGGCGGCCTGAGTGACTTCGCGGACTGGAGTAGGAGCAGGTCAAAGTGCCGCGAAAACAGGCAAAGTCGCGTCAAATGGGATCAGATGGCTCGGTATAGGGCAGTATTGAATACCAGACTGCGCTTAGAACCACTTCTCTGCATTGACCAATCTCAGGAACTGCGAGCTAGCTACAAGTTTGGGGACAACGAATAGAGAACGAATAGGAAGGAGAGGGGGAAACAGCGATCTGACTAATTATGAGTCTTCATATCGCGTACACTCGCTTCTATCACGCGCGGTTGACTGGTCTTCGCATCCTGTTTGGGCTGATGGCACCTCCACCTTGCATACCTCTCTCTGGGCTCGCGATACCCGGCGAAGAAGAGAATGTACCGCTCCCACCTCTGCTTCTTCCACTCTGTTGCTGCTGATAGGCGTTCCAATCGATTGCACCGCCGTTGGTATTAGCGCCAGGAGCGGCGGCCGTCGGTGAAGGAGGAGAGTTGGGGCCGTTCGCTGCGGTCTCGGAAGGAGCACTCATAGCTTCGTCAATGATGGACTGCATCTGGTTCTGCGACATTGAGCCTCGTCCGAAAGATCGAACACCGCCTGGCGCGTTTGCCCCTGCAGCTAGTCCATTCATGCTGTTTCCACTTGCAGAGCTAGACATACGCGCATGCATGCCTGAAGAATTTGATAAACGGCGATTGTGAGCGGGAGAAGAGCCTACGCCGCCAGACGCGATGGAGCGCGAGCGCGGTCGATTCTGCACGGACGCGATGACTTGCGGAGAGTCTTCTGAGTTGTATGGAGCGAGGATGGGAACAGTGTTTTCGCCTTCTGGCGTTGTGAAGGGTAAGAGATGGGGATGAGGGTTTGCGAGTAGATGCAGGAAAGCTCGTTTGGCTGCGCGTGAAACGAGTCTCATAAGCAACGCTGCACCATATATATATGACTGAACATCAGACACACCCGTGATGGCGTCGTTAAAGACGATGAGACAGCCTGTGTCGTCCAACCATTTGATCCTGTACCCTCCTCTATCGTCCTCGTAATCTAGGAAGATATTCTGGATATCCCTAGTTTTCAGTTCTTTGCTGAACTGTGTCAATGAGAGTATACGTGTAGCGTTGACGCTCTGCTGGCCTGGGAGGACGCCAGAGATTCCCGGTGCAGATGGAGGTGGGACTGTGCCTTGGTTGCCTGTGATGGGTGATGTGAAGGCCATTTTTCTTTGGTTTGTGCACTGCTGATACGGTACTACTGTGAGCTTGCTCGAGTCTGTCGTATGCGCCGCCGTCGACAGGAACAAAGGGAAGGAGGAAGGGCAATTAAGGCTGGCGAAAAGTAAGGAGAGTGCAGATGTCTTGAGCAGGTGAGCACAGTCGTAGTCTGGATGTAAATTGAGGTTGTAGATGTCCTGAAATTCCTGGCTGGCGAACGCGATATGATAGACCTGCAAATCGCAAGGTTCAGCTTTGCCTCACTTCGATACGGCGCAAATGGCTAGAGCTGACTTTGAGGATGTGTCGAGTTGCTGAAAGGTTCGAGGTAGAAGTCGGGATCTGGCTGAAGATTGAGGGAGGGAGGGTGTGAGTGAGTGAAGAGGATCTAAGGAGTAATCTGAGAGCAAAGTAAAGTAAACCAACCCAAAGACGAGCCAAAGAAGATGTACAACTCTGTCAAGAAGGTCGACAATGCTATGTCCTGCTTCCTCATGCTGATGATCTTCCTGAACCTCTCTTCATCCTACCCTCCTCATCTCTCGTGCTTCCTTTCGATTCCATTCTTTCTCCTTTCACGTACACAAGACTGTCATTTCACTACACGGATACGCGGCTATCGTTGAAGCCTACGGCCTGACCTAGAAACTAGGCCTCAACACCTCCAAAGAAGCCTCCCGTCGCGTGTCAGCACCTCTAGCGTTCGCTAAATGTCTTTCATTGGAAAACTCTGCAGAGCTGTTGCAAAACGTGTGGGACTTGCAAGCAAAATTTGCGAGTCTTTTGTGTTACACAACACCGCCTTTCAGCAAGAGCTGGCGAATCTCAGCTGTAGCGGAGCTTTCTCTTGCTTTCACACCACTCGAGATCCTGAAAAGCTACCTAGCAAGAACCCTCTTCTGACATCTACTTGACGTACTGCTTACTGCTGCAAGATGAACCATTCTCCTCCTCCGCCGCCGCCTCCGCCTCCGCATCCTCAGGACTGGCGGAATCTGCACCCTGCCGATATGACGCCTGGGCAGCGACGTATATTCGTTGAAGAGCAAGGCCGGCGACGTCAGAATCTAGACGGTGACTTCCTCTCAGGACGCCCAGCACCCGCCAAAAAAGGTAAGAAACGCAGGGATGATCCTCAGCCAAGACGGTCAGGCCGAGCGGGAGGCAGAGGTAGGGATCACAGTGCTTCTCCACCGCCTCTTGGGTATGACCCCAAGGTTCGAAGGGATGGGCAGCGTCACCGGTCAGTTTTACCAGTAATGCGGAAACGCAGATAACTGATTCTGCATCAGCGATAATGCAGGCTTCCAGGCCCAGCTTTTCTACAACAAAACGCCTACTGGAAACGAACTCGAGCTCCCTCATTGGCGTGTACCCAAAGTAAGAGTCCACTACGATGAGGAGGAAGTTGAAGGTCTAGAGAAACCCAAGCAGTATGTCAGGAGACGCAGCAAGCCCACAAGCGACGCGAAAAGGAAGCAGAACCTTCGGCAGACCGCATCTCCTAAGCCCCGTGCAGAAGAGGAGGGGCCTCGGTACTGGTTTGGAGGACAATGGGGACGTACGAAACACTGAATGCGATACACTTTTCAGCTACGCTCGGATGCCTGAGTATGTAGCTAATCCAGATGCTACAGCAACGAAACCCCTACCCTGCTCTGACTACCCCGTAACCTGCTTGTCGACATCGAGTCAACCCATCTCGAAGACCTTGTCACCTCGTGCACTCGCTGAGACCTGTCCGTGCCGCCTAGACAGGTGTAGCAAGTTTGTCTTAATCGCTGTCGGAATCGATGCGCGAACACGTACTACAGTCCGCACAGCCTTTCCACCTACGCTTGCAGAAATCCTCTTATCAGGCCACGCTCAATACTTGATCGGGCATCTACTTCCCTGGACACACGCTAAGACTGATGGCCTACAGAGGACCTTACAGAGTCAAGCTAGTCGAGCCTGCACGATCGTCCTCGGACAGCTCTGACTACATATACGACCATGCCTATGAGCGACAAATGTCAGACGAGCGTGGCTTTGTAGAAAGATGGAGGAACGACGTCGCTGACTGGGTCAGAAACAACGGCCGGATTCCGCCGCCAGACGCAAGCGATGATGGCTGGAGGCCTCGGCCAAAGGATCGTTACAAGAGCCGGAGGCAGGCAAGCAGTCGAGGATCAAGAGCTGTCGCGCGTTCAGATACGAATGGTCTAGCTCAAGTGGAAAGACGCCATGGGTCAGTTCTGCTTGACAAGCTGAGCCTTAGCAGCTGATATCGATCGCCTTTCTTGTCTTCCTTTACAGGCGCTCACGCTCAGAGTTAGCTTTAGTCAGACGAAAGCCTCGCAAATCTAACAAGACCAAGAGAACATCCGGATCAACTTATCGCTTAGGGTGTCCGATGATGTGACACCTTCTTCAGGGGTATTGTACGGCGGGAAACGTTGCCTGGCCGCGGTAGCAGACCGGAAGTGGGTCTGGGAGACGGTGAAAGCGCCCTCAATCATCAATTTTCCCAGAAGTGCTTTAATCAGAGGCAGCCACTTTCTTTATTGTTATCTCTGATGCCAGATCTCCACCTCATATTCGATGTGCTTTTTGGGTTTCAACTTGCGCTTCAGACGACCACTCCAGCCAGTCATCCTAGCCCAGCGCGATTTGTGATGGCCAACTTCGTCCTTGCTGTAGATCCGCTCGAAATGTTCGAGATCATCAAAAGTGTCTGTAATGACTTTGGCTTGACTGTCATAGATCTCTGTTGAAGCCGTCGAGATGCTCGAGGAGGCGGATGCAGACCGATCTCTTGCCAGCTTGAAAAGTGCGACCTGCGCAGGTTTCAGATGTAGAGCTTTGACTTGCTGTATACATTCTGCGGAAGGCAAGGCGTCTTTCGGAGGTGGTATAGGTATTCGTTCAATTGTATCTATGCCTTCTGGAAAAGTAATAATGGTCATTGGTTCAGCATCTTGAGGTGGAGAAGGAGCATCAAAGCCGTGCCAACTAGGCACGCGGCCTTCGGAATTTACGAAGGGAGGGGACAAGGCTGATGCTGGCGATTGAAGGGAATGAAAGGATGTAGGGAGAGATGGGCATAGAGAAGTGAAGGAATCGACAGAGGCGTTGCCATGCTTGTAAGTCTGGTTTGACTGGTTGCGCCTTAGCTTGGGTGTTGATCGGGAGCCCTGTTGCTCATACAGAATCAGTCAGGCGTACAGACGGGTGCGACGGGACTGACGGGCTTGTTCTGATAGAGGTCCAGTGGCATATTGACAGTGCTTGGCTGTTGAGAGGTTGAAAACGGCCGTTTGGATACGGCTTGACTGTCTTATGCTGTTTGAAAGGGGAAGTCGGTGCATCGGCATGCAGGCGTGGTGAGTGAAGCGGGTCTTCTGACACGCTGATTATACGTCAATATGCGGTGTGTGTTTCGGGAAATGCTACTTTAAGGACAATGTCTTAGTCTACCGGCATGCGACGAAGTGAGCCATTCATGAGACTTAGAAATTTCAGGCTTGACCTGCAGGAGCCCTACGTTTGTTTATGACGAGATACGGCTGGTGCAGATTTAAAAGAGGTAGATTCGAAGAGGGACAAGTTCAGATCTGTCAGCTTACGTGAACCCAGGAAACACGAAGGCCAACTGGAGACCACAGTGCTGTGGATTGTATTACGGATTATGGCAGATAGTCAGTGCTCTAGTCTATCATACGCAGAGGTCAAGGGAGGTTCAGAGTTGTGGTCGAGGTGGACATTTCTGTCAGCAGGAGAACAGGCTAGGGCATCAGCTCAGATGAGCACCAGCAGCTTCGGCATGGATCAACAAACCCCAAAGTCCGAACAGTGACACTGGATCTGACAGGCCAGGCGTTGTTATTGCATGCCTGACCAAGCTTTGGATAGACTTTTGGCATTCCTTGCAGCACCGATAGGCTCTGCCAGGACGGCAGGGAAAACATCGCTGTGCTCGTAGTCCGATACGGCCAGCGTAGTTACCTACCACTGCGAGACGATCCTGTCAGCCCATCAAAGTTTGTTTTGTTTGGCGGAAAGACCTGAGACAAACCTTTGACATCTGCCAAACACAAGTCAGCAAACAGCGACAAAGAAGACGACGTCCTTGCTTGAGGAGCTTGCATCTGTACAACAACGCACTGCGAACCTGCTTGGAGACAGCATCAAAGAACGCGCTCGCATGGACGCGTAGAACTTTGGCAAAAAAAATCAGATCAAAATCAGCATCAAAGGCGTCGAGAGGTGTAGACGTACACATACAAGCTATACGCAGCGCGGAACAATGTCTGCAAGCAGAATTGGGGGAGAAAGGCGGCGGTTCGCAGCGCCTGCAGGGCAAAACAGCAGCAGCAACATCAGCCAAAACAACGGCAACAACGCTGCAAGCACAAGCAGAGTACCTTCAGGCCGCGGTGGTGCTTCCAATGCACCTCCTTCGAGATACCTCGTCACTGTCCTGCCGCCAGAACACCTTCCTCACGATCCACCGCACCCAAGGACGTCGGCTCTCTGCAGCGGCTATGGACCACCTGCAAAGTTCCAGTAAGAGCACAGAGCGCATGTATCGTGTATTCGTGGTGTACTGATGGCTCTGCGACTCAGACGAGGCACTTTGGTCCCCCTGTACCCAACATTAAGCGGACAGGTCTCGGCGATTGCACGCGAGTATGGCCTGCCCAGCACAGGCGGCATCGTCGTCTACCTAGTCGAACTAGCTTCTTCCAAGAGCAACAGCGCAAATGAAGGACTCGTAGGCCCACGGGTCAGCGACGAAGCTTGGAACCTTCTTTGGGGTCAGCTTTTCGAGGAAGAAGACGCGTCGACAGAGGATGACGAGAGCCTCGACGCTATAGATCTAGAGACCTCAGCACTATCTCACAAGCGCTCTCATTCTCGGTCGCAATCGCATTCGCAGCACCGTCTTCAGCAACTACCAGCTCTTCCTCCTATGCCCTTCCATCATCTCAATAACCACGACAGGCGCGCCCATTCCCCAGCAGATCCTCTATCCGACGCATCATCTATTGCCGATACTTCGTCTGCCCTCGCGTCTGAAGACACGTCTCTACAGACCAACAACAGTTATGTCTCTCCGCCCTCTTCGGCAGCTCCCTACTCCAAATCCAGCAACAGCACCCAGAATAATATCGAGGGAAGCTCTTTACCCACATCACCTAATTTGCGACCGCATTCGCGGACATCGCGAGCAGCTCGTGGGCAAAGTAGTAGCTATCATCAGACTTTACACGGACGTGCATCCCGCGCTTCGCTCCGTAGCAACCGCAGCGTCAACGAAGGCAAGATGTACGGCGAAGCCGTCATAGTGGGCAAACTGGAATTCGATATCGACAGGCGCAGAGGCGGAGGCAAATGGTTTGATACATGGCTAGAAAGCGCGACTCGCTGGAACTCAAACTCGCCTATGGGCACTCCTGCTTCTGGAGAAAGAGGAACCATGCAAATGCTATCTCGCGACCAGTCGAGCGAAGCAAATTTGAACTCGCTGCTGACCCGGAACAGAGCGCCTTCCCTGTCTGGGCTTCGGTACCCTACAGCCATGGACGTCTTTCATCAGCGGACGGGATCGTCATCACTGGCCGGCCCAAATAGCAACATGAGCGTCAGTTCAGTACTTTCCGCTACTCGTCCGCGAGAATCTATCATCTCCGAAGCTAGCTCGACTGCAGAGCAAGAGCAGCCATTATCTTCATCTCAGCGGTCTGAGCAACCTGCCTTCCCTGCGTTCCAAGCCCGATCGTCTTCTCGGCTTTCGGATGCGCCTAGCCTTGCTGCCGCCGCAGGCGGACGCATCAAATCGGACGACACCCCTCGAGATACGACGACGCAGTTATCGAGCTCTCAATCTAGGAGTATCTCACAAGCCTCTTCCCATCCTGTCACAACCCGAACACCGTCGCCAGAGCGAGCTCCTCATCCTCGCTCAATCTCAGCTCAATCGAGCACCTTTGATGCTTCACAGTTCTCAAGCGAAGAGGCATCTCTGCAGCACAGCAGTATTTCTCAGCGATCTTCTCGGGCATCAGCAGCGGAAACTCATGGCAAGGATGAGTCGCAAGATGATTCTGCGAGACCAGACTCTGCCGCTGCATCTAGGACAAGCAGTCAAGAAGAAGATGGACTAAATCACGCTACGCCTCGAGTGAAGTCGGCTGGATTCAACATGGAAGATCGAGCAGCTTCGCCCTCGCCTTCCGTCCAGTTTCCACGCCCCGAGACGCAGCACAATAGAATGCTCAGTCAAGATTCTGCGTACTCTGCGCATGAGTCGGAACCCTTGTCAGCCGCATCAGAAGGCTTCCCTCGCCAACATGAAGATACCAGAGCAGAGGCTCCTCATGCACCGAACAGCGGCACTCAGGAACGTGACTCCACTAGCAATTCCAATGACTCAACTCTATCGATCAACGCGGCTACAGACGACAGCGATGCAGAACAATCAGAACCGGAAAGCGCTCCTCAGTATCAGCAGCTAGAGGATGTGGATGTAGAGGACACCAAGCGAGCCGAGCCACGCGATGCTCTCGACGAGTCGTCTGTTGGACCGAGAAACCCTCTGGCGCCCGCTTCGAAGGTTGGCGATGAAGCCGAGCACTCAGAAGAGAGCGAACATGAAGAGACCGAAATTATACCGCCTTCTATCAACTTTTCGCAAGATCCTCTCAGAGACGTCTTTCCTAACGACGCTTCGACCTGGGCAGATCTCCGTGCTTCGGATGCCTACGACAGCGAGCTTTCTCCAGTTGAAGAACAAGACGCGACTGTAGAAGGCATGAGTGGTCTGGGTATCCTCAGTCCACCTCCTCATTACGGTATTTCTGCCTCTGCATCCTCTTCCTTGGATCCATTCGAGTATGATAACGATCCAGAAGTGCAACTCGACAACTCAATGGCGAAACCAGGCAGCGATATCAACGAGGTGGTCGACTTGCTGCAAGCACATTCCATGGCGAAAGATGTTGGCCTGTCCTCCCCGATCAGCCTTGAGGACCGCAAGCGATCATCGACAATTGGCAGCACCGAAGGCGCGAATGTTGTTGAAGAGGCAGAGGCATCTGACTTTGTGGCTGCGCTCGATGAGCCTGTCCGTCGCAGTCGAGCCAATACCGGCGCCTCTTCCCGGCATTCGCGCATGAGCTCAGTCTCGAGCATTCATGCTGCATCTATCGCATTGCCAGAATCCGATGCTGGTCTGTCCCCCAAGAAGGCATTCCCGCAATCGCAATCCTCCAAGTCTATAGCTTCAGCTTTCTCCGCGACAACCACCGAGAGCGTTGTTTCAGATGCGCCGCGTCCAGCGAACCGTGGTGGTCGCATCCCACAAGCTTGGACTGACGCCTTTGACTCTTACAACGCGTTGCAACACAGAAGACAAGATTCGAGTGATTCAGAAGGGTCGATGAATGCTGGCGAAGTCTCTCCCGTCGAGAAAGTCGCCTCTCCGGTCACTTCAATGAAGCTCCAGGACGGCCTACCGGTCAACGACACTCTAGTTGTAACGGATCAGGACGGGCACCAGCGATCAATCAGCAAAGTGTCTGTACTTGAGCTGGCTGCGAGGAGCAGAAGCTCTAGTGTCGAGATGATGGACAATCTGGACGAGATTGAGCGGGCTTTGCAAGAGCTGTCGCCGCGCTCCCTTAAGCATGCACCTCGCAGTACTCTCGTTGAGTTGACTGCCCGTATACGAACAAGATTACAATATACTGATCATTCTTGGCATTTCTACAGGCACCTTCGCCAAATTTCAGAACGCTCTTCCATGACAAGGACGTTTCCGTCCAAGCCGTTCCAGGCTATGGTAGTCAGTCGCTGGAGGAGAACGGAGCTCCGGCAACACCTACTGCCTTGGATGAGCCATCGCTCGCCAAAAGCCTGCCGCTCCAGCCTTCTTTACCTGTCGACGCACTATCTCAATCTGGCACATATCCAAGTCCTGACGCCAGAAGACCCGAATTCTCAGCCTCTCTACCTCCGGCCTTGCCTCTGAAGCACAGTAACTTCAGCCCTCGATCCAACGATCCTACATCACCTGGCGCCGTCTCGACCGCCTCGACCTCCCTCCCGTATGCAAACACTCCGCCAGTATTGTCTCCTAAGCAAGTCAGTTTCAATTCGTCGTCAGAATACTTCGACGCTCCTCCCTCATCAGCCAAGTCCAGCAAATTCGCAGGCCTCAGCCTCAAGAGCTGGGGATCGAAAGCTACTGGTACTTCTGCGGCTGGAGAGTCCGGCAAAGCGAAAGGCCTGCCATTGGCACCCTCTTCTCTTCCTATGCCTTCTCCATCTCTGTCTTCCGCGCCTAGCGAAAGCGGGAAGAGCCCTAGAAACGGCCTTAAAGGCTTCAAGTTTTGGCAGAAGGAAGAACCGATGCCAAAAGAAGGCGAGACTATACTACGTGAGTGCTGCATCTCCCTTCCGCCAAATGAAAGCATAAGCTGAACAATGACTATGACAGGCCTAGCTGCCGAGACTTCTCTCCCGATGTCTCCAGCCAGTTCTTCACAGGGCATGAGTGAATCTCAAGGCTCCTTGCCTCCGGATGCTCCTTTGCCATCCCTGCCTCGGCCGAACGTCTTCGCGCGTATACCTCGCAAATCGTCGCTGGCCAGTCTCAAAGCTCACGGTCAATCTCAGCCGCTTCAGGCTTCCCAATCCTTATCTCCTAATCTGGGCGCACCTGATACTCCTCTGACTCCTCCGCTCGCCTTCGCTGGCGGTGCCTTCCCAAGCCCACCTACTCATACATCTCTGCCCGCTGCCTCATCAGCAGTGGCTGTCCCCCGGCAACACCTCCCTATTTGGATGCCATCGTATCCACCCGATCTTGACAACGGCTCAAACCAGTCAATCGACATTCCACCTCTTCTTGCCAGGGGAGACAGCAGCACTACCCAAAGCAGTCTCAACAGCGCTAGTCTCAGCCCAGCTTCCAATTACCTGCCCTTCGCAAGCTCAGTCACGAATATCGCGTCATCTCACTCCCTCCCAGACATCCTCCCTCGGCACAAGAGACCAGAGCGTATACCTCACCTTGAGGCTACGCCCGAACTTGGATCTCAGACAGGACCGCGCTTCTCAGGAAAGCAGAGCCAGGTGTCTTCAGCGCCAGTAACACCCGCATATGCAGAACCAAGTCGCGTGCCGTCCTCAGGTCGGTTAGGCAAGCCAATTCGTGCCGGCGCCGCCAAAGACAACTTCCGACTGAGTATGTACAGTCTATGCGCTTAAAGTACTGACAACTAGGCTGACGATCGTCTGCCTTGCGACAGGTGCCGATGCTGATCTTACGAAATTAATGTCCCATATGCAAGCTATCGACTTCGAGGCAGATGAACAGGAAAATATACCCCCTGTGCTCAGTGTCAACAAGTAAAGCGCATCAAGCAAGCTCGTACACTATCTTCTGTTCAGCTATGCAGCAGTTCACAAGTATTCGTTGAATAGAGATCTGTCTGCCAGTATAGAGCTTTTCTGTCGAGCGGATTGTGCACAGTATAGTAAGGCTTCTAGACGCAATTCGACCATTGTACCAACATGTACAATAGAAAGCGCGAGATTGCGACCCCAATCTTGACCGTTTCAAGGCCCTTTTACGAAGCTGTCCAATAGCGTCGTCCTATTTGCGGCATATCAGATTGTCAACTAAACATAGCGATTGTCATCGAGACGTTTCGTTGCGTCGACCAGTAACCTTTTACTGGAGTCAGTGACAGTTTGAAAGGCCTTTTTTGACCCAAGTCCAACTACTTGCAATCTTGCGCGCAAATGGCGAAAAAGGACAAGAAGAACAAGAAGCAGCAACCCGGCGACTGGTGCGAACCTACAAACGAGAGCTTGCAGCCCGTCCGCATCTGACACATATCTGGACTGTTTCGCCGCAGGTCCGACGACGATGCGCCAAAGTCTGCCAAGTCAACTGCAGCAGTACCAGCAGCAAACGGCGCCAGCGATGATGAGGAAGAGGCAGCGCCAGCAGCACAGCGATCCAAATTCAGCTTTGCATCTTTTGGCGACGAGCCTGCAGATGCAAACGACGACGAGGACGATGATGGCGGCGGACTCATGAGCGCCGTACGCGCGTCAGAAAAGCGCAAGAAGGACAAGAAGAGCAAGAAGAAGACGAAAGCAGCAGACATTGACGAGGAAGATGATGGATTTACCGCTGAAGCGAATGCTGAACCTGAAGTAGACCTCGCAAGCAAAGCGCCAGTCGAAATGACAACGGATCAACTTATGGAAGAAGAGTTTGGCCCTGTGAAAGCAAAGGGAGGAAAGGGCAAGAAGGGCAAGAAAGGCAAAGCCCAGCAGCCGGACGACTTTGACGAGGATGCTTTCCTTGCCGAAGAAGCAGCGAAAGCTATGGCTCTCAACGCTGCGAAAGCACAGGAGGCTGCTCCAGCCGCAGAGCAAGCAGCAACTCCGACGAAAGCTGAAGCTGAAGACGCTCAAGATGACGAGGACGGAGAAGGAGTAACCAAGGTTCTATCGAAGAAAGAAAAGGAGAAGCTCAAGAAAGAGAAGGAGAAGGTAGGGCAGTCGAGCTTCTTTACCGCGAGCATCCAGCTAATAGATTGGTCAATTTACAGGCAAAGAAGAAAGCTCAGGCACAAGCAAAGAAAGCATCGGGCGCTCCTCAGACAGACGAAGTCGAAGCTGCGACGACAACACCAGCGCAGGAAACGCCTGCTTCTGAAACTACTGGTGGAGCTGAGGCACCTGCAGACGAGGGAGATGAAGAAGAGGGCACAACCTCGAAAAACAAAAAGAAGAAGAAGAAGACGGCTGCTCAGAAAGCGGAAGAAGCAGCTGCAGCTGCCAAAGCCGCTCCCGCCAAGAAGGTTCCGGCTCATATCGCAGCCATGCGAGCTGCTCTCGAGAAGCAAAAGGCAGCCGAGGAGGAAGCGCGCAGGAAGGAAGAAGAGGAGAGGCGGCGGATAGAGGAGGAAGAAGCTCGTCTAGCTGAGATTGAGCGTCAAAAAGAAGAAGAGAAGAAGCGCAAGAAGGAAAAAGAGAAGGCAAAGAAGGAGCAACTCAAGAAAGAAGGCAAATACATGACGCCCAAACAGAAGCAGGAAGCTGCTGCCGCTGCAGCGAGAAGGGATGCTATGATTGCAAGCGGTCAGATCAAGGTTGAGGGTCTAGCAAATGCCGATACTACCGAGGCACCTAAACCGAAGAAAGTCAGCTATGGCAAGAAAAAGCCTGCAAAGAAAGGGCATGCTGCTGTCGCTGCAGAAACTGCTTCTCCAGCTCCGTCATCGCCTACTGCAGAAGAGCAGACCATCGGCGAAGACGAGACACGAACGGACGAGCACGAGCCAGCTCACGCTGAAGCAGTCAAGGCAGCTGTTCCCGACGATGTGAAGGAGGACTGGGAGATGAGTTCTGAAGAAGAGGCGCCGAGCAAGGCGAATGGAGATGCTCAGGAAGAATTGGACGACTGGGATGCCGAAAGTTCAGAAGAAGAGGAGAAGCCAGCTACGAAAGCAGCGCCTGTGAAGGCGACTCCTAAAGCTGCTGCGGATTCCGCTAAATCCACTGCGCCTGCCAGACCGCAAGTCAATGGCAGCGCTGCCAAAACTTCAACGCCAAGTTCAGTGCCAGCAGTGGCGAACAAAGCAGCCCCTGCAGGCAAGACAGTGCCCGCGAAAGGTGCCGCCAAAGAGGAGGACTCGGAAGAGTCGTCTGAAGAGGAGGGCGATGATGACTCGGACGAAGACTCGGACGACGATTCTGACGACGATTCTGAGTCTGACTCTGAGGACGAGCGAATCTCGAAGGCGAAGCAGATGGAAGCTAAGCGAAAGGCAGAAGCCGCAGCGCGTCGAGAGCAGCAGAAGAAGGATGCCATCGCTGCTGGTTCAAAGGATAATCTCCGAAGTCCTATTTGCTGTATTCTGGGACACGTCGATACTGGAAAGACGAAATTGCTCGACAAGGTGCGTCTAATTCGCACATCTCACTTGCAGGTGGAGAAAGCTGACTTGTGATTCGACAGATCCGCCAAACCAACGTCCAAGAGGGAGAAGCCGGTGGTATTACGCAACAAATCGGAGCTACCTTCTTCCCGATGGAAACCATTCAGTCAAAGACAGCGATCTTAGGCGAGAATGACCTGCAAGAATACAAGCTGCCCGGATTGCTCATCATCGATACACCTGGGCACGAATCTTTTACGAATTTACGAACTCGAGGCAGTTCCATCTGTAACATCGCCGTACTGGTCGTGGATATCATGCACGGTTTAGAACCTCAAACGCTGGAATCCATCAGACTTTTGCGTGACGGGAAGACGCCCTTCATTGTTGCGCTGAACAAGGCGAGTATTTATGGTCTGGCCAGCTCGGGTGACTTCTTAACTTGAATTGTTTGATTAGATTGACCGTCTATACGGCTGGCAGTCGATTCCCAACAATTCTTTCCGCGAATCTCTGGCGAAACAAGGCCGATCTGTTCAAAGCGAATTCGAGAAGCGTCTGTCAGACACTATGCTTGCTTTCGCCGAACAAGGTCTGAACGCCATTCCGTACTATGACAACAAGAACTTCGCCAAGAACGTTTCCCTCGTGCCAACATCCGCTCACACGGGTGAAGGTATCCCGGATCTGCTCATGTTGCTCATCAAGTTGACGCAAGAAAGGATGAGCAGTCAGCTTATGTACATCTCGAATCTCGAGTGCACGGTGTTGGAAGTCAAGGTCATCGAAGGGCTGGGAACGACACTCGATGTCATCCTCGTCAATGGTGTCATGCGAGAGGGCGACAAAATCGTAGTATGCGGTCTAAACGGACCGATAGTCACGCAAGTCAGAGCACTGCTCACCCCACAACCGCTCAAGGAACTCCGCATCAAGGGTAGTTATGTGCATCACCAAGTCGTCAAGGCATCCCTTGGTATCAAGATTGTTGCTCCGGATCTGGACAAGGCTATCGCTGGAAGCAGGCTGCTTGTCGTTGGACCAGATGACGACGAGGAAGATATGATGGAAGAAGTCATGGAAGATTTGCAGACAATCATGAAGAGCGTTGATCGAAGCGGAAAGGGTGTCTATGTACAAGCCTCCACTCTGGGTGCGCTGGAGGCACTTCTAGAGTTCCTGAGGACTTCCAAGATCCCAGTCTCCGGCATCAACATCGGCGGTGTCTTCAAGCGAGATATCATCAGAGCAGCCACCATGGTTGAGCGTGCACCTGAGTATGCCATCGTCCTTGCGTTCGATGTGGTAGTGGACAAAGAAGCAACTAAGATAGCGGAAGAGATGGGAGTCAAGATCTTTACGGGTAGGTTAGCTTGTACGCATTTCGACATTCCAAATTAACTGATTCTGCGTTGCTCTTCAGCCGACATCATCTATCATCTTTTCGATCAGTTCACGGCTCATCAGGCTGCCGTGTTGGAAGAGAAGCGGAAAGATTCGGCACCTAATGCTGTCTGGCCGTGTCGTCTCAAGATCCTCAAGTGTTTCGCTAAGCGCGATCCTATCATTCTAGGATGCGATATCATCGAGGGATCTCTCAGAGTCGGTACACCTCTCTGTGTCGTCAAGATGGATCCTGAAACCAAGAAGAAAGATATCATCGTACTCGGCAAGGTGACTGGCTTGGAGATCAATCACAAATCATCGGAGATTGTTAAGAAGAGCCAGGTCGGAGCAGGCGTGGCTGTCAAGATTGAACACGCCAGCTACCAGCCTTCTCGATTGTTCGGACGGCATTTCGACGAGAAATCAGAAGTCATCTCGCACATCTCGCGGTCTTCTATCGATACGCTTAAGGAATTATTCCGCGAAGAGGTTCCCAAGGAGGATTGGGTCTTAATCAAAAAGCTGAAGCCAGTACTCGACATTCAATAATCAATAATCAAGTCTTCGTCCTCTCCGTATTGCCAAACGATGTGCAGGACAGCCGATTTTCGGAGATCTCAAGCAGCAATAGACAGGCAGCGGGATGCGCTGGGCGTATACTTTTCTTACACTCTCGTCGTCGTTCTTGCATGCGGTAGCATAGTCCTTTGTTGTGTTGTATGTTGCGTGGAAGTACTTCTTTACCCCTTTCCTGGTGCCTGGCCGTTGAACGTCTTCGGGATGTCGTATAAAATCATGGCGTTAGGGTAGACACACCTCTTGGTTCTGCTTCAGTCACTTCGATGAGGGTCAACGTCACGGAAGCCTTCCAAACGCTCGAACTCGAGTAAGCTGGTGCTTGACTTCAGCACGACGCGTTGACTGATGTTGGAGGATCCAGCGAGGACAGCGACCTGCAGGCAGTCAAGACTGCGTACAAGAAGCTAGCTCTGCTCCATCATCCTGACCGAAATGGCGACGAAGAGGCATTCAAACGAATCTCTAATGCGTTCCAAACGCTGTCGAAACACTTCGAGGCGCCAGCACCTGTCGGACGCCATGCCCACTATCATGAATTTGACATCTTTGAGCTCTTCAACATGTTCCACTTTGGCATGTTCCCTCGCTACTCGTTCGCTACAACCTCGTCATACTCCCTTCGCCGTCTGATCCCTGCTTGACAGCCGACATAATCACGAAGAAGCCGACGAGATAGACTCTGACAACGACGATGCTTCCACTGAGTATACTATATACAGCGAGGATGAAGCTTCGTACGCGTACATGCAATGCTCTGCCAACGCGAAAGCTAACAAGTGACGAATCTCTAGCTATTATGCCCGTGAGCCCCATTACAATCGACGTGCTCATGCAAGATACGATTCCGGACATCCCGACGAGACAGATGAGCAACGTCGAAAGCGCGTTCTTGCCGCTTTGGAAGAGCAGAAAGCAGCGGAAGAGCGCAGAAAGGAGGAAGCTAAAGTAGCAAAAGAGAAGCTCAAGAAGGCCAAAGAAGCAGAGCAAAAAGAAGCGGCCTCTCGCCGATCTGCGAAAACTGCCGCTAAGAGAGCTGCCGCAAAGGAGAAAGCTGAAGCCGCTGCCTTACAAGCAGCAAAGCGCCTCAAGTCGAAGCAAGAGGCTCGCTCAACATTATTTACTCTATTACTGTCTGGCCCGACCTTGGGAGCTACCGAAGACTTGCTGTCGACCGTTGAGGCAGCTGTCAAGAAGGATGATGTAGCGGTGCATGGATGGGAGCAGCTAGATAGCTCTCTCGTCATGTCGGACTTGGGAAGGGAGCCTCGCAAAGAGACACTCCTTCATTTGGCCGTCAAAGCTGGCCTCGTTGAACTGGCTTATTGGCTTTGCGACAACGGTAAGTTCTGTCGATGTCGTTTCTCATACAAGCCTGTCGGCTGAAGGTTTTCATTTCCAGGCGCCATCTTAGAAGAGAGAGACGATGCCGGCTATACCGCATTTCACCACGCACTATTTCAGGGCCATCTGCCCTTACTTGACTTCTTCTTCGAGTCTTTCCCGCCTATCGACGAAGATGGAGATCAATCTGACTATTCCGATATGTATGAAACACCACCATCTGGGCCATCTCTCGTTCATATGGCAGCGACTTCCAGAAACACGCTTGCCTTGGAGCTTGTTCTCGAAGCTGGCACGCTCGGCGACATCAAGGCGTGCTACACATACATTGAGGAACATTCGAAGATAGAGCCCGAAAATGCACAGCTATGGGAGAGCATGAAGGGCATACTGGCCAAGAGAGGCAAATTTAGAAACAACGTCCCTCGACATATGCAGCCAGGACACCCAAGACATCGCGTCGCTCTTGCATCAGATTTCAAAAACTCTACTCCTCTGCTACCTCGCGACCCTGCAGCTCAAGGTCATGCTCCCGCTGCTGACACGCCAAAGCGTTCGAAAAGGGCACCATCGCATTCGCCAGAGCTTGCTAAGAAGCGTGCTCCTGCGAAGCTAGTATGAGCCTTTCAGTTCACCAGCGGGCAATCTACAGCTATCGTAGATGAAGCCGCGTGCCTGGTTGCATTTGCTTTCACTCTCTCTATTCTATTTCTAACCGTTCAATACCCGTTCATGTCTGTGTGGTAGTTATGTGCTGTGTGGCCTAGTCTTCTGTGCACTCTAGGAGAATATATAAATCGAAAGTAGACGTACAAGACCAAGGTTCAGCTGATCCACGGCAGGCGATGCATATGTTATGGACGCCATGACATCGTCTCGTTACAGAAGCAGTTCTCTAACGGTGAGGACGGATATCTAAAGTGAATGTGTACAGAAAGCGAACGTGGAACCAAAAGTAAGTTGGAATGACAATCCAAAGGATGTTTTGTCACTGTCCATCAAGAAATGCGAAAATACTACTGCTATCAAAACGTTTTTGCTGCCTAATCGCTCCAATACCCATCATCTGCTAAAACCTGTTTCTTATCAAAGCCTAGTCCTTGTTCGTAGGTCAGCATTGGAAGAACGTCTCCTTCGGGACCATCACTTGATCTGTTTGCTGGAGCATATACGTCTTCTTCAGTAGGGATGCTGAGATGTACGACATCCCTGCGTGAGCCTCTTCTGGCTGTTGCAGCGGCGACGCTACTGGTCGGCGTAGCTGCTGATGTTTGCACTATACTCGTTGAGGTAACGGGCACAATAGTGGTAGAGGTCGTAAGAGGAGTGTCACTTTGCTGGATCGTCGTGACGGAGGTACTGTAGCTGATCGACTCGACTCTAACTACTGTACCAGATGTGACAGTAGTGATCGTTGGGGCAGCCGAGCAGGTATGGTATCCGCGACCCAATGCTGTCCGACACGCAGCGATGGGCGTAGCGCAGACTGTCCTTGTACCAAAAGCAGCGCCACAGCGACCATCCACTGTAGCAGTCGTGATCACGATAGTCGTACTATCCGCTGTGGAGTACCACATTCCAGATGGCAAAGTCCGAGTCGATGTCGGTGTCGGAGTTGGGACCGTGCTTTCCTCGGTGCTTGTGGACTTGATCATAACCTTTGCTTTCGAGGTGCTGGTAGGAGTGACGGAACATGTCGAGAATCCTTTTCCTTGAGCCGAAACACAAGCAGCTGTCGGAGTGCCGCACACTGTTCTTGTACCATACGCAGCGCCGCATCGACTGTTTGCAGACGCTGTAGTAATGACAATAGTGGTTGATGCTGCAGTGGAATACCACATTCCTGATGGAAGAGTCGAAGTGGGAGTAGGAGTTATGCTTGCAGAAGAGGATGTGCTGATGGATGGCGAAGTGGAGACTGGACCAGCGCAAGTCGAGAAAGCTTGGCCGGCGCCGCTCACACAGCTGGCAGTTGGAGAGGCACAGACCGTCCTAGTACCTCCACCCGCGCCACATCGGCTGTTGAGAGAAGCTGTCGTGATTACGATAGTGGTTGCACTGTTGCTAGATAGCCATACACCAGTCTGAGTCGCAGTATTTGTGGTCGCAGGTGCGCTTGTGGTGGTGGTTACCTTTGGCAAGCGGATTAGTGAGCGAGTCAGGGCTCAGACACGTGGAAACTCACCGACGAGGAAGTGGTACTGGCTGAAGAAGAGCTGGCTGAAGAAGAGCTGGCTGAAGAAGAGCTGGCTGAAGAAGAGCTGGCTGTAGAAGAGCTGGCTGAAGAAGAGGAGGAGGTGGTCGCACGAGACGATGTGGAAATTTTGGAGGATGTTGAACTGGAGGAGAGTGATGACGAGCTAGAAGCCACTACATATGAAACGGCCTTGACGTTAGGACTAGCAGCGCACGCCGAGTCGTAGGCGCATGGCATCATGCACTGTTACTATTGTGAGCGAAGCCTCGGATTTCGTTTCACAGGCAAACTTACGATAAGGAATCCGATGGTATTGGCTGTTGTCACGTCGGACTGGATTATACTGCCCGTTGTGCTGTACGGATCGTAGACGCTGATTTTCTCTATCAGTCATGCACAAGCGGAGCGACGTGACCTTCACTCACGCAGCTTGCGGCGGCGGCGTCCACCCAGGAACACAAGCGCTAGACGGTACTCCTCCGAACAAGGCTCTGCTGAAATCGTTACCGGAAAATCTTCCATTGTTGTGTCCAGCATTTGCACTGACAAAGCTCGATGTCAGTCCAAGGCCACGCGCGATGGTTGCCATGTACTCACATTCCATAGCCGAAATATCCATTGCCGCCGTTTGCTACAAACTTGTTGTTCGTAACTATGCCTCCGCTTGTTCGGAAGTCAGTGCTATTGTAACCACCCCATGTCATTAAGCCCATAGCCACTCCAATCTTCATCATTGCATTAGCAGCGATAAAGTAGTTTGAATCGACAAGAGTTGCCGCGTATTGACCGTTCCAAGGACCGTGATCGACGAGGTTAACTCCACCTAAGCAGTTCTCGCCTTGTGCAATGATCCTTTTCATGGGAAGGGTCAGAAGGAGCAAGTCGACGTACTTCATACGACTTACGTGTTGCCAGTAATGCGAGAGTTGGGCGCGCCGAACAGAACAATACCTCCGTCGGTGGCTCCAATGACCGTGTTACCCGTAATGACCGTGTTAGCGCAAGCGATTGACAGACCATCGGCCCTGTTACCGGAAACAGCGTTAGCAAAAAGTCAGGCCAAGTACGTGAGTGCAGGCAACCCACCATTGACCCGGAGGGTTAGCTTGCCGCTTCTCCTTTGCACTTCTTGGTGCTAGATAATTTCTATACTCGGTCAAGCTTCGTCGGAACTGCTTCGCTGAGTTGGGACCGATTCCAGCAGGGCCGACGATGTTGCCAGTGATGCTGGCTCCCGAACACTGCCACGATCCACCCTCTGAAGTGATAGTATATGAGTGAAGTTCTTTTTTCGTTGGGATTGAGCGCACCTATGAGATGGTATGCTGACCAGCCACGCGGATCATGAATATAGCTATTTGAAAGAACTTGGCCAGTCGTATCACCGCCCATCTCAACGATAGCGGCTCCATTAGACATGTAGCCGAGGGCTGGGCGAGAGCCGTCAATCTCGATGTTTTTAAGAGCGATGCCGCTGCATGCGTCGCAATTGGCATAGATCATGACATCTTGACTATGGTGTCGGAAAGCATCTCAGAGTTTGCAAAGATGCAATTGGGATGATGACCACCTACTCGTCTCCGCCAACCACGAGCTTTCCTCGGTTTGTGGAAGGGTATCCTTGGGTGGAAATTTCCTGATTTTGCGCGTTCATGACGATTGGACCTTGTGTAGTTATAACAGCTCCAGGACACAATTGAACAACTGTGCCAGCTCCGCCAGACCAGAGTAAATTATTGATGTCATCCTCTGTATAGGTCGAATCGAGGCAGGCTCCTTGACGAGCCTTAAGGATCCGCTCTTTGCTGCTTCTAGACTTCATCTTGGACTTTCTTGAGTCTGAAGTGGACTGCTTCGACCCTTTCTTGGGAGGGACGTGTTGAGGAGGGTTGAGCTTGTTCTGCCAGAAACCAGACGTGTTCTCGTATATGTCCGGGGCGGCACGGCCGACAGCTGCTCCTGACGATGCTGGCGCGGCTACAGCTCCTGGGGCAGCAGCGAGGGCCGCTGCGCTGATTGCAGCAAAGAAAAGGCCAGCCGACGAACGTCGTCGTTGTTCGAACATCATGTTTGTCGAATGAATGTCAGAAGCGAGAGTGATTCTGTATCGAAGTACCAGCAGGACGATTAAAGAAAGTGAGCTCGACAGTAGCGACTGGAAAGTCTTGAGGTCTCGAAGAGGAGTCGTGGAGACGTCGAGCAGTAAGAGAAAGCGGTTTTGCGCGAAAGGGAGTGAGCGCAGAAGGTAGGAAGAGAAAGGTATCGTCAAAGAAAACGGGGTGGGATTTGAAGAAGGAGAGGATGAGGTTTTCAGGAGAGCGAGCTCATTTGCGATGCGGACGGTAATTCGATAATTAGGACGCTTCCGATAAACAATACGAGAACGCTTAGGCGAGGAAAAGTACTCGTCAATTAGTGAGATCTCTGCTACCTAGAAGCGGTCGACTGCGATCCCTTGCTATCGTCAGCGAGATTGGCCTTTGGAGATTCCAGATTCGGTGTCGATGTTGGCTTTGTGGTATAGATTGTGTGCCTAAAAGAGCGTTGTGTGAGCTTTCTGTGTTTATCTGGCACGTCCTGCATTAGGCGAAACACCTGTCCGGAATAGGAAGCGAGAGGATCAGATGGCCGGACTCGATATGGAGACGGATTTACGAGCAGGCAGACATCATCGTCCTTTGCGTATCGTCGTCTCGCACTCTTGTTCTCAGCTTAGATTGACGCTTCTGCCTTCGAGGCCATGTTTTGGATCGGTTGTTCTGCTGTGTATTGTATCGATATAGACGGCCTTGAAGATGCAGCAAGCTCCATTCTTCCATGTAAATAACGCGCTGCGGAGGGCTGCTGCTGGGAGCTCCAAAAGCCTACGTTCTGCGCGCCGTCCAGCTTCTTCGAGCTCATCAGCCAGTGGATCGCGATACGATGTGACGGGGACGACCGTCGTTCTGGCAGTCATTGCAAGTTTGGTCCAATATGCACAGTGAAATGGTCGACATGGGCTGCCCGCTGAGCTTCAAGGTGCTGCCAGATAGCCAGTCCTGACTTTCGCGCTGGGAACATGGCAAATCAAGCGACTGAACTGGAAGATGAACCTCATCAGCGAGCTCGACGACAAACTCTCTAAGGATGCTATGCGCTTACCGGCTCGAATCGAGTGAGAGAGACTTGGAGCCAGATCAGAACGCTTCACTTCGGGCTTCAGCTGAAATATCATGTTCCAGCACGGCTGCCATTCCAGAGGTGCATATCCGCTGGTACACAAAGCAATGGATGTGCTTCGAGCGCTGACGACTGGGCCAGTTTGCGTATCGCAAAGTCGAGGCGACAGGGCAGTTTGACCATTCTAGGGAGATCCTACTAGGCCCCAAAACACGAGACAACGTCCTGGGATATCATGTGGTGACGCCGTTCGTGCGAGACGCAAGCGATCCTACAAGCACGATTTTGGTCAATCGCGGGCATGTCTCCATGACCCTCAAGGATCAGCAGAATCGCCCAGAGTCATTGGTGTGTATCCTCCATTCCAAAAGTTCGGCTCCACACTGACTGATTGTGCGCCTGCAGCTCTCGGGGACGCAGACTATTACAGGCATGCTACGAGCGCAAGAACCGCGGAATGCCTTTAGTCCAGCGAACAAGCCAGAAAAGGGCGAGTTTCAGTTTATGGACATTGAGCAAATGGCGACAGCCTGTAATACGCAGCCTGTCTTGATAGACGAGATCTTCGGTAAGCGTTGCCATTCGCCGGACTACACCAGTGCGCCCGCTTACAGTTCGTTTGATTGCGCAGAGGGCAACGCTGGTCAGATGAAGCAGATGATTCAGCACGGCATACCGATAGGGCGAGCAGCTACTATCGAGCTTCGGAACATGCATGCGACATACGCCGTAACGTGGTATGCACTATCGGCGGCTACTTCAGTGATGCTATGGCGGTTATTCCGCAAGCCAGTCAATAGGAGTGCTTTCTCGCGGTACGAAAAGTAGTCTAAATTTGCGTGTTGTCGTAAATCTGGAAAGGCTACACGAATTATGGTACGCCGGCCGCTCTTTCTTGCTCGAGGCACAGCGACTAGTACTGTACGTCTGACCATCTATTGGTCTTCTGATTTGGCTTGCTGCCCGTTGACATCGCCTACAAGATATCCATCTAAGGTAGGCTGATTTCCAGCTCCATCGATGCCGACAGGCAGCTCTCGTGAAGTGTTCTCATGGCTTTTAGTGGAGCCTTTGATGAAAGCTCGTGTCTCTTGATAAGTCACCCATAGATTGTAAATGTCAATTGAGGACCGCAATCAAAAGATAAAATGGGAAAGCCTACCTTCAGGCCTTGTCGCAGACTACCGTGTCTCTTTATGTTGTTTACAGCTGTGTACACGAGAGCCGAGAAGGCTGCCATAGCAGTGATTGACACCGAGACGCTCACGACGAGCATCAGTGCTCCGAGCAAGCAAACGACTGTAAATCGCGCCTGGTCAAACAAGCCCCTTATCATGACATAAGGGATCAGGACTCACATGCGCTTCCTATGAAGATGGACGCCCAGAAGAGGCCGAAGAGGATGCTCGCGGCTATGATTATCGAGCCGGCAAAGATGCAGAATCCGAGGAATGACATGAGTGGGAAGAAGGCGAGAGTGACGAAGAGAGTGAGGAGGAGCTGTGATACGACAGCAGAAGGGGAAGACGCATCAGTCCTAGGCTGCCGGTGACGCCGGGGCAGCACTGAAAGGTCGCATTTACAGTAGAGAAAGGATGGCTTGAAGCATTGCGCGTGTATGCATTCTTTGCAGGGATCAGATACTTGTGCTTGAAGCTACATTGTATGCATGAAATGAGCGTGATTGCGCTTTTGCGAAGGCATAACTTGCCTGGCGCCTTTCTGTTCTAGCGAAGAGTGGACGTCTCTTGAATAATCGTAGAACGCTTGCTTCCTCTCTTCGACGCCGGAAGAATGCCCGTTCTGCATACTCTTGGGAAGATCGACCATCTTGCCGGTGATGAGGTACAGAGGCAAGAAGCGCAATCGCTCAACATAGTCACAAGTGAAGGGCACACATTGCTTTCGATATCATCAGGGTGGTGCATGCGTATAACACAACCGTTGAAGAGATTTGTTTACCACCGTCCTTGCCCTTCGCGACTCTCCAGAACCTGCTGACAACACGCTTCTACATCGGCTATTTCGATCGGCGCGTTTACAGATAGGATTTCAGGATGTTCTTTACCCACTAGAACTTCTTCTTCTAGACGGATACAGAGATTGCGGAATTGAGAGGGAATAGATGGGTCGTCCGGCATGCTGTAGTATACAAGTCAGTATCCTCGTGGAGAGAAGTGGAATGTCAGACGTACTATACGCCAGGCTCTATAGTAATGACATTCCCTGCGTCCAGCCTGGCGAAGGAAAGGAAGTTCAGCTTTGATCTCGAAACGGGAAGCGAATGCTGATGACCTACCTAGTACTTCTCTGGAACGACGGAGCTTCATGCAAGTCCAATCCCAGTGGATGGCCCACGAAATGCGGGTATATCCTCCCAAAGACGGCCTCGTTCGTGTCTATTCCGACCTGCTTCAGTTCCTCTTTGAGCGTCTTCCTACTCTGCTCGTGCAGGTCATACAGATTGACGTTCCTGCTCTGCGCACATAACTTTGTGCATGCTTTCACTGTGTTTAGAACCGCGGTATATAGATCCTTTTCAGGATCTGTGAATTTGCCAGATACGGGAAACGTCCGTGTAATGTCAGAGGCGTAGTTGGCATACTCGCAGCCTGCATCTAGTAAGACTAAGGAGTGAGGGGATAGAATGGAGTTGTTGGATGTGTAGTGCAGATACCGCGTGTTGGGCCCGCTGGCACATACGGGTAAATAGGCAGCGCGTTCACTGCCTTGTTTCGCACATTCGTACTCGAATAAAGAGACGAGAGCGTGTTCTGAGACGCCTGGAGCTGCCATGCGCATGACCTACGAGCCATCGTTAATTCTCTGTTTAGCTGTGTTCTACTTGCGAAAAGCACTTGAAAATACCTTCGCGTGCGCATCACCTGATATAGCAGCAGCCCGCTTCATGAGCTTTATCTCATTCTCAGATTTGATGATCCTCAGTCTTTCCGTCTGTTCTCTCAGACTGTGGACCGTCCTCCCTCCCGATCCATTCAGGAGCGATACGACGGTGTCGTAGTCTGATTTCTTCTGCGATAATCCCAAGTCTAGGCTATTCCGCCTCACGCCTGCAGCGCCTCCCGACAAGAAGTTCATTATAGTTTTAGACGCTGATCTCGTTCGTGTTGACCGGCTTGAAGAGGCCAAGGGCGTATCTGGTAGGTCTACATATATGTTTCCTGACGTGTTGTCCGCTGTGAGAATCGCTTTGAGGTGGGACGTAAAGAGCGCAATGTCCATTGCATTGTCTGCGCCAAAGATGTCGACTGCCCCGGCTGGGCCATTGCGTGGCCCTTCCCATTCTTCTGCTTCTGCGTCTCTTGAGCGACAGAACAAGGTCATTTTGTATCCTCTGCTGAGTGAAGGCCGTTTTTCTGTACTGGGCCGTATGAGCTGGTTTTAGATTTAGAAATGGGGTTATGTGCGCACCAAGGACCACAGCAGCATCCTGCTCTAGCCATCCAGTGAGGTATATGAAGTCTGATAATTGCCGGAATTTGTAGAATATGCTCTGTGACGAGTACTGCAATCTGCCTCCTGCTAGGACCACCATGCTCCCATCTGGTAGGCTGTCCATGAGCCTGCTGCAACGCGCTTCATACTCGCTGTAAGGGATGCCTATGGTGAGTTGGCCTTGTTGGAGGAGATGGGGATGGGTCGCTGGTAAAGGCTGTCCGAAGGCGGTGGGAGGCAACGACGACGAAGATGATGATGATGTGGAAGATGTGGGAGGATGCCTCAGTAGGTTTGGGAGGGGCGCAGAGCTGTAGCGACGCCGTTGCCGTTGACGGGAGATGGCAGGGACATCATCGACCAGGCAGGAGCAGGAGCAGGCGAGTCTTCGTGAGAGTAGTCTTGTCGTGGAGCAGGAAGAAGAAGCAGCAGCAGCCAGACTCATGGAAGTCCAACAAACAGTCGGATAAGATAGAAAGCAAGAAGCAAGTTTGACCATTGACTGTTTTCTTGGATTGCATGATCTCCAGTCGCAGTACTCCCATGACACTCGCAGTATGCACAGCAACTACCAGTCACAGCAGCACCACGCTCCAGTGAGACCGGCCAGAAGCACAAGGAGGGCGCATCAGGATCCAGCGACAGCGACAGCAGGACAGACACAGCAAATCCCAGCGACTCGCGCAAACAGGCTCGCAGATGCTATCCGGCGACAGGACATCGCACGCTCAGACAGCAGGCTCTCTCACAGATCCGGCAGCCCGGGATCAGGCGACGAGAACGATATCGACAACGAAAACGAAAACAGCACCAACAATGCACTGATAGACAGCTATGGAACGGGCAATGATGAGGGTCAGACATCATCCCCCGTCCTCGCGAAAGCAGTGCAAGCATTCGCAGGTGGTGCTGCACAGCAGCAGCAACAACGGCAACGTTTACAGCAACAGCAAGCGAGTAATGCAAGACATAGAGCGGGAGCTGGATCTGGATCTGGATCTGGCTCAGGCTCAGGCTCGGTCGCAGTGCCAGACAACACGGGAAGAGGGCGGAGAGGCGCAGTAGGCGTACAGGGAGAATCCTCAAGGATGAGAGGAATCAACACAACACCTAACAACGTCCCCGCGACGCCTGCTTTCAGAGAGATGGAGCGTGTTCTTGCACAAGTGGGGGAAGAATGGCCTCAACTCTTACAGGGGACTCTAGACAGTAATGCGCAACAAGGTGATACCGACAACAGCGAGGAAGACACACACAACGAGCCTTTCGACCCAGTGACGCTGGCTCTATCCCTCGTCGATTCAGAAGCAGATCCAGACCGTTTCCGATCTTTCTTGTCCACCAAAGAAGCTCTATCACGCTCTCTGAAGTCCTCTATACAGACGCACTACCGCTCATTCGACGCGAGTGTTTCCTCGTACAACGGCTTGCAATCGAATCTGTCCTTTGCGCAAAAGAACACGTCCCGCTTACGCAGTACGCTCGAAGAAGTCCGCGAAACGCTCGGTAAAGGGCGGAGTGAATTGGGCGTACTAGAAGCGCGCCGGACAGAGTTGGCAGAGATGGACAAAATCCTAAATTCAGTCGAGATGCTCAAAAACGTACCTGAAAGGTTGGAGAACCTCATGAGCGAAAAGAAATTCTTGAATGCGGCGGGACTGCTCATGAAGAGTCTTAAAACGATCAGTAGAGGTGATTTGCTAGAGATCAACGCAATTGCGGATCTCAGGGCTTACTTCGTCAGCCAAGAGTCGGCAAGTGATCACTTATACTATTTGAGAGAGCAATTAGGCTAATCTGTTTCTCTATTATTAGCTCATGCTGGAATACCTGACGGAAGAATTGCACAATCACCTCTACCTCAAATCGATCTACACGGACACGCGGTGGAAGGCATTTGCACCTGGCCAGTCTGAGCGTGAGTATCCTTTCACGTACTCGTCGCTCTACTTCAACTGATTACGTCACGCTTCCACAGTCCCCGCTTTCTTGGCCGACTCGGCTCCTCCATCCATCTTCGATGCGAACGGCATGAACTCTTCTGACAATGTCACAAAACCAACGCGCCTTGCTCAATTCCTCGCGCATCTCCAGTCGAAATCGCCTGATGGTCCGAATGTAGATGACAATCTCGAAGAGATGACCGGTGTGCACTCCGAAGATCCGACAGGGCAGATGTCAACCAGCGCATCTGCGCTGTCTCTAGCTGCTGGTGACAATCTACCGCGGTCTGGATCCGTAAGCTCGGGATTAGGGATCGGAGGAGGAGCGTCCCTTGCATCTAGCTCTGCTGTCCTTTCAGCCGCCTCGCTGAATACACCTAGCAACAAGTCTTCCAACCCTGAACAAGATTCCTTCACGTATATTGAAAGTATTATGGAGTCACTCGCCTACCTCGGCAAGCTCTCCTCAGCGATGGACAGCATAATCCAGCGCGCGCCTCTGGAAATCTACAACCTTGTAGAAAGTACCGTCGTGGAAGTGGATGAGCGCAACGATCCCGTTCGCCGAAGCTCAGTCCGTCTCGCGCGCTATGGCGTCTCTCCGAAACTCCTCTACAGCGGCACTTTTGGCGGTGGTGGTTCTGGCAGCTCCAATACCGCAGCTGCGTATTCCCTCCTAGTCAGATCAAGTATGACCAGCACGAACTTCACAATGCATGATGAGGCGTCCTTAGCAACGCTGCATGAAATGAATACGGAAATCCTCATGGACTTCTTCTGGAGTCTATACAGTAAACTCGATGCGGTCCTACAGGGCTTTAGAGTCCTGCATGAGGTCATGAGCCGCATAGCGGCCCGGAAGGGAATGAAAGATGCCGCGCTTATGAACAAGAATGGCAATCTCATGTACTCATTGAACGATATATGGAAGCCTATCCAAATAGAGGTGAGGATCCTCCTCCAACGTATACACGTAATGTGGACACAGTACCGATTATCTGTTTTACTAGGTGCAAGCACTTCTCCACGATTATTTAGTAGACGACTCGCAAGGCTCTTCATCTTCTTCCCGCTCACCCGTCGCTAGTATAAACGACACTCTACGTTCCGGTCGAACAATTCGCGATCCCAAGAAAAGCTTCTTCAAGTTTTCCGACACGGATGCGAAATCCTCCAGCCGCCGCTTGAAACCCTTTGAGGATTCTCTGAATCGGTCTCTCAAGAACTCCGTTCCTGGTCTAGTGTCTTCGCTTGCTGAAGGCACACCAGCTACTTTCTCTACTTCTTCGTCGTCGTCGCTCCTTGCGACTGCTGCGTCTGGGGCAGTAGGAAGTGAGTCTAATGCTGCAGATAAGCGCGCAACCGTTTCAGGCCGGACGCATCGGATGCTCGTCCCTCCAAATGCATTCACGACGGATAGTCTTGTATTACCGACTATGAAGTTTCTAGATAGAGCGAAAACGACACTACCAGAAGGATTTGTCAATCTCGGTAGTGTCGTTGAACAGAATGCCTCGACGCAACAAGGCAAGAGGTTCTCGGGTATCATGGATGATGAGACGTGGGAAAGACTGAGACCTGCTCTGGATGAATGGGCCAAAGCGAATGCGCCTACGAATGGACAGGTTTCTATCGATGGCAGCATGCTCTCCCCGCCTGCGATATAAGGAATCTCGTAGTTCTTTATTGTTAACATATTAAACGAAAGAAGATGTTGTTGTACTACATTCAGATGACATTTGTCATACCTCACTTTCGCGCTCACTGACTTGTCGTTTTGACGTATTTGCTCAGCCAGTATGGGCTGGAAAGCGAGCAGTCTACTGTGCTGTCTGCTACCTCTCGCAGCAGCCTATCCCTCCCAACATGCGATCCTGAATTCGCCGGCACCTCATCCCCTCACGACCTCTCTTGTGGACCTCCTGAGCGCAGACAAGGATTTCAGCCTGTTCATACGCCTCTTACAGCGGGCAAGACTGGTTCCTACGCTTAACAAGCTCAAGAATGCGACACTGTTTGCGCCTACGAACGATGCTGTCCGAGCTCATGAGCTCATGCAATTCTTGGATACAGAAGAAGTCCAGCAGGATAATCTTCAGTACAGATTGAGGGAACGTCTCTTCTATCATATGCTCAACTACTCACTCGATATCGATGCTATTGCACTGCCAGCTTTACCGAATGGCCCGGCGACTATCACTTATCAAACGACGTTGCTGTTCCCGACGAGGCATGAAGAGCATGGGCGACCAGGTCATGTGCCGTATCCTGATCCGGAGGATACCTTGTTAGGCGGGGAAGGGCAGAAAGTTGTCATTAGCAGACAGGATGCACAAGACGGTAGCAGCAACGCGACGATACTCATCGGGCAGGACGAGCTAGGAAATGGCGGAACACATGTCTTATCAGGCAAAGGCGGACTGGCGAAGAACGGCCGAGTCTACGCTGTCGGTGCCGTGCTTGATCCTCCCAAATCCCTACAACATCAGATCAAAGCACGCTCGCACCCAGAGAAGCCAAAAGCAGGAGAAGCATCCCTTTCACGCTTCGCAAGTCTCTTGACGGACGATCTATGGAAGTCACTTCTGGAGCGCTCGCACCTTACGCTGTTCGCGCCTAGAGACGAAGCTTTCGATGCGCTTGAACCGCTCGAGTGGAGATACTTGAACAGTGGATTCGCGGCGGACGATATACTACAGATAGCCTCGAATCATGAGAGCGAGTACGGTGAGGAAGGAAGGGAGAAAGTTGGCTATCTGGACAGGCTGCTCCAAAAGCAAACAGGCAGGCTCCGGTCTGCATCCACCCTAGTATAGCACGCTTATATGTTCTTGTCTGCAGTTCCCTTGCTCTCCGGAGACTCCGTCAGCGTGGTGGCTTCTAACACGTCTGTTTCCGTCAACAATTCAGTAATTTCGACAGCCAATATTCTCGCCAGTAATGGTGTCATGCATATAGTCGATTCTCTCCTGCTTCCCTATGGAAGTCTGGCACTCACGCCCGAGAAGTACCTCTTAGCCCTGAATGCCACTCGCTTCGTGTCGCTCTTCCGGAACTCGGACCTGGCCTATCTCTTACAATCCTCACCGCATAATCCGACAAACAACGGCTCTTACACTATCCTAGCAACGAAGGACAGCGTAGTTGAGCGAATGACGCAATCTCCGTACTCGTCTCTTCCTCCAGAAGGCAGCACAGAGCTGAAAGAGACGCTCAAGTATCATGTTATACAAGGCAAATGGACACCGAAGCAGTTGAGAGATGGACAACTACTCAAGACCATGCTCCAGACGCCCGATCTCGGCGACCAGCACCAGCGCATCGCAGTATCTGTCTCAGAGAGCACCAAAACAAAGGCTTGGATGACGAAGGAGCCATCCCTCGACTTGGGCTTCGGTGATGCGAATGTTATAGACGAGGCTATCGACGTCGGCGAGTCTATCATCTACCTGGTATCGCGCATAATCGAGCCTCCGTCGACTTTCATCGCAACGGCCTTAGATAGAGGACTCTCTACCTACGTCGCAACTGTCTACGCAGCTGGTCTGGATCGCGAACTACTCTATCATAGACCAGCTACGACATACATTGCACCCACCAATGCGGCGTTCGACTACCTCGGTCTCGCCATGAACTACTTTTTACTGTCGTCAGCGAAGGAGGAGCTGGCCCACCTTCTGAAGTATCACGCCGTGAAAGGAATCAAGTATATCAAAGAGATAGCGTACGACAGCCAGCATTATCGTACGTTGGAAGGATCCGACATCTATTTAGAGCGGAAGAACGCGACTTCAAGAGTCCATGTCAGGGGCCCAAGGATTGGTGGCTTTCCTGCGAATGGCGATAATAGAGATGCGAGAGTCATAGATGGCGATCTCCTCACCTCTACTGGCGTACTGCACGTCGTGGACCAGCTGGAACTCCCACCTACGCTCAACGTCACGAGTGAAAAGCTCATGCGAGGTGCAAAAGCAAGCACTTTCCTAGACCTACTGCAACAAGCGAACCTGTCTTGGATCGCGGAAGGGCGAGCAGCGCCTGAAGGGTATCTCGAAAGCTCGCCATTCATCGGCCGCGGCAAGAAGGAGCAGAACAAGATTCGGAAGGATCTGTTCCAGCATCAGTCTTACACAATCTTATGTCCAACAGATAAAGCTTTCACCCATGTCAACCTTACGTACTACCTCAACGACCTGCCAGCACTTCTCGCTCTGGTCCGCTTGCATATCATCCCTTCTCCACCTCCTTCCAAATCATCCATCTCGGACCCCATGGCTTTCCCATCTGACGGACGACCTCTCGCTCTCACCGACGAAAGCACGTTCGCGACTTTGCTTAGCCAGTCCCAAGGCGGCACTTCGAGATACGGTGATGTCGCATTTAGACAGGCTGGAGACTCAGACTGGGTCGTTGGTATTAAGGGTGCTAGATATACCGATAGCAAACATGATGCAGCGCGAATCATCAATTTCGGCAGGAATACTCCGGTGTTCAACCAGGAGGACGTAACGACGGATATGCTCAAGAAGCCTAAAATGGTTTTTGGCGGAGGTGTTCTGCTAATTGATGACGTCTTGGAACCGTTTGATCCTAATTGGTTCCAGCGATGGGGATACATCGTTCTTGTGCGTTGGCAGTCAACTTCCGATCGCATTCGATGCAGGCTGACCAATACTCTGTTCTTGATCTTCCAGGTCGTGGTTATCAGTGTGCTGGCGACTGCTTGCGTAAGCATACTAGCATGGAAGCTATGGCAGAGAAAGAAGATGCAGGATGCGCAGTACGAGGCTGTCAGGCAGGATAATGAGGAGGACTAAGGAGCGCACGTCGGTCAGGGAGTGTCACTATGTAGCATATATCATGGAGTATCGCTGCAGTCTACGATACACGACATTCACGGTACTCTCTGCTTTCTTCTTTCTTACAACTCGCACAAGGTCAAAATGCGATGCGCCCCAGCTTGACATGCTGTAGAGAGACGGTCGTTCGCAACAGCGATGCGATCCCTCTGGTCGTGTATGGACTGGGCAACTACACCTTTCCCGGGACAAAGCACTCCGTGCGTCGAAGCCAGCAACTTAGCTGCTGCTTAGCTACCGGCTGAGCGATAGGGCTGTGAACATGTTGCAGTTGGGTCAAGTCCTGACAGATTCGCTGGCCAAGAAAGCGCGAGCATCGTCGTATGCCTTTGATGCGAAGATGCACGCCTGGACAGCTTCTGCGACCCTTCCTGCAAGCAACAACAACCAGCAAAAGGTGCTGTTCGTCAAGGTAGAACACTCTGTACAATCAGACTATCAAAGCAATCTAACTGATACTGATGGGATGTTCAGAGCAAGAAGTTTATGAATCTAAGCGGGGATACTGCTCGCTCTCTGGTCCATCGCTGGCCTGAGCTGATCCACCATCACAAGCTGCTTGTCCTGCATGATGACCTCGAGCTTCCTGCGAACAAGCACCGTGGCCGCTTTGGGGGATCTCCGAAAGGTCACAATGGACTGCGCGACATCATCAAGAAGCTTGAGCCAGAATCCAAGCGAAACAGCAAGGATTTCCACCGGTTCAGCATAGGGATAGGCAGGCCTGAGGACTGTCCTGGGAGGGAGAAGCTGAGCATCGCCGACTGGTGTTTGAGCGCTTCATCGCGCGACGAGCTTCAAGCATGCAGCGTGAACGGGCCAACCACGCTCGCAGCTTGGGAGTACCTGCATACTCTAGGACAGCACAAGCCTGTTGTGTAGATGTAGATACTACCTTATTGCAATCTGGGCTGCCGCATTTCGCGCATTTTCGACGCGTTTTGTTGGCGTAAACAGCTTTCAGCTCTGTACGAACTCGCAGCTTGAAGGCGGCAGCAGCGATGGTCAGCAGCGGTGGAAAGCGCAGAGTCCCCATCGAAGACGACGACGACAACGAGCAGCAGCAGCAGCAGCGAGGCGTAGCGACATCGTCCGCTGGCTCGTCGGCCAAAGTGGGCCCAAAAAGCTCGACGATTGCAGCCTGAATAGGGAAGCTGAGATTCTGTATTTGCAGAGAGCGCGCTTTGGAGATGCTAGCAAGAGCTCACGTACTAACTCAAAGGCGAACGGTACTGCCAGCCAGAGCCGCCGTCGTTCAGACTCGTCGAGTCCAGCAGCCGAAGATGCTGAAGACGACGATGACGATGACGACGATGAGCTAGAGACACCTGCTCCTCCTACTTCTGCTTCGAAGAGCAAGCCGGCGAAGCAGCGCAACGATGTCGAAATGCACGACGAGAACGACGAAGAGGGAGACTATACCGCAACGGTGGACGACAACGAGAGCAACGCCGATGCTGAAGAAGAAGCGGCAGTCCAGCAAGGCGTGAATGAGCTCCGGAAGAACCAGCAACAAGGCGTTCGTGTACATAAGCACGCCCTGCTGAGACTCGCCTGATCTAACGCGTGATTTGCATGCAGATTGTCGCAGAATCCGGTGTGGTCGACACTATAGTGTACGTTGCTACTCACTGTAGGCTCCACGCGCTGCTGACGTTCAGACGCTCGCGAATACAGCCTCAAGAACTTCATGTGTCACAAATTCCTGGAAGTCAAGCTCAATCCGCAAATCAACTTTATCATTGGGCACAATGGTAGTGAGTGTAATAGTCTGGCTGCTAACGATGCTGCAGACTGATTTAGCGGTTTCAAAAGGCGGAAAGTCCGTCATTCTTACTGGACTCGTCTTTGCTTTTGGTACCAAGGCTTCCGTTACAGTGCGGATACTCTGGCTTACAAGCAAGGAGATACTCTTCTGACGCTTTCGTCCGCAGAACCGAGCCAAGACCCTGTCAGACTTCGTTCAGAAGGGCGCATCGTACGTATCGACACTCGACGTTGCGTCTAAGCATATTCCTGACTACTATCATGCGCAGCTATTGCGAAGTCATCGTCTCCCTGCGAAACAAGGGTCCCGAAGCTTACAAAGCCGATACCTACGGTCATACTATCTACATTACTCGACGAGTCAATGCAGAAGGCGGTGGTGGCTACAAGATCGCCGACTACCAGAAGAAGACTGTCACGACCAAGCGTGATGAGATTGCAGCCATTTGCGATCATTTCGGTATACAGATGGACAATCCTGTCAATGTAAGCGTCGATAGTTTATCTGGTACGTATCTTGGAATGCGAACTGAAAACACAATAGATCCTCAACCAAGACATGGCCAAGATGTTCCTCCACTCGCAAAAGCCGACCGACAAGTACAAATTCTTCCTGAAAGGGACTCAACTCGCCCAGCTCATGGAAGACTACGAGAAGCTATCTGAGCAGATCCAGACGATCAAATCGATTCTCGCCATCAAAGGCGAGCGCGTGAAGGAGCTCAAAGACGCCCAGAAACAAGCTTCTCAAGCATGGCAGGAAATCGAAGCTACCAAGAACGTCGAGACTCAGATTACGAAACTCAAGAACGAGCTCGCGTGGGTACAAGTAGTGGAGATCGAACAGGCTATGGAGAATGCAGTCAAGGAGCAGATGACCCAGCAGGGCAAAGTCAACAAATACGAGGACTCCATCACCAAGCTCAAACAGGATCTAGAAGCTGCCAAAGTCGCTGTTCAAGCCGCCGAAACAAATCGAGAAGTGATGGACAATTCGGCTGCCGATGAGGAAATGGCAGCCCTCAAGAGGAAGATCGATGAAGCGAACGCTAGGACTCGCGCTGTCAAGGTCAGTGCAATTGACGCTGTCTGTCCAAGGTGACTTTTGTGCTGAAATGCCTCGATGTTATGCTTTAGAACGAACAACGTCAAATGATCGCTGACCTCGAGCGACTGGAAGGACAAGTCCGCAAGTGCAACGAGGAAATGGAAGCAGCACTCAAACTCACGGATTCCAACACGCGCGAGAAGCGAGAGCGCGCCCAAGCGAAACTCGATGAAGTGAACGCGCAGATCCAAGCTCGCTCGATGGAAGTCACAACCGCTAAAGGCAAAGCCGCACAATTCAAGTTGGACGCCGACGACAAGAAGCGCCATATGGACGCGATCAGAAACGACCAAGAGGCTGCTCAGGCGACTCTGGTACAAAATGAAGCTATCATTAGAGGTATCGAGAGCAGACGCGCAAACGTCATGAATGCCTTCGGTCCACATGCCGTTCAGGTCCTGACCGCTATCGACAGAGAAAGGAACTGGCAGGAAAAGCCTGTAGGTACTCGGAATATGAGGTACGAGGGACAGGCTGACCCGGAATCGCGAAACAGATTGGACCTGTGGGCCGTTACGTCAAGCTGAAGGATGCTGGATACAGCAAGTTGTGCGAAGCATACTTCGGAGACACCCTCAATAGCTTCATCGTCACGAACGAAGGCGATAGACAGAGGCTGAATACCCTCATTTTCAACATCAGAGGCGCGTAAGTACCAATTTCTGACTTCATCGGTCTACAACGTCTTGCTCAAGTCCGTTACAGACGACACAATGTGCAGCTCCTACAGTGGGATGACTCATGGGAAGCGCAATACATGCGCGGCGGTGCGTGACTTCCCTCATGAATAGCGCATACTGAAGGCTGAGTCGTATGTCCTGTAAATGACAGCTCCGGACCCGCGACAATTCACTACATTCCTCGACATCCTTACTATCGAGAACAAATATGTCCTCAAGCTACTCGTTGATGCTTCAAGGATTGAATCGAGTATTCTTGTCCGCCAGCGCCCTGAGGGTGATGCAATTATGAGGGATCAGCCGCAGAAGGTGACAGGCTGTTTCTCAGCTGATTGTTATCGACTCGGTGGACTGTAAGTTGTTGCATGACGCCAGCCTTACCAAGGCATTCCTCCTAATATACTTGTCTATCCAGGGGGAAAGGAGCTCGGATGATAGCCCTTAACGAATGGAAATGGGCTCCTCGCTTGACAAAGGACGTGGAAAGCGATTTCCGGTAATTTGCAATCGAAGATCGTTGCCAGGAACAACTCGCTGACAGCCTGAAAACAGGGCCGCACAGCAACAGCGTCAAGAGGCCGAGACTCGCGTCCGCGAAATCAATCAGACTCTACGAGCTCTTGACGCTGAAATTGGCGACCTCTACGCTCAGAGTCGAAGGAGCCATGTTGGTCGGATGATGTGGAAACATAAACAACACATGCTGATGTCTCGTACGCAGGATGAGGCAACGAGAGCCGCTAGACTAATACCCGCTTTGAACAATAAGGCAGAAGACCTGGCTGAAGAGGCTAAAGAACGCCAACCACCTAGTATACAAGCTATTCAATCTGGCAAGGATGTAAGATACTTGCATCTCTCTGAGTACAGCCCGCTTGATACTGACTTTTATGTGACATTCAGGAAGCCTTGGATGAGATCAGAAACACCAAAGCACAGAAGGCTGCTGCGGAAGAGCAGATCAAAGAGATCCAAGCGCCAGTTCCTAACTACAGGAGGGCATTGGCAGACCACCAGAATCTACAAGAACAGCGTCAAATGATTCGGCAGACGCAGTACCAAGAAATCGAGAACCTCGTCACGAAGAAAGTAGAATTGGAAGCTGGTCTCAATCAGCGGAAGACATCTCGCAACGGAGCTCTCCAAATTCTGGAAGAGGCGACGAGGATTGCAGAAGGTTTTGCCGCTCGTTTGGAAGAGGCTATGGCCCAGGCTTCGGATATCTGTCCCAGAGAAGACGTCTCACTGGACGGCAAGAAGTCGAGAAGCAAGTACGAAAAGGCCATTGCAAGTCTGGAGAAAGCTCTGCGTGAGAAGGAAAGAAGGTGAGTCCTGCCATGCGCGCTGACATCCTAGGCGGACTGACTGAATTGTTGGATCGACGCTTGAATAGTCTGGGCGGTAATACGGAAGAGATCTACAAGCGCTTCCTCAAAGCCAGGCAGGACTATGAAGACGCAAAGACTTTGGTTGATGATCTTAAAGGGGCTGTCAAGGTGAGACTGAAGACCATAATTCTGCATAAATAGTCCGCTGACATTAGCGTCGGTGCAGAGTCTGACGAAGGCCCACGAGAAAAGAGTGGACAGATGGGCAAACTTCCGAGAGCTCATCAGTACTCGCGCTCGAATGTTGTTTCTGTACTACTTAAGCACAAGAGGCTGTAGGTGGCCTCATCTCTAACCATGACAGTGCACTAACGCGTATACAAACAGACTCTGGTGAACTCCGATTCAAGCACACAGAACAGAAGCTCGACTTGCGTATCAAGACCGACGATGACGGGTCCACACAAAGTACACAGAAACTTGCGAAGGACGTGTCGACTCTATCCGGTGGAGAGAAGTGAGCTAGCACAATCTATCCTGCATCAACAGGTAGCGTCTGACACGGAGCTGATTCTTTTCTTAGATCCTTCTCAACTATCTGTCTCCTTCTGGCTCTTTGGACGTCTGCTGGCTGCCCCATTCGCGGTCTGGACGAATACGATGTCTATATGGACGCCGTCAATCGCAAGATTGCTACCAATATGCTTATCCAAGTCGGCCAGAGCAGCACCAGCACCCAGATGATCCTCATCACGCCCCAGGCGCTTCAAGGTTATGCCCACTTGCCCGGAGTCAAGCTTATTAGGATTGTAAGCTTTTCTTGCCTTTGCACACTGATCGAGAATTGTATAGCTGACACAACCTTCTACAGGCTGATCCAGAGCGTGGCCAAGGTATTCTGGCTGCCGAAAGCTGATCCAGCACTTTACCGTCTTCCTATCCCCATTCATTGTTGTAGTAGTATGCATATCTCTATCTTTCTATTTCTCTAGCTGTACCAAGCTTTCTGTTATGTTTTTGGGAACACTTAGCCGTTTACGCGTGCGCTTCTATGTAATCAACCGATTCTTTCGATGTTTAGGTAGCCGGCCCGCTTGACTATGGTGTCTGATACCTATGAAGAGGCTCAGCGAGTGCGCTTCGAGACGGATCTCGAGGTGCTTCATGCTGTCAGTTGGGCCTCGATTTGAAGACTGAATCCCAATCAACCAGTTTGTGCAATGTCTGGCGAATCCATTCTATCTGCAAAGTACATAGATACCCACAATCTAGCTATGCTTCTGGTCCTGATCCTGGTCGTACAGCTCTTGCACAACAAGGCACTCTAGCCGACCCGTCTTTCCAGAATTACCTCTCACATCTCCAGTATTTCAAGCAGCCCAGTTACAGCAAGTACATTCAATATCCTCAATGTCTCCATCATTTAGAACTGCTCGTCAAAAGCCAGAGTTTCAGAGAAGCGTTAATGCATGATGCTACGATTGGAGAATTGGCCAAGATACAGGTGGAGCACTGGAAGACGTGGAGAGAACGGCTGGAAGATGGCGTACCGGAAGAGGAAAGCAAGAAGGTCGACGAGAAGGACAAGCAGGAAGAAGCGAATGGACAGGCGGAATCAAGCAAAAGCAGCTAGCTGGCTAGACTGCATGCGTGCAGTGGGTATATCGATCTGTTGTTGTATTCACTGAATTCTGAACGACTAGGCACATCTATCTACCTCACTGCTGGTCTTCGGTTTTATGAACTGCTTTCACCACCTCTAACCCGTTCTGCCCAAGCTCTTGTGCCCATCTCGGATAACCGCGACTACGCAAACCATCGAGTCAGCTTCGTGCTCGTCATCCCTTCCTGAAACAGCCACTCACGACTGCTCTCGCGAAAGCGAAGATTTCCTCATCACCAGTAAATATCGAGCTGGATCCGACTGTATCTGCATTCAAGCCTAGATCATCCATCATGCTTCTTTGATGAGCCGAGTAGGCTTCAGAGGCTGCTGAGCGCTTGTCTGAGAAGGTCTGTTGTATCGGGACGTCTGATAAAGTTAGCAGCTTCGTCTTGCTTTCGTATGCTGCGTCTATGAAGAGGATGAATCGCCGTGCCTGTGATCACAGAATTGTTCGTTGGATTGAGCCGCACTCTGAAGGAAAAATGGCGCACCTGATCCCGCTCGCTCAGGGTGAGTTGCGGTATGTTCTCTATGAAGATCGTCTCGAAGTTTCCCACTATCTCAATATAGTCCGCCGCCGATCTCGGCTGTCCACAAAGCTCCTCAAAGCTAAAGCTCGCGACTTTACTCGTACTAAGCGGGACAATCACTTTTCTGCCCCACACATCTACCTGCCGATTGTGCTGTACGGTCTCGCCGTCTGCTATACCTTCGAACAGTTTGCTAAATTCCAACTGGTTTTCAGGCGTTGCAGGGTGGTAGTACACTTTGCTGAGCGCGCGGGGAAGTTTGCGATAATCGGTTTTCGAGTCGAGATCTTTGACGACGCAGCGTGTTTTCAGTAGCTCTATGCAGGGCACAAAGGAGGTGCGTTGTATGCCATTTTTGTACAAGTCGTCAGGTGCGCGACTTCGAGGGTTTCGACAGTCAGCAGCTATTCTTCCTGAGCGCTAAAGCCAGTGAACGTACTTGGATGTCATTATTATGATGAACCCGTAGCCCATCAGACTTTCGAGTAACCTTCTGAGTATCATAGCATCCGCTATGTCCGTCACTTGAAACTCGTCGAAGCACAATATCCGGCATTCTCTTGCTATTTCGCGTGCGACGGGCACTGTTGCATCTCCAGTGAGTGCACGATGCTCGGCTGCCATTCTATGCAGCCTTTTATGGACATCTATCATGAACTGGTGAACATGACAATTTAATTAGTGATGAACGATAGAATATGAGCGCGCTGCTTACGGCGTGGAAGTGTACCCTCCGCTTGCCCAGCGTATCAGGTAGACACTCGTATAGGAGATCCATGAGCATGGACTTCCCGCATCCTACATCTCCAAAGAGATACAAGCTTTTTGGTGCATTTTCGGGTATCGCAGGAATGGCAGGTGGTTCAGGCGCAGACAGTCCAAAGAGATTGCTGAATATGCCTCCTCGCCGCGAAGCTTCTGAAGGCAAGTCTGCAGCTGGATCCGGGACTGGCGGAGGTTCGTATGTGAGGACGGCGTCGTATACTGATTGCAGGTCTTCCAGTATTGTGAGCTGATGTTCATCACGTCGCAGGAGCCCGCTCTGCACTCTTTCTTCATACAAGGCTGCCGGCCCAGGTTTCGCTTCTGAGCTGGATGCCGCCCTTTTTGGCGTTGAAGTCGCAGAAGGAGTAAGCTGCTTCAGTGGATCTTGCGCAGGAGTCGCGTGGATAGTGCGACATTGCTGTATACGCTGCTGCCATCTGGCTTTCCTGCTTCTTGCTGGAGGCGCAGAAGTTGATGCCGCGAGCTGCGAGATAGGCCGTTGCTGCTGGATCCAGCTGGCCGTTCTAGCTGTCGCGGTCGTCGTTGTTCTTGTGCATGTACATCTCAGCGCCGACGTCGACGCCGTCGCAGCGCGCATTCTCGTAAGTTTGATAGGAGTAAAACCCCCTATCTTCGCTGGCCGGCTCATGCGCATACCAACTCTGCGAGATACGTTCTCAAGTGGTACTACCAATCGCTTTAGGATGTGATGTTCAGTATCTTCTGTGTCCGGTATTCTTCAGCCCTTTGTGTGCCAGGCCTGAGTTCGCGATGGACATCCGCCGTGTTTGAGGCTTTCCTTTGCGCCAACTCGAAGCTGATCTGATACTACTGACACTACTGACACCTCCTGCTGATCCTCACAATGCCCTCCCTTCCACAACCTTTCTCAGCCATGAGCGCCCTCCTTCAGGCAGAGGTGCAAGAAGGTCATAGAGCCAAATTATCTGAAGTATCGTGGTTCTCCGACGTGTTTCGAATAAGAGCATCTACTATACCGTACATACGACTACCTGCCCTGTGCCCGAAACCCTGCTAATACTTGTTCCAGACGCGTCTTCCGCCCCGTTCTCGTCATCACTAGTTGGGCAACAATCGTGGCAGTCGCCGATCTGGTATACGATACTAATCTTGGGCTGACAAACAATGTCGTCCCTCTGGTAGGCCTTTTCCTCAGGTCAAGGCGAACTAAGCTGAAATGTAGCTGAACTATTTATCTATCTCCAGCTGAGCGTGGTGGTGGGTCTACTACTAGTCTTTCGCAACTCTACAGCCTATGCGAGATGGCAAGAAGGCCGCACCCTCTTCTCAAACATGTCAAATGGCGTTCGTAATCTCTCAAGAATCCTATGGTGTTCGGTCGGTGCAGCTGTCTACAGCCAAGGCAGGCTTAACAGCATGGGCGAACGAGTGCCGTATCAAGCCGGAGACTACGGTGCGAACGAGAAGAAAGAAAAAATCGCGGCCCTGAGGATGTTGTCGGGCTTTGTCATTGCCGCTAAACATCACGTCCGCGGCGAGTATGGTACGGAGTATGAAGATCTGAGAGCTGTATTGCCTCATCAACTGCTCGCGAGGTTTAAGAAGCAAGGCTATGGCTACGGTGCAGTCGAGTTGGTAGACACATGAAACTAGACTGTTCATTGAGCTAAAATCCGGGTACAGCGCAGACTACGCTCATGAAGGCCATCCTAGCCTAGCCAATAAAGCAAGTATGACCTCCCTCGGCACATCAGCCTCTGCAGCTGCGCCCGATGCCACCTCACCTCTGCTATCACAAAGGATATACGACGACGAGACTGTCATCATTCACAAGCTTGAAGGGCGACCTACGCTTCCTCTGCCAATCGTGATCGCGCACCGCTTGCAGCTTTATTTCGCTAGTGAGTCTGTAAACAAATCAGTAGGAGACAATCTGATCGGACTCCTTGATCAGAATGTCGAGCTCAGGGTCTGCTAGAGAGCGTCGGACCAGCAGGCTATAATGCCATGACCACAGCTCTTTCGTCCCTGGTATCGGAGTTCGCAGGGATGGAACGACTCCTTACCTTGCCTTTACCGACGATCTATGGCGTACATCTTAAACAAACCGTTACCGCCTATCTAATGGTACTCCCGCTCGTACTGGTCGACAGTACGGCGCGCCTTATAAGTTTGCGAGATTCCGCTGAATATCGTTACGCAGCCATGACCTGGAAGATGATACCGTTTGTATCCCTTATCGCGTGGCTGCTGATCGGCATAGAAGAGATAGCGCTACAGATCGAACAGCCTTTCGGATTCGATGCATCAGATCTGCCCCTAGATTTGATGTGCGCTGAGCTTAGAAACGAGGTAGAGCAGATTATTGCACGCTTAAAAGAAGCTCCGGAAGACGCAACCCCGCTGTTTTAGCACACTCGAGGTTGCGGAAGCCTTCGCATCGGATTTCAGCAACTGTATCTTCACCTCGTTGTTTCTTCTTTCTTCAGCTACAATTCAGTCAACCACTATTTACAGGCAGCAATATTCGTAGGTGTACTGGACTCAAATAGATCGTTTTCCCATCGCTTCGTATGGCATAGCTGCGGCCGTGATGGCCATGACAATGTATAGCGCTGCGCAAACATAGATCGGGACAGCTGTAGCTGTATTGGCATATGTTGCTACGATTGCACTCATGATACTGAGGACAATACAGTCAGGGCTGGAGGGACGGCCGAAGCAGGACTTCTCACCCCATAATCCGATTGCAACCAACGGCAATACCGTTGCCAGTTGTCCTGTGCGCCGACGGAAGGATCTCTGGTGTATACGCATATAACGTGCCGTCTATGTTACAGAGCCATCGGGTTAGCCGCTTCCTGACGAGGGCAAAATGCGGCTTACAATATATATTGAGGCAACATGAGATCGCACAGGTGAAGCCAACGTTTTGAGCGTTTGTTCGGACTTGGGTGTATCTATGGGGAGAGGCAGGAGCCGAACACTGTTAGGTATGGCCGCTCGATTTGAGCTATCCCTTACGCAAAGAAGAAAACACAGGTAACCTATATAACGGTTAGAATCACTGACTGTGGACCTTCTCAGCTATACACTCACGAGAGCGCCGACGACCATAGTTCCTCTTCGACCAAGATACCGCACTTCGCAGAGAACGGCAGCGATCATTGGACCGAAGATGGAAGAGAAGTTTGAAAGAGCGTAGTTTCTCCAGTAGACTGACTGTGAAGTCTCGCCGAAATCCGCTCCCCGAGTTGCGAGATATGTCGGCTATAATGTACTATCAGCCAAGTATGCCGATGCAGAGGTGCGGCTGACAGGAAACTCACCAAAAACACATTGTAAAGAGGATAGGCAAGACCGATAAGTATCCATGAGAACCAGATCAGAATAATGTTTATACCTAGTTTCTTGGTTGCGAATAAGCCTTTCAGGTGAACACGGATCTCAGAGAAGGAGAATTTCTTCGATGAGTGAGCAGTCGCAATGTCTCCACAGCTTCGTAGCTTGACTAATGTAAGGCTGCATGGCCTATTGTGCTTCGTTGCGATCGATTGTAGCAAAGCTACGACCTCTTCGTCTCTCCCTTTTCCGAGTAGGTATTTTGGCGTCTCTTGCAATCGGATTACGAAGACTCGGAGAAGAGATAGAATGAAGACCAGACTGCCGCAGAAGTACCACACATAGCGCCATCCTCGGTTGTTGTCGTATGTGCAGTTCTCGACAGTCGTGCATTCTCCAGAATAGTTTGGAATGAAAGCCCAGGCAGCCAGACCTGTCCAAAATCGCAGTCAGTCCTGATGTGCCAACCCGATTGAGATGGCGCATACCCGCGACCAGCTGGCCTATGCCCCAATATGAAGCCATCAGAGTCAGCATCCATTGATACTTTGATGGTAGATACTCCAGGAAGACGGCAGTGTCGAGGACAAGATTACCTAGACCCCAAGATAAGTCCCACAATAAACTTCCCGTGAACAGCCTTACCGCCTGCACCAAATGCTGAAATTGCAACGAATGTGCCCAGAACTATCCAGTTTGGGGAAGCGCCAGCGACGATTGCAAAGATAGAGCATATAAACAGGGATGTATTGAAAGCAATCTTCCGGCCAATGATATCGGCAGATAGACCCCAGACTGTGTCGCAGAATGCGTCAGAGGATCTTGTATGCAGGACTTCGATGAATAGACGGACAAAGCGCTCCAGCGAGCATACCAACATAGACTGCAACTGTTAATCCATTTGCCCAACCAGGATTGAATTCGAGAGATGCCTTTGTCGCAACTATGGACTGCAAAAGCAGGATAAGAGAGTCGACCGCATATCCAGCACCTGTTAAGCTGAAGGAAGATCGTAGGATTCAGCGAAGCGTTCCTGTTATCATACCGCAACGTACACGAAAAGCTTCCAATGATAGGCGGTGAATCCTATTTCGGAGATAGCCTATAGCAGCGTTGATCAGCAAAAGGCTGTAAAAGCCGAGCTACGCCAGGTCTGTATGTACATCGTTGACGAGATGCATCTTCGCGGTCAAGGCTGGATCTTGCGTGGACAGGGAGAAGACATCCGAACGGAGGGAGTTGACTTCTACTTGCGCGTCATATGCTTTGGCTGAATGAGTCTTCTCGGGATCCATCTTGATCTTTCGCCAAGCAGACTCTCAGAACCGGAGATAGCGAATGGGAGTTCTAGGCTGCAGGGCTGTCGTAGGGTGTTGCAGTACCGGTAGAGGTTGTAGTAGCGAAGATATGAAAGTAATCACAGTCGACAGCCAGAAAAGCCAGATAAGCCGAAAGAAGGTTTGGTGATAACTAGCGTATCATCTCAATGCGGGGAAGAGGTGTCGGTGTCGGCACGTGTGCCTGCACAAAACTACGTCTTCTGGCTTCTTTACTATTTTACCATTCAGTATCATGGCACAAGTAAGTAATGTATAAACAAGAAGAACGGGGAAGGCAAACCACGATATTGCGTGTCGCATTCGCTTGCCGCCACCTCCACGCTTGATTCGCTCAGACAGACGACTGACTCTTACCTGCATGTAAGTAAGTGAATCTATTCGGTAGCGCAGGGTAATCCAATGAAGGTATGCAGAGGCCGGATCTACATTGCGAAAATTGTATATACCAGTAAAGCAACTAGGACGAGATTACGTATATCGAAAGAGGAGTGGTGAATATGACAGCGTGTTATTGACTACTGGAACGACGACTGCGCATTCGAGAAAATGAGACGGACACAATGCCCATCATAGAGTAAATGAGGTGCGATGTTATTGCTTGTTCAGGCCCCAGGAGCACCACCGGCAGCACTTTCTGCCACTGTTTCGATAGCTGTTTTGGCAGCCGCATGTCCTGGTACGTCTTGAGCTCCTCCGCGTTGCTTGCCAGCATTGCGCAGGCCGAGCCCAGATGTGCTGAAAGCTGATTTTCGATTCGACGAATCGTTGGATGTAGTGCTGTTGCGTGCGGTGAACCCGAAGAATGGGCCTAGCCAGTCTCGTGCGAAAATCTCGCCGAAGCCTTTACAAAAGTGTGAGCCATGCATAACACAAAAGGGCATTGTTTGCTTACCCAGCATGACACCATTGACAAACGGTAGAAGGAGATTGATGCCGAGACTGGCGAATATAGACAGGATAAGCTGCTTGCGAGGCAGGATGCTGCCCGAAAAGATGCTGAGCGTGAGAGACGGTGCTCCTTCTTGGCTCGGCTTTTTGCCTTTGTCGTGTTCCTCGTCATCTTCTTCATCGTCCTTCTTTCGCTTTGGGTGATCCTCATTGGGTTCACGCTCAGCATCCTGCTTCTCCCGCTTTCTCTTGCTGCTCGATAGCTCTTTAAGCTTGTCCGCGATATCGAAGGAGAAGCCATTGTTGTTGGGGGTAGCGGAACCACTTGGCTGACCGACGGTCGACATATCTGGATAATCGCTGTCTACAGCAGCAGGAGTGGAAGGTTCAGAGCGAAGTTCCGCGACAAAACGTATCGCTTCCTCCTTTTCTGCTTGACTTGGCATGCGCTGCAGTTTCGGAGGTAATTGATATTGCTGGTGCCTAGACGCTGAAGCAGATTGACTCTGACTTTCGAGTGCAGGCAACGAAGAGGTAGTGGACGGTGGTGATGGAGCAGAAGAGCGAGCACTGCGACTTTCCTCTGAATCTCGTTCCGCCGGTGCCTGAATGACTTCGTTGGAAGAGGTGATCGAGCTTTGGTCGCTCGTTTCGCTCCGTTGGGCGGGCTCTCCCTCGAAAGAAGCGTTTTGTGATTGCAGAGTAGGTTGAGATTGAGGTGATCCAGATATGCTTGCTTCGGGCTCCCGCGCTACCGGTCTTGAATTGTCGCTGTCCTGTTCGGCGGACGTCACAGTCTCGTTCTCCATGACGCATCTGTTGTCTGAAGAGGATATAATCTCGAAAGCAGCAGGTTCCTGCTCGTCTTCAGCACGTTTGTCGCTGGCCTGCGAGTCGTCTGAAGCCAAGTTCTGTTCATTCCGGCCGACAGCCGGCTCTGCGGTTTGTTTGGCTGCTCTGGCAATCTCTTCCTCCAAAGCTTCCGCATAATCATCCAACCCTCCCGGCGACAGCAGAGCTGTCTCAACCTCGCTAGGTGAGAGAGAATGCTGCGACAAATCGGGCTCGCCTAGACTACCGTTCGTCTGCGAAGCCGAAGACTGTTGTGAATGGCTAGGTTGAGGTAGCTCGTCTTCAATGTTGCTCTCCGTGGTTGAGATTGTCGGAGCAGCCGCATCTGCATCTGCTCCCACCTCTTCCTCATCCTCCAGATCCAGTTCATCAAGGTTTGCCTTAACCTCTTCTTTTGTAGAGACACTGTCCGCCGCCCCGACGGTGCTTTTCTCTTCCGCAATCGAAGGGGTATCTGCCTCTTTATTGCTAGTCGAAGTCGCATCGTCTGTCGCACCGTCTGATTCGGCTTTCGGCTCCGCGGACTCATCCTCTTGACTTGCGGCAGTCTCGATGCCAAATAGGTTCTTCGCTTTATCAAGCACCTCGTCTACGCTAGGAGCTGGCAGAAGCGAGAAAGAAGAATGTGGCGGCGATTTCTGGCCCTCCTCAACCTTGTCCTCCTGTTCTTGCACGGTGACTGGCTCTGGAACGACTGGTTCCCTGAAAGCGCCATCATCGCCACCATACTGTTCTGGCCATACATTAATGTTACTGACATCCTTTTGCGAAAGGCTCGGATGTGCAGTTGAAATTCTTGTCTCCTCAGTTTCCGAGGTCTGCACATCTGCATCAATGGGTGCCTTTGTTTCCTTCTCGGCCAGATTGCTACCTTCTTCTTGCAGCGTGTCTTCCTGGACTGGTGTCGGGGCCGGATTGGCAATGTCCTGGGAAGCCTCGGCTGATACAGGCTCCTCCTTCGCAGCTTCCGCTTGCGTATTAGTAGCTTCCTCATTTGCGGTAGCGGGAGCAGTCGCTCCGTCAACTGTGCTTGCAACGGACGATGCTTCCTCACTTCTCTGGCTGCTCTCTGTATCTTCGTTGGTCGCACTGTCAGCATTTCCGCTGACAGCATCGACGACGTCTTCCACAACTTCTTTCGCCTTGCTGGCCAGATCGCTGATCAATGACGTGGGCTTCTCCTCCTCCTTTTGGGTACTAGGATCAGCTTTATTTTCCAATTGCGCTTGCTCTTCCGTAGGCTTTGCGTCTTGCACGGGCACCTCGCTTGCTTTAGACTGCACGACTGGTACAACCTGGACTTCCTCCTTGGCCTCGTCCGATGCTTGTGCCTCCGCATCACTCGACGGCAACGGCGTGATCGCATCTTCTCCGCTAAGACCGACGTCCGAAGGCCGTTCTTCCGGATGTGCTACGTCTTTCTTACTCGCGGCTTCTTGCTGGCTATCTTGCGTATGCTCTCCTTGCTCCTCTCTGTTCGTCTCCTCGGAAGATGTCGGCAGCGCAGGGACGAAAGAGCCTGCATCACCGTTCAACCGCGGCGACTTCATAAATGATGGTTCGAAAGGCTTCGCGTCGGCGTGCAGATGACTGTCATGCATCGCAAAGGAAGGGACGAATGAAGGGGCGGCGACTGATAGATGCGAACTCCCGAGAGATAGACTGCGCGTCATGGGAGTTGCTACATCTTCAGTACCATTCGCTGCTGATTCTGTGGACTGCCCGTTTGGCGCTTGACCATTCTCGTATAACGGCCCTTGATAGTCTGGATTATACGGCGGGAACTGGTTTTGCTGACCCCAAGTCGCATAATAATCTTGCATCTGTCGATCATACTCGCGACGCGATAGTTTACGAGCATGCTTGTTCAAATGTTGTTGAGGCGGATGTTGGGAATGTTGTGCGAAATGCATGTCCGAAGCCGAGCGGGGCAGACCATTAGCTCCTTGCGAACCTTCCGCAGGCGGCCGATATGGATAGTCGGAGCCTTGCGGAGACGGTCCAGGTTGAAGGTAGGGTGCATCGGAAGCTGAAGATGCGTTCGAAGCCGCTGCGACTGCAGGCAAACCTTCTACGGACAACCCATTCGCTTGCAGAAACGCAATCTGTGTAGCAGAAAGCACGGGTGCAGGAGGAGGTATTGGCTCTTGATAGGATGGTTGAGGATAGTTATGTTCTGGATGGAAAGGTAGATTATGCGGAGGTGCATGGGGTTGTCGAATACCTTTTTTGCTTCCTTTTCTGGCGACGGGCGTTGCCTGTGAAGACGATTGAGCTTGATTGACCTCGTGAGGTTCGGGAGAGTGTGAGGATGGTGGAGAAGAGGCGTTCTTCTCTGAAGAACCGGCGGAGGACGAAGCTGTGACGCTGCTTGGTTTTGCAGAGGCATTGGTGGATGGAGCAGAGGCTGATCGAGCAGCAGCAGCGAAGGAAGCCCCTGGGAGGGAATGCGCTGCTGCCGTATGGCTACTCGCAGGCTGCGGTTGATGGTCTGGAGGGGGTGCCGGCGCGACGATTCTAGCAAAAGACATTGACTGGCTTTTGCTCATCGTTTCCTTTTCGTGAACCGGCGAAGTCGATGTCGAAGCATGTTTCTCTGCTGTAGGCGAGGAGGAATTCGAGCTTTCTGAGGATTTTCCGCCTAGTGCCGGGAAGTCTTGGACTGAGTCCAGAGAGACCGGTGGAGGACTCGCTGGTTTGGCTGCTGAATGCGATTGATGCACAGGTATGCCAGATGCCCCACCTCGACCACCTCTACCGCGTAAAGAGCCTCTTCCGCCTACAGCACAGAAGCGTCAGTCAAGGAAGTGCGTGAATATAATCCACAATGTGTGATAACTTACGGGCAGCTGAACCTCTTGCACCTCTTTGCGAAGAAGCGGGACCAGACGGCACGCTATGCGAGCGGACGTGGTTGCTGTTGTTCGCTGATTCCGCAGGCTTTGCATGCTCTAGATTGGCTAGATTCATGGAAGGAGATGCTGGAAAAGCTCCATTCTTTCGGCCTCTTCTATCTGTAGTGTGCGAAGCTGGAGCAGCCGCAAAAGAGGGTACAAAGTCGGGAATTGTAGGATCCATCTTGGCTTTCGAGCAAGATCAGAGTAGACTTGGCGATAGTATCTCGCCTTTCAGACTCAGTCTCCCTGCGAAAGCCAGTAAGAGTCAGCTATCCTGTCGCGCCGTCATGCTGAAATTTGGACAGACACGGGCGACGAGCTGGAGGGTATTTGTCAGAGCTTGCTTCTCGGACTGCAACTTAGATCCACGCGTAGGTCTATACGCTGATTCTTGCAGCCTGCGCCGAGCGAGCGAGCTGGTTTGACTTGACTTTCGCCAGTCGCCGGCTTGAGATAGCCAGACCTTTGACGGGCGCAGCAACGATAGACGAGCAGGTAAGTATGACGGTTCTTGTAGATTTATTTGTATGGTATCGCAGCTTCGTTGTGCTGAAAAGCCTGCAAGAATTGGGAGTTCGAGAAGGTGCGAAAAACGGCTAAGTCCTTCTTGTTCGCTGACAACTTCGCAAAGTCCCTGAAGCTTCGCAATCAAATTAAGATGGCTACAATTGCGCTGGGAGCAGCAGCAGTGCTAGGATCAGGCCTGGCTGTCCGCGCTGGCCTACGTTCAGCTGCAAAGAATGGAGCAAAGCTATCACCGCTCATGCAGGCCATCGCTGGATCCAGCGCAGCAGGGAGCAGCAGCGCAAATGCGATGAAGAACAAGTTTGGGAAAGCGCCGAATGGTCAGGAATGGATTGTAGGGGGGTTCAATCAGAAAATGGACAGAAGAGAGGCATCAAGCATCCTCGGATTACGGTAGATCCGCTCATGGATCCATAGTGTTGAGCTATACTGATTCATAACTACAGGGAGAGGGACCTCACCAGACTGAAAATCAAAGAAGCACACCGCCGGATCATGGTCGCGAATCACCCAGATAGAGGCGGATCCCCTTACCTTTCTTCCAAGATCAACGAAGCGAAAGACCTGCTTGAACGACAAGTACGGTGATACGGTATATATGACGATGCCGTCTGTATTTGTTTGAAATGTGCAGGAAGGTGGGTCTCGCAGCAATTATGTTTGCAAAGTCGAAACTGACGATCTATCACACACAGATGAACCTCTGTGTACACTCGTCGTAATTGTGTTGTGAATATCATCACCTCTCTGCTGCATCCCCGCTCCACACAACCGATTTCGGATGCACTACCTATGCATTACTTTAGCCATCAGAGCAGAGACAGGCGACTCAATTTAGCTGGTCTGCTCGTCTCACTGTTATGACTCATCCTCCCATCCCGGCTATGTAACATTGTCCGACTACTAAGGCTGTACAGGTGGCCATTCAAAAAGGCCTTGCTGCATTTCACAACTCTCCTCCGCTCGCTTCACACTAGTCATCACTCCAACAATCGATCTTCTTGCAAACAGTATGTCTCACCATTCCGACCGCACCCACAAATCCGGTGGGTCTCGCGATCCTCGCATCACCGTGCGAGATCCCTGGTATGAAGAGCTTGGTCAAGATCGAACCGGCAGCATTATGGGAGTGAGTGATATGTCTGATGCGTGGGACGAAGAGGAACGCAATCACGTTCTCCAGCCGCCATCGATTGCAGGCAACTCGGCTTATAGCGGACTCAACCGACTACGAGTCGGTGACACTTTGACAGGAGTAAACGATCGTCTCGGAGGATCTCAGACCTCTGCGCCGGCCTACCAGCAATCATACCACTACTCTACACCCTCCGTATCGACTGAACATAGATCTCGCAACTCGCGAGACCTCCGTCGCGATTTTGATCCTCCTGCTCATACAAGAGGATCGGCAACACCCAGTCCATCTGTATATGACCCTACGGCCTTGCAAGGTATCGGACAAGGAGCATCGCCTTATGCTCCACCGTACTACCCTCCACCTGACTACATTCCCAATCCTAATCCCCAGCGGCGTGGTCTGCCCTTCCTTGACGTACCTACACGAGGCCACCCTGACAATCGTTTCTGGGCCAGCAGCAACAGACGTCCTTCACAAGGCTCTGGGTCAAACAGCAGTAGCGATTACGAGCACGATCGGTACGGGCGAAGAGTATATCGAAAGAAGGGCAAAAAGCGACCTGCATCGTCTAACGTTTCATACAAACAGGAACGAGACGATCGCCACGGTGGTAGAGGAGGGGAGGGCTCAAGACACGGTGGTTACGCTTGATGGAAGGCGCCAAATAGTACGCTTCAAAAAGGGCTAGCCATTAGCCCAACTCGATCGATATCTCTCCTCTCCTGCCTTCCTATGCCATCCTTTACCCTCATATCGCCCAATACTACCTTATCTACTTCCTCTTCATCTGAAATGCAACCTGAGACCCAGACTCCATCTCGTGTTCGTTGATTCTTGCAATGATCGAGCGTGCAGGATGATGACCTACTGATCCAGATACAGATACAGTAAGCTGACAGGCTGATGACTTCCTGAAGCAATAGCTTCGTGATCTAACATACGTGAACATTTTAACGGTAGTCTGACTTGGCTGGATTGGGATTCAACAACAGCAATGAACATGCTTTTACGGCACAACAGAGTGTAGCCAATCTACGAGACCCTCTTTAATGGTCTTCTTGGTGACTGAGCCCGTCTGCCGACTGGCATGACATACTTCCAGCTCTACGCTCCAATCGGGCTGAATCCCCGGCAAGATCGCACTGGTTGACAGATAATCAGCATGACTCCATGTCACATTGATGGGTGAGCTTTACATGAATTCCACAGCTTGCTTATCCACCTTCTTCTGTGCTAAAGCGGGTGTAGATTGGCTAATAACGCTTGGGATTGCTTCCACTTCCCAGCTTTTCAATCGACTTGAGAGAAGGCCATTGAGATATTGTAGTAACAAGGCCGTGATGTCCATCCGCAAAGCCGGTAGACTTGCATCCAGTTGCGAGTAATCCAGCGATTTGTGCGGAAGATGTAAAGAGATGTTGGACGGGGACGAGAATGTGAGGTCGATGACTTTGGCGCCGATATGTAGCATTGAGCTACCTCCCATCTTGCAATCAATGTCGTGCGCTTCGACAAGCACAGATAGCGGGTCCAGGAGAGGCGTAAAATCGAGATGTGTCTCGACATCGAGACTGTTGAGCGAGGCATGCACTTTGTCCAGCATCTGCTTGATCTCAGTGGCGTGTAGATAGTAGTGTATCGTATTGAAGAGAGACGGAAGAAGCCTCGGCGGACTAGCTGGAGAAGTGTGCGGATTGCTCCCTCGCAATTGTTCCCTCCTATGTTTGTATAGCTTCGTCATGTTCATTCTGCATATCGCAGAGACCAGCTTGGCGAGATCGGAGTGCTGCTTCTGCCTTTCTTTCAGCTGATCTAGCGGTACCATTTCGAGAGTAAGGACGAAGCCTTCTGCCGTGATGGAAAGGTTGTCACGTCCTGCCTGTATCTTGTAAGATGATTCTCTGGCCTCTGCAATGAGCTCTGCAAAAATCTCCTCTTCGAATAGCTCTTTCTGTGCTTGAAGTAGCTTTTCATGAACATCCTGCTCTGCATCCGGCTCTTCAGCAGAGGGCACGTAGAACAGCTCCTCTTCGCCTATCTGCAGCTTGAAAGCTAGTCTCCGTCTTCCTTCTATGCGTTCAGGGATATGGAGTATCTCCTTGCCTTTGCCTTTTCTGTCCGTGAAGCGGGCCAGACCAGCTGATCGCCATTGGATCTTTGCCTCTTCAATTCCACAGAAGACACATAGATCTCTTGCCATCTTATCAATCTGAACGCTGGATGTACTGGCACTAGCTATGCTTGCTGGGATGGGTCTTGCTTCAAGCTTCCACTGTCCGGCTCGTTTCAAGCGAAGCAGATCCGTCCATTCTGATTGTGCTTCCTCTGTAGTACTGCTTAATCGCTTGCTGGCATCTACGAGCAGACTGGATGCTTTGCTGACTGCTTTCGCTTTCGTTGCATAGGTGAGAGCGGTGTTGTTTAAGTGAGCCGCCTCGGTGACGGCTGGAGTGGGCGTAGGAAGTGTAGAAGAGGACAGAGACCCGCCAGGTAGTGCTAGAGCTTCTTCGGGGACAGGGGGATTCAAGGCGTTCAGAGGGTTAAGTAGCAATTGTAGCAGATCCAGCGCCGAAGTGACATCGTTCCGCGCAAGACTAGATGCATCATTAGCTCTATCAATGATTCAATATGCCTTTGCCTACCCTAAACCCTGCAACAAGGTCGTCTTGAGTTCCCAGAGCTGATCCGGCGTCAAAGTCTGGTCGTTCCCTTCGCTAGTTGGCGCATCTTCCTGCTTGACTTCCTCATCATCTTCTGCTTCCTCTTTGACGGCGTTGTCTTTTTCCTGTTCCTCCTCGAGCTTGCTTGTGCTTATCTTGCTGAAGTCGCCTCGTTCCTGCCAGAGTCGCTGAAGCCGCAGACCGAGTTGGCCATCTTTACTGGTTGTGATGGATGGTAGTGCCTCAACAAGCGGCTCAAGGGAGAGCGTAGAGGTCGTGCTCATTGCATGGCTGCTTAGATCTGAGGGAAACCAGGTACCCTAGAAAGGCTCGGAGGGCTATTATGTTCTGGATGTCACCCATCGCTGGTTGTGAAACAGGCCTCCATAGCAATGCATTGCGGTAGGCGACAAGACAGAACTCTAAGATTGATAGTGCGGCTATGATACATACAGGAAGAACGGGTACACCGTGAACTCGATCTAAGCGATACTTGATGTATGCAATCGTGGCATATACTGCTCTTGACTGCGGACCGTTTAGGCGATACCTTTCTTTGCGGTTTTTGCGAGTTGGAACGCCTTGTCCACAGCATCTGCACTATTAGCAGCCAGCTTCTTCTTGTACATCGTGATATCGATTCCTTGCTTGGTAAGGTTAACAATCTTCTTGTCTTTCACTTCCCAGAGCTCATCTCCGATTTGCGAGAGCAGACGGAAATCGTGCGAAACAACCACGACACCACCTTGGAACTTCTTGATGGCAGAAGCCAAAGCTGCAATAGAGGCAGGATCCTAAGGAATAATCGCTTCAGCCAGATGAAAAGGAAAATTAGGGCGGGGAAGCCTTACTAAGTGATTGGTAGGCTCGTCAAGGAGAAGGATATGCGGGTACTCCATGGATAATTGCGAAAAGACGACTCTGTTCCTCAGACCATCTGAAAGCTGGCTAATAGGGCTGGTCTGATGCGCGCCTGTAAGACCGAATCGTCCCAGTTGCTGTCTCCAGAACTGTGTATCCTTGTCTGGGAACTTCTGCTTGTAGAGCGATTCAAAGTATTCTAGGGGAGACTTGTCGTACGGCAGTTGGTCGGCGGAGTGCTGGGAGTATTTGGCGAGTTTCAGAGAAGCGTGGCGGCCGATCGTGCCTTGTGTGGGCATCAGAGCACCAGTGATCAAGTTCAGAAGCGTAGATTTGCCAGTACCGTTTGCTCCGACGATGGCGATACGAGAGTCCATGCTGCAAGAATGGTCAACCCAGCATCTAGCCTTGACTAGAATAGCACTCACTCCACACCCAAGCTCAGATCCTTGTACAGCATCTCCTCCTTCTTTCCAGAGTATGCGAAACCGACATCGCTAAAAGCGACGATAGGCGGGGGAAGTTTTGTGACGCTCTCAAAGTCGAATCGGATCTGTTTGGGCGTCTGTACTTGTTCTACAAGTCCAGCAGCTTCCATCTTGTCGATGATCTTTTGCTTGGACTTGGCTTGCTTGACTAAATTGGCGTAGGTACCAGCGGAGGCAATGAACTTCTTGATGTGCGCGATTTCTGAGAGGAAATATATGAGTATACAAGGTAGTAGTATCGTCGCCGGCCCACTCACCATCTTGCTGCTTGGCGTAAGCCTTCATCTGGTTGGTCTCGTTTTCAGCCTTCGTTCGCTCGTAGGCTGTTTCGCAGAGGTGTCAATAGATGTTCGCCAAACAGAAAACGGCAAACGTACTGGTGTAGTTACCACCGTAGTAGACAAGCTTCTTGTTCAAGGTGAGATCCATAATGTTGGTACAGACGGAGTCCATGAAATCTTGCGAGTGCGAAGTGATGATGAGGATATGGTTGTATCTTGAGAGGTACGCCTCGAGCCAGACTACAGCTTCCAAATCCAAGTGATTTGTAGGCTCGTCGAGCAGGAGCAGATGGGGCTTGATGAACAGAGCACGAGCGAGCGCCACACGCATTCTCCATCCTCCAGACATGTCCTTTGTAGGTTTCTTCATCATGGCCTGATCGAAACCCAATCCTACGAGAATGGCACCTGCTTTCGCTTCGAACGTAGCAGGGTCGAGGTCTTCCAGTTCTTCGTACTTCAACTCGAGTCCAACTTCATCAACGTCGTCGGCGATCGACATCTCTTCGATTTGCTTCTCGATCTTGGCAACCTTTTCTTTGGCAGAGTTGATGATGAACTCGACGGCTGTGACTTCAGAAGGCTCGGCTTCGCCGGATACTAGGTAGATCTGTGTCGCGTTGTTTAGCTGATGCACCATTTGGAATGTCCCGGCGAACCACTTACATCGATATGTTCAGGAATTTCGACATCGCGTTGAGCCAGCGATTGCAGGAAGGTGGTCTGCGATGCATACAGCATATGAGCAAGGGTATGCGACGTGTGAAAGGTGGCTATTGACCTTGCCCGAACCATTTTCTCCTAGCAAACCGTATCTCTGGCCATAATTGAGAGCCAAATTTGCGCTCTCGATGAGGAGTCTTCCGTGGAAAGAGAGTGTATAGTTCTCTACGTGGATATCTCTGCTCTTGACGTCGGAAACGAGAACACCTGATCCAGATCTATCTACGTCGAGCTTGAGTTTTGCCATGGAGGGCAAGTCTTCGGTTGATCCATTTGCAGAGATGGAAGTCAGTGGTGTGTTTGTGCCCGTTCCTACGGTGGATGTGCTGCCAGAGGTAGTGCTCTTCTTGGCGGCCTGTTCATGTTGGATTTCAGAAATTTCGCAGAGTCGGGATAGGATCTCGTCAGCTTGAGCATTCAACCAGGATGTAAGTAACGCCAGAGCAGTCGCCTATGATGTACCTTCTCGGCCATACGCTTCTGCTTCGAAGCTGGTCGATGTACCATACCATGTCAGCTTTGTGATGGTTACCCTTTCATCATGATGTTTCTTCATGCTGACCTGAAGGAGCCATGATTGCTGGATGGACTGGGCTGTTCTGTTCTGACTGAGATCTCCTTGATGATCTTCTGCTCGTATACGCTACTTGTACAGAGCGTTCAAGCTGATGGGATGGTCCTAAAGAAACCTCGAAATTGCCTGCTTGACCGTGGCGGCCTGTTTCCTTAGAGCCAACAGATATGACATGCTGCGAACGCTGACACGAACAAGACCTCGTCATGCTCATGGATCATCCCTGCTCGAAACTGCTGCTGCTGCCATCCGACCATGCTCGTTGACCGTTTATGCCTATGCCCCACGTCGACCCTTCTCTGCAAGTTCGCACGCAGCCTGGCGGTCAAGGGAAGAACGCAGACTAGCTCTACATGGCGATAGAGATGCAGAGAGCTCCAATTCAAGGCAAGACACACGCGAACGCGCAAGAGATAAAAGGAAGGCTCAAGGTGTCATAGGTGCAAACAGAGCAATCAGAGCGGTCGCAGGAAGCAAGAATCCACGCTATCTGCCTGATGTATCGTCGGAGAATGCATTGGAGGATCCAGTGAAAGCCCACAAGCGGAACGAGGCAAAGGACAAAATCAAGAAGACTATGGTCAGCTGAAATCTTCTCCTCCCCGTTGTAGTATAATGAATGCTTGCTGAATTATGTAATGCGTATGTTCATGTGCTTCTAGGCCGCCGTGAAAGACTTACCGCCTTTGACGGATGAAGACTTCCAAGAGATCTATCAGGACCTGTTGACGCATGATGCTGCTCCTCCATCTCCATTTCAACAACAGCAACTTCTACAAGGCTCGCGACACTCGGACCTCCTCAGCCTGTCCGATCCAGAGATAATACATGCTACATCTAAAGAGCTGCACAGACAGCTGACTAGCGCAGATGGAGCTGGTTTACTGGCTATACAAGAACTGCAAAAGAAGCTGTTACGACCGCAGAAGGAGGCCGAGGAGGAATATGTTGGCGCAGCTACGAATAGCATGCTCGCAAAACTCATGTCCAACAGGCCTGCAACGAGAGTAGCACTAGGCTCAGACGCTCGATCTACGCCGGAGCCTGTGCAGGACGCCTCGAATCCAAGCCCAATAGAAGTTGCCGATAAGGACCCAAGCCTACTTATGCCAGCTCTCGAGGATGGCATGCCCACATCGGATGAGCAACAGCTCGCTGATAGCACGGCCTCAGCGGACAAGATTGTTCAGAGATCTCATTCAGCTCCTCACTCCCGAGCCCGCAAAGAGGTTCTCCAAATGCTAAATGAGCATCTTCCGCCTCTAGAAACAGCTATGAAAGTCGATTCCGCTTCAAATCCCAAGAGTGCAGGCTATAGTCGATATCAGGCAGATCGGCTCCGAGAGATTATCAGCGGACAGGAGTGGAATGCTTTGCTTTTGGGTGCTGCGGCGGACAGGAATCTAGGTGATCTGGAAGAGATTCTTAGGATGATGAAGGTCAGTACTATCACCTGCACTCAGTGTCAGCCTGAGCTGACCAATCACTTGCTACCTCAGCGGGCCTATGCTCCAATTAGCGAAGAACTACTCTGTGCGACCGTCCGACTTCTTGCACAGAAGCGCCAACATATTTCACCTTTCCTACGGCAATTAGAAGAGCTCTCTATCCACGTCCCGGGCGCTGTTCATCATGAGATCATCCTGGGTATTCTGCGTCCCGACTCATCAATACGAGCCGATTCCGCCGTAGTCTGGGCTGAACGGTATCTCCGGACACTTGAAGAAGCGCGTACTCCAGCACTACCTAAGACCTATGCAGTCGTGCTAAAAGCGATCTTCAAACTACGGAAATCCTCCAGCGCAATTGGTGTCTTGGAACAAGGTGTTCGGAAAAGAGCATGGGATCTCTTTGCGCACGCAAGATTCGTGGCGCATCCAAAAGCCTCTGTAGAGATGTTCGACACGATGATCTATGGCTGTTCGCTGGATGATCGGATAGGCGCCGAAAGAGCTTTGGATATGTTCATCGAGATGGTGGAGATGGGTTTACAGCCTACTTACTACACATACTCTGGCTTGATCCGAACGTGTGCGAGAGCCAACGACCCAGTCTTCTATTTCGAGGCACTTAGATTACTGAAGGAATTGCTGGAGAGAGGATTCAAGCCTCAGAGAGATATCTTCAACAGTTTGTTGGAGGGAGCAAGACCCCGAGGCGATCTATCACGCGCTAAATGGATAGTTTCCAATATGGTCAACCAGTCTGCAAGAGGCGGAGATGCAGCAGTAGCGCCCAACGACGCTACTATCTCGAATCTGTTCTTGACGATGGCGACTTTCAGTCCAGCAATCAATCGCTTCGTGCTGAATAAGAAGAAACCGAAAGATCAACCACAGCTGAATGTCCAAGAAGCCAAGTCAAAAGCTAGGGATCCCAGCTTTAAAGTAGCTTCTCTTTCGCAGGAAACTATCAATTCGCTCTACGAAAGCGATCAGGAACGCATACTCTCTGAAAACGGTCAAGAGTCGGTTTCTAGCCAGGCTGGCGCGCAAAAAGGACAGAACGTGCCCTCTACGCTGCTGCAAGACTCAGTCTTTACATCCGTCTTTCCAGACTCGAGTGAGGATGTCCTCCAGCAAGGTCGCACTATCCTTGCTGCCATCCTACAAAGCAAAGGCCTAGATACCTCGATCCTGTATCCACCGCCTGCAGCGAATAAATCGCAAGGCGATCCTGCAAATTCTGACGCCCAGCAGTCGCAAGAAGCGCCCAAGCTACCAATCTCTCCAGAAGTCTCCCGCATCCTCTCAGAGATCCGACTTACTCCTTTACTCCTGACATCCTATCTCGCTCTCCTCAGTGCCCACTCGAATATCGAGACGACCTCCCACTGCTTCCTCACCGTCTTCCCTGCTTTGCACGTCGAGTATACACACGAAACGTGGGAGGCAATGTTTGACAAGCTCGATCGTCAAACTGGACGCAGGATAGCCAGGGCTGCACAGAGCAGAGAATTGTTTAGTGAGTGGTGGGATTGGTTACAAGAACGATACGAGCGCGGGAATTGGGATATGGGCTTCGTCAATAGACACGTCGAAATGATCTATACGCGATTGATCAACATCGAATCTAGGTATGTCTGTTTTAGCTCGGTCGTGTAAAGGAAGTGTTCTGATTCATCTCTGGCAGGGCTCACAAAGTGGACGAAGCAATGGTCATTCTGGAAGATTTCGTCGAGCGATTCCCGCCGTCCCGCATCGTGTCCTACGCGGAATCCACCGTCGAAGCAGCCTCGTCCTCATCCTCCTCCACGCAACCTCCGACCTACCTTGTGCAGATGTCCTCCTTCCTCTACCCCGAGACATCCGACAACAGTCTCACCTCCCGCAACTCTCTTCCCTATGTCAAAAGTATATCTCTCGACAAGAGTCTATCTTCACGTCCTGCAAACCTACCTCCATATTTCCTCGAGATCAACCTACATGCATTAAATCAGCGCTTCACAGAAGCTGAGAATTTTGAGAAAGTGCAGCGATTGAGGGAGATCGTGGTTGATTATAAAGAGGCGCTCATGCATGCTAGAGAACTATTCTTGGATGCTGAAAGGAGGAGGACCTCCGCTGCTAGAATGACGGAAAGTAGGAAGCGTTTGATTGGAGGAATGGGAAGTGATGAAGTCAGAAGTGGCGATGGGAAAGGAGCATCTGCGAGGTTACTAGGGCAGATCGTAGACTCTTCAGCGGGGTCGTACAGGCAGGCGGAGAGCAGCCAGTAGTGTGCAATCGAACGTCTGCCTTCAGCTGGTCGAAAAGCTTGAGATATGCCTTTGGACATGTCGTTGTATTTGTAAGCGATAGAACGCATCTCTCCCCTCATCTTCTTCCTCTTTCTTTTACCTCCCTCCAAATAAAGCGAGACCAGCTAATAACAACGACGAGGAGAGCTCTGAAGACCTCGATCTGATTTATTCCTGGCTGGTATCTGGCGCAAGCGGCTTTCTCTTTCCCGTCTCGATGTCATACGCATATCCTTCCTGCTGCCACCGCCAAACAAGCCAAGCTCGAAGCTCCTTATCCTGCGGTATCACTCTCTTCCACTCTGGTTCCTCCTTCTCTATGTCTATACCTCTCAACTTGTCCCTATGGAACATCCGATAGGAATCCAGAGCATACCTGCCGATCCCTGGAAGGTGTGCGATCTCCCATCCTTCCCTTGGATCTGCCTCATCCAATATCTCACCCACTTTGACATCTTTCCCGGATGTCTTATCAGGATACCCGAGCTTCCTGTATCTTCTTTCTTTGACGGGTGGAGCTGCGACCCAGGTACGTGCTAGATCGATCAACCTTTTCGCTCTCCGGTTGTGTAGCCCTATAGGCTGTATGATAGCTGTGAGGGTTACTAAATCCGCTTCTGCGAGGTCTTCGGGATTGGGGTAGCCTGTTAGGATGGCGTTAAGGACTGGCCGAGCAGCGATTCCCGTCGTTTGATTCCATAGTATTGCCTGAATCACTAAGGCGTATAGCGAGTCTGAGATCTGTTCTTGGATTAGGCCGTAGCGTGTATCATCGCTTGATCCTCGCTTTCGCTTGAGAGCCCGCTTCTGCTTCTGCTTTGTCGGAGTTGGCAGTACCGCAGTCGCCGTATCTTCAAATGCTACCACTACTTGCTCTTCCTTGATAGTAGTAGAAGCATACTGCTGCTGCCTGGCTGATGCGCGCGTGCAGATGACCATGCATTCGCGAGCGGACAACGAGCACTCATGAACAGGCCGGATCAACCATCAAAATCTTTCATTTACAATACACTATGGTGTCCAGCAGCTTCATGGCATGCTGGCTGTCGAAGCATAACTTAACGGTGGAATCTGGATCAGACTCCTTCGATTCTCGATGGACAAGGCATGCAAATCCCGTCAATCAGTCACCATGGCAACTCCGACGACGCTGTTGACAAGCAGATGTCGGAGTGATTACAGAGCAGCAGGCAGAAGATTGCGTGAGAGAGGAGGAATGGACCCGACTGACGACCCAGAGGAAGAAGCTCCGAGCGAGCTTGGTCTTTGAAAGGATTGGATTCGCAGATTGATGCTTCTTGGCTCCGCTCTCATCACTCCTCCTCATCTCCTACGCATCCTCCTTCCTCCCGCAAACACACCCACCATCCCATTCCTTGAGCATCACACGTTCATTCACCTAACGCATCGATATCCCATATCATGCACTCCCTCCCTATCTTCAGTGCAGTCGCAGCACTCAGTCTCACCCTGAGCAAAAAAGTCGTAGCAGCACAGTCTTGCGCCTCTGCGTATGGCCAATGTGGTGAGCAGACACGATGGGCACCTGACAGCCTCAAGAAGCATCCACTGAGTCATATACCGGATGGTTATAGGCGGCAAAGACTTCAAAGGACCGACCTGCTGCCCATCGTAAGTTGAGCTCCGATTATACGGCGTCTATGGTCATCATGCTGACAAAATTCGCCTGTCTCCAGTGGATGGACCTGTCAATTCAGCAACGATTGGTATTCGCAGTGTCTGCAAGGAGGCGGAGGTGCCGGTGCGTCATCATGCACGGTCACACAAGCCGCATCAACGGTAGTAGTTACAAGAACGATCACATCCACAGTCACATTAACTTCTACTACAAGCAAAGCTGCTATCACCACTACTACTAGAGCAGCTACAACTACCTCGTCAAAATCGACTCAGGCTCCTTCCAGCACCGCTGCGCCCGTCGCTTCTGGCTTCCTCCGAGGGTGAGCATACTTATTACCTTGATGCATCGACAACGCAGGCTGATCTTTCAATGCAATGCGAACGCAGACTTAACATCGCCGGTTTCGAATTTGGCGTCGACGTTTGGGGCAATGCGGGTACTTACGTCGCAGTAAGGCTCTTTGTCAACCTCCCGCTACAGTGAACTCATCTAACGAGTGCTCTACAGCCACCTACCAGTCAGATCAGTCACTTCGGTAAGCTATTGGTGTCGCCTTTTGCCCCTTTAGCTATGTGATCATATTAAGCAGCCATGCTGATAGCGCCCTTACTCGTACGTCTACAGTTTCGCAGGGTGTCAATGTCATTCGTCTTCCCTTCGTGCGCCTGCTTCCCTTCTTCGCTTGGTTCCAAAGACTCTAGCTAATGATGAGAGTGCGATACAGGCCTGGCAGTACATGGAATCATCTCCCGGGGCAGGACTCAACTCTGCCTTCTTCGCTCAGTACGATGCCTATGTGCAGGCTATTCTCGCCAGCGGCCCAACGTGAACGTGATCCTCGATTTGCACAGTGGGACTAGATTTCCATCTGGGCTCTTCTGAGAAAATGAAATGCTGAGATACACCGTTGTGCACGCAGACTACGCTCGATGGAATGGAGGAGTAGTGGGCTCCTCGGGCGGTCCCACAAATGCCCAGTTCGCATCTCTCTGGTCGTCGCTCGCCAAGAAATACGCATCGCAAAGCAAAGTCATCTTTGGTCTATGAGTAGGTATCAGTTCTCCACAGCCTTGACGCTCCCCGAGGTCGCTCACAATTTTATGCTCACTCCAGACGAACCACATGATATGCCATCGCTTTCTGCCTGGGCAACTTCTGTTCAAGCGGCCGTTAATGCTATCCGAGCTGCCGGTGCAAAGACTCAGCCTATCCTTCTGCCTGGCGACGGCTGGACGGGCGCGGCTTCCTTTTCAACGAACTTGGCAGCTTTGAAGGGAGTCACTGATCCCGTCGGTGGTACTGATCTCCTCTGGTTCGATATTCACCAATGTGCGTTCGTCTATCCGATACCAAAGCCTAAATTTGAGTTGACTTTGTTTACTGCGGACAGACCTTGATGCCAATAGTGAGCAGCTTTCTTCACATATATCGTGGACTAACAGCCCTTCCATCCACAGCGTCTGGAACCTCGACCGAGTGTGTCGGCGACAAGATCTCCGAGCTTTTCGCACCTATAACAGCCGAGCTGAAGCGAATCGGACGAAAGGCATTCCTATCTGAAGTGGTTCTACTTCTCCTTCGTGGACCACCTTTCGACACTGACTTAATTGTCAACAGATCGGAGGCGGTTCCACGGCCTCTTGCGAGCTCTACCTCAAGAACGCCCTCGCTTACATCAAGTCTAACAGCGCAGCATGGTCTGGCTGGACAATTTGGGCAGCAGGATCATTTTCTCAAAGTTACGAGCTCTCTCTGACGCCAAACGGAAACACCGATACTGCCATCTGGACTCAGGCAGTCAAGTCGGTCTATTTCTCCCTTGTATGAATTGATAAACGGCTGACTAACAACAGGCCTAATCTTCCTGGATCATCCAAGAGAATGAAGAAGAGACACTCTACCGAGCAGCACTAAATCCGCCAAAAAGCGTCTTTGACAAAGCTTTTGGAATATACCACTAAGCAGACGGGCCCATCTCATTGGCATGTAAATACCAATTGGCCTCCTTCCTTTCACGATCTTTACGAGTAGCTAGCTACTTAACTTTACTTCTTTATTTTCTATTTCTATCCCTTCCTTCCCGATCAAAGGAATCGAAGAGGAAGTCGCTGTCGATCAGTTTAGCATCAAAAGATACATGCGAGCATTCTCTTCTTCTAGAATCAACCTTTTCCCTATTGTGGGATGTGGCAAGGCACTCAATCGACCTTCTAATCACTTTCTCTGCTGACATCGCGCCTTCGTTACTGATGCTAAGATACCTTCGCGGAACCTGACTGGGACTCTCTCACCTAGGGGGTTTATGAGAAGTCCCTCAGGGAGAACAGCCTCACTTCCTTACTTCCTTAAAGCCAATGAGATTTCCGCCCTTCCTCCTTTTCAAGCTGCCAAGCTATATATCACACGTCACGAGGGATGGGGCCGCACTCCGGCTCCTTACCGACTTTTGTAGCTATTGAGGCGGGTAGGTACTCGAAGCTAGACGCTCTGCCTGGCTCTCCAGTTTCGCCCCACAAGACACAGATACAACTACGCAACGACAACACATTCCCTTTCATATACCGGTACATCCTTGCTGTATATCCACTTCCAGAGAACACAAGGCACATACTATGTTAGCATTCTCTCTCATCGCTCTCATGCCCCTGCTAGCTTCTACGGCTGTGAGCGCTACGCCCATCAAGCGCGACGAGGTGCCCAGATCCAATTTCCTGGCCGGGTAAGTAGTAACTCCTGCACGCTACCTCACTACTGACTCTCCGCATTCGAAGCATCAACATCGCCGGCTTCGACTTTGGCATGGACAAATACGGAGTAAAGACGGGAGACATGGTCAAGCCAGACATTGCGCATATCAAGCACTTTACAGATCAAGGCGTCAACGTCATTCGCCTGCCTTTCCGGTGGGAGTACCTCGTAAGAAAGCTCTATCGCTCAGTGCAGCGGACGTTCGGCTGAACCCACTGACTATCTAGGAGCCCAAAGGCGCTGGCACAGGCTTTGACGAAACTTTCATGGCTGCATACGAGCCATACGTCGAAGGAGCTCTAAACGCTGGAGCGGCCGTAATACTGGACTGTCACAACTACGCAAGGTTCAACGGCAAGATCGTTGGCGAGGAAGGGGGACCTTCCACTGATTCATTCGCAAATATGTGGGCTACTTTCGCCAAAAAGTACGCCGGTAACAGCAAGATCATCTACGGCCTCATGAGTACACTCTATCTTCAAGGCCTGCTTCTATGTATCAGCTAACGATCGCTTCCTAGACGAACCTTTCGACATGCCCAACAACGACAACATCGATGAGGGGTCGGGCTGGTTCGAAGCGACTCAAAAAGCCGTTGATACCATTCGTGAAGCTGGTGCAACGAAGTCATGGATCTTACTGGGGGGAACGATGTATTCTGGAGCCGGCGCTTTCAAAAATACAAATTTCCCTGCTCTATCGAAGATTACTGACAAGGCTCTGGGAAATACTGATTTGTTGGCTTTCGATATTCATATGTGTATGTAAATGCGTACTATTGGCTTTCAAAGCTGATTGTTGAGGGGACAGACCTCGACCAGGGGACCGCAGGCAAGTCGCCTGAGTGCGATACCACTCACGATTACGTCGAAGAGCTTTTCAAGCCCAACGTCACACCAACTCTTAATGGCCGCAAAGCCTTCATCAGTGAAATTGGCGGAGGTAGCACTCAATCCTGCGTCGATAAGCTCGGTCCGGCTCTCAGATACTTCAAGTCCAACCCTGATAGCTATTTTGGATGGACAGTGTGGTCAGCAGGAGCCTTTCCATCTCAGTACGAGCTCACTCTCGCGCCTGTTGATGGAAAGGACGTCATGATCTGGACGCAAGCCATCCTGCCTGCCCTCAAGGGCAACTAGAGTTCTAGCTAGCTCCCCAGACACATCTCTGTCCCTTTCCACTATATCCTTCTTCATTGGTACGCTGCAGCGCAGTAGCCATCCAGATATCCGCAACTTTGGTGTTAAGGCACGTCGGCCTTGATCATTACCGGATTTTGTGTTCGACCGCCTTATGCTACAGAACATCGTTATATATGCTGATGATCTTGTACAACAACAACGAAGCTCAGCTCGCGCGAATCTATCTACTCTAGACACTAGCCCTAGCCAACGCCTCCATCATGCTCCTCCTATATGCCGGCAGAAGTAATCTAACATGCTCTAGACTGATCGGCGGTCTTGACTTCCCAGAAGTAGCAGTCTCCGTAGGCGCTATCGTCGAGAAAGCGTGCGGTTGGCTTGCATACCACATCCACTCGATAGCTTGGTCGGGTCTCGATATACCGCATGCATATTGATCTTCTATGACCCGTTTAAAGTCAGGGTCATCTTGTAAGAGACGCTTGTACAATTCGTGTACATCGGGCTGGAAAGTAGGATCTTCGAGCTGCGCCACATCGATGCGATGCTTCAAGTCTTCGAGCGCTTTATGCATCTTCGTCCAGCTTGCTAGGCGTCTTATCTCTTCGATCGCATTCCTTTGATCCGCAGGATCAAGTTGCATAAGAATGTCATCGTCCGTGCCTGCTCGCTCATCCCGCGACCGCGGTACACCCTCTTTGAGGAAATTGAAAGCTGACCGATCCCATTCAATGAAGCCAGCTAGAATGTCTTTGTCCTTCGAATGGACTTCATGCAGAAAGGTGTACACCGATTGGGCGTGTCGTCTGACCATATGCACGACGTCCGGGCGATCTGCAGAGCAAATCTGTCAGCCAGCTCTAGCAGATAATGCTTTATGCTCGACCTCACTGCATCCTGGTGCGTTGCATGTCTTGACGACATCATCCATGAACGCTTCCAGTCGATCGATATGAGGCTGCAAGCGAGTCACAGCGGCGATGCTGCCGATAGCTTCGTAAAATATGCTGACGGAGCTCTTGACCATCTGTTTGATAGTGTCAGTCCTTGTAGCTGCAGCGGCCAAAGCCCTGGCTGACCTCTGGAGTATTCGGCTCAAGCACGACTTTCAGTATCTCCTCTCTGTCTCGCTTTTCTGAAATAGCTTTGAGCAAAGCCTTTAATAGCGCATATCGCTTGCTCGGGCCATCGGACTTGAAAGCTTGCGACTCGTCATGTTTAACGGCTGTTGCGTACGCTTGATAGCAAGAAGTCCATTCTTTGACCTCAGCTTCGTTGATGTCTGAGTGTCTCAGTATTGTGAGGACAATGTCGTCTTTCTGATTCACTGTACTAAGCATAAGCTTACGGCCTAAAGAGAGTGAAACAGATAACTGACATGAACTAGACCTTACTCCGTTTTGCACTGACAAGTCTGCATAGACGTAATTTGTCAAAGCATCCACTACACTAGGTTGACCGAGCTGCTTTGAGAGATCCGTTATTTTCTGCTGGGCAGTCTTGAGTTCGCCGTCTGTACAAAAGGAAATAGATGAGAGTCACGAAATATCGATAGAAGATATGTTACTCACTCAATAACGCAGTACAGACTCTAGTAAACAGACTCTTGGTCCGAAGCGGCTCGGAAAAGATGAAGTTGACCATTGTTTTCGCAAGGAAGGCCGGACTGGCTATCTTCAATGCGTACCTACACGTCCGACGAAGTCATCAGTATGGAATTTGCGTATATAAGGTCGGGAGACCCTTACCGACAGAGGCCGTAGGGTATCATGCTATGTATGCGACTGAACAAACCTAGATTGTCTTTGGCGCTATCGGCATTGAGGAAGACAGCACTGTCGGAACTTATGATAAGTCCCCGTAAAAGTCTCTCTTTTGATATGTGACATACTGTATGAGATGGGCTATCCAGAGAGTGGCCCATTCTATGAGTTGGCGATATTGCTCAGGCAGCTTATCTACTTCAGCAACGTCGGTAACAAGCTCAAATGTCTTATCCAGCTCATCTTCAGGGTGGAATAGAAGCATTTGATCAGCTTCCTCTTCGGCTGACAGGGTGAGGTCGGCACGCTTACCTTCTTGATACAATCGATGGACCCAGCTTCTCCAGTTCTCTCGGAAACCTTTGACTGTGATACCAGCGTCTACCCACAGCTTCTTCTTATGTTCACCTTCGTCCTCAAACAGTCTATCGATACGCGCATGAGTCTCCTCATCCAGATGCGCAGGCGACGCGTCTCCCGTAGAAGGAAGCGCCGCAGCTGTGTACGTGGCAAATAGACGATTGAAAGCGAATGCCATTACTCTTCGCTTGGAAGGTTCGCCTCGTTCAGGTGTACTGCTTAGATTCCGCTCTGTCATGCTATCGAAGAACGCTTGGATGCGATGCCAGTGCTCTTTGGGTGCTCTGTTAAAGCCAGGAAATTGCTGAATACACAGATCTTAGCTTTGCGAACACATATATTTTGAGGCATAACCGTACGAAAAGGAAGCGTCGGGTGAGATAGCTCAGGAGAGGAGCTTCGGGAAGTTGATCCACATCGACTTGTATAGCATCTTTGGCTTTCAAAGAAGGTCTAGACCGAGGTCCGTTTGCATGTGGTAGGTATGGCTGAAATCGCGTTCGCAAAGCATCAGATCAGCTTTCTTCCCCTACTGAATATCGATGCAGGTACACTTACATGACCATACTTGGATAATTGCCCTACGTTGGAGAGATTCGACCATTCTTCTGCCATTTCCAGGCTGTATCGCGATAAATCGTCATTATCCGGCGCATCAGTTTCTTCGACTTTCCTTGAGCAAGAGCTTCTTATACTGACTGTACGAGTGCTTTGTTGAGGTAGTGCCGGTCTGTAGGCTTCAGCTGTACAGCCAGCGCTGGATCTCGACCATTTGGATGCGCAGCTGAGGATCGCGCAACCGATGTCGAATTCGCTGGTTCTGCGATCTCCTGTATTCCATCTTGTCCCTTATCTTGTATCGTGGCTGCGTGCTCGATGATTGCGCTGTCTGGTTCTTGCGCGTCTTCGAACATTTCGTTAGAATCACTATCGCTATCCGTCAACCTGGAGTTGTTGAATGCTGAAGTCAAGCGGGATCTATCGTCTTGAGATGCCCTGCTTGTTGACGCAAGAGAGGAAGAAGAGGCATCGTTTGATCCAGCTTCTTCATCGCCAGAATCACCATCCGGATCATCGTCATTCTCGCGCCGACGCCGTCGTCGCTCTCGCAGTTCTCGCTTTGGATGCAGCACCTTGCTCACTGCCTTCTTGACAGCTGCCATTGGTTCAGCGATGTAGATACATTGATTGTGCAAGATACAAGTCTTATTCCCTAATTGCCGGGAGAGCGTCATGCCCGGTAAGCTTGTCTCCCTATCTCGATCCTTCATATAGCTGTACAACGGTCAGCAGCAGTCTGCAGATTGTCTACTTCTTTCCGCCATTACTCGGCGGCGTCTGAGTGAAATTCATAGAATACCCGCCCGTCTCTTCGTTCTTGACGAATTGGAAGTTGTCGGTTGACATGCCAAATTTGCCTGAAGCATGACACTTATCAGTTATCAGTCAATAGTTTGAATTAGCCGTACCTACCCAAGAACGAATTGCCCAAGCCTTTGAGTTTGTCCAGCATCTCAGCCGTCTCCTTCTGTTTCCTCTCTTCTATCAAGCCCGGTATACTCCTCTGAGCTTGTCGTATCGTAACATGCAGAGCTTTTGGCGTGTCTGGCAGCTTTTCTAGCGTTTCATAGTCTTCCAATGCACTTGTCAAGCTGGTCCATGTGCTGAGCTTCTCGTTCGCTGCCGCTCGGCGTTGTAGCGCTTTCACGTAGACTGGGTTATCCTGAAGAGCTGCGACGATGAAATTATATAAGTAAGCATTCCCAGGGCCTTAGCCACGACCTACCGTTTGTTGCAGCTTCGACGGCTTCTTTGTATAGTGACTGTGTGACGAGCGTAAGCCCGGTTGCAAGCCAGCTGACGATGCAACATACGAGTTTCAGCTGACATGCTGCTATATTGCACCATAGCGCGCTTCGCAGCTGTTCCATCTCTACTTGTTCTTCGCTCTTTGCGTTCGCCCTATTTTGCACAAAGTCCTTCTCATCCTCCTCATCCTGCAGCTCTCGTATCCGTTCTTTGCTCTTGACTGCATCTTGCGCTTTCTTCGTAGGCTCCTCGTCCTCCTCGTCATTGAACAGGTCCTCGCCCAAATCTAATCGTGCTTTCCCTTTCCCTTTGGCGTCCCTCTTCGGTCTCGAAGGCGGTTGGTATTCAGGCAGCACAGCCAAGCCTTCTCTATAGTCTTCTAAGGCTGCATGCGAACGCCCTGCAGCGAAATGCGCGTTTCCGCTTGATTTGAATGACGAAGCTTCGGCGATGAGGTCCTGATTCAGCGCAAAAGCAGATAGATTGTGAGCATGTGGGGAGGAGGATGGGTGCATCTGCGCACTGTTAGTTCTGCAGCGTCATGAAAGTCGCGGTCGCTATCTTCGCTGGAAACCGAGTAGCCGTCGTTCGCATTGTCATTGTAGCTAGAGGAAGCTTCGTGGAAGTCATCATTATCATGATTGTCGTCGTGATTATCGTGGTTGCTGCTCATGGTTTTTGGGTGTATTCGGTACAGAAGAGAGCAGAGCCAGCGCCTTTGGATCCCTACGACGCAGAATGGAGGACCGTAATTTGCCTTCATCGCGGACAGTCGAAGTCAATACAGCAGGCGCAGTCATCGTGGACGACGACGAGAGCGACGAGGAATATCCAACAAACGGCCAGAGTAGCGGATTCAGCAATGCGAATGGGACAAACGGCGACAGCGACAGTCGCGACATCTATCTGCCACGGTATACCGAGCAGAAGGTGTCGCATTGCGCGCTCGACATCGGCGGATCCCTCATCAAGATTGTCTACTTCAGCCGGGCCCAGCACAGAAACGGCTACCACCATGCTGCAGCCAAAGGCAAGCAGAAAGAAGGCTCGTCAAATGGCTGGGATGCTGTCACTTCACCGCGACAACCAAGAACACCAGCATCACATAGCAGGCCTGCTTCGCCTGGTCCAACGGGGAGAGCGACACCGGTACCAAACGGCGTGCTAGGGCCGGAGAGCCTAGTGTCTGCTGCTGCGAACATAAGCAGCTACTTTGATACAGACCATCCATCTTCGTCCTCATCACATTCCCAATCCCAGTCTGCGTCTTCATCATCCACGAAGCCTCCTATGACCGGCGGCAGTAAAGCCCAAAGAAGTGCTTCGTTCACGGCACCTATACCAGGAGGGTGGCTCAACTTTGCAAAGTTCGAGACGGGAGACATAGAGAGCTGTATAGCGTACCTCAACCAGCTCATCGAAACATCTTCAGCTTCGCATAATATCTCGACAAGCGAATTCAAGGCGCGGCATGTCAAGATCATGGCTACAGGAGGTGGTGCACACCTGTTCTATGATAAGCTGTCGCATGACTTGGGAGTAGAAGTGCGAAAAGAGGAAGAGATGGAATGCTTGATAGCCGGATTGACTTTCTTCATGGAAATACCAAACGAAGTCTTCTGGTACTCCGATCAACTCGTACATGCTTCGCACGATCCAGCTACATGCTCCTTATCACCTATACTGACAGCATCTTCGACGCTCGACACACCACCTCAGCACTCTTTGGCGCCCGATGAACTACCTCGGCCTTCTCCCAACCCTCCACAATACGCTCTGGTATTCGATGATCGTCCGGCTCCACATTTTCCTTGCCTGCTGGTCAATATAGGATCAGGCGTATCGATCATCAAAGTGGACGATTATGGGAAATACGAAAGAATCAGCGGGACAAGCTTAGGAGGAGGTACGCTCTGGGGCTTGCTTAGCTTACTGACAGGTGCAGAGACGTTTGATGGTGCGTCGATCCGGCTGCGAACTCTCTATAGATGTTAAACTTCATCGCACAGAAATGCTCGCCCTGTCCGAAAAAGGCGACAATGCAAACGTCGATATGCTCGTCGGCGATATATGCGAGTTGAATGTATTTTCTTTGTCTGTGTACACCGCTTACGTATTAAAGTAGACGGTTCCGACTACTCGAAGATTGGGCTAAAGTCCTCGACAATAGCTTCATCCTTCGGAAAAGTCTTCAAGAAGGACAACAGAGGCAAGAAATTCAAGCCTGAAGACATAGCAAAGTCCCTGCTTTATGCAGTCAGCAATAATATAGGGCAGATAGCGTAAGTCTTTCTCGATTTCTCTTTCCACCCACTGCCATGAGTCCTGATGCGATATGCGCGTAATAGATACATGAATGCAGAGAAGCATAACCTCGACCGCATCTACTTCGGGGGGTGTTTCATCAGAGGTCACGCAGCGACTATCTCTACTCTATCATATGCAATAAGATTCTGGTCGAAAGGAACCAAGAAAGCGCTCTTTTTGAGACATGAAGGATATCTTGGAGCTATTGGAGCTTGGTTGAGGACGTTGGAGGAGGAACAGCAGGAAAGTAGACAATAAAAGTGACCGCGTTTGCGGCTATAAAGTCACAACCAAAGGATCGCAGAAGAATGATCCCTGCGCCGAATAAGCTAAACATTGATCGATTCTGCTGATAAGCTGATATGCAAGCGGAATCGCTCTATTACGCTCTAGCTCGATACATTTACTACTGAATGCCCATGGCCGAGACTCAGCGGGAGCTACAAAGGGTATGTGACAGATAAGGTGAGGAGTGTTCAGACAGACAAAGAGCTATTAACAAACTGATGAAGGTATGGGACAGCATTTGGCTCGACGATTAGTACCAGAGCGAGAATCAGCAAGACGGTATCTACAGAGATGGGCCTTTAGCGGGTTTAAGTGCTCTGAGCGAAGAACTTACAGATCACAATTTGCCAGGGCAGAGTGGGAGATGCCTTAGCCGTGTCAAGCACTTCGATGGTCTGCAGAGTCTGCCATTTGAGCGAAATCGAAGCTCGGAGAGCAGTCCTCGTAGAACGGCGAAGGAGGTGCTTCAGGGGCGGTCTACCGAAAAGCAGCCTCGCCGAAGTGGTTGCACTTGGCATCTCGTCGTCTTGTGACTGTTCTGGAGGTTCTTCGATCCGGACATCTATCAGACTGCTTTTTCGAGAGAGGGTCGAAGTGCTCGAACACCTCGACAGCGTGCGAATAAGCTTGTTCGACTTGTTCTGATGCGTGAGCATCGCGGCTTCCCGATAGCCTTTTTCAAGCTCCAATCAGCACTTGGCAACAGCACCGCTCAGCCTGTGCCTCACCTTTCATCAGGCAGCCCATGGCCTCCTCCCATGTTCTCGTTCGAGCATACTCTACAGCTCTTCTTCCCATCTCCTGCCGCTTCGCTTTATCCAGCACAAGAGCCAGAAGTAATTGTCGGTATTGATTTGCTGCCAAGCTGAAAGTCGGGCTGTTCTTATTCACCAAAGCTTGGGCATTTACTGGTACTCGACTGCCCGTTTCGGTTACGTCCAGCTCAGCTCCTGGAAGACTTGCAATATCCAGCAAAAGACCTTTTATACGATCAGCATCAGGGTCGTAACGGAGAGACGTACCCCCTACTTACCGGTAGTACCGTGCTGGACCAGGTCACAGACGCCTTCGGCATGCAAGCCCACCACTGGCAGCCCAGACGCCAAAGCCTCCAAGACGACGTTCCCAAATGTTTCTGAATGACTTGGGAAGGCGAAGATATCAGAACTGGCATACGCTTCCGCCAGCTCTACTCCGCTCTTGTAGCCCAAGAATTGGATGTCAAGCCCTTCGCGGTCCGCTTCCCTCTCGAGTTCGGCTCTCGCTGGCCCGTCTCCGACTAGGACTAGCTTGCATCCCGGGAAGCCTGGGTACAATGCTTGAGCAGTCGAAGCGAGTCCTCGGAACGCCTCGATCAAGAGTCCAATATTCTTCTCGTGCGAAATCCGCCCAACATAGCTGATGAGGATTTGTTCTGAAGAGACGTTCCATTGTGTCCTTCGGAGTTCTTCACTACGTTGAGCTGGATTGAACAGGTCTGCCTGGATACCTCGAGGCCAAAGCCGTACATTGTCGAAGCCATTCGCATATAGCATAGATTGGGTCGAAGGGCTCGGGCAGAAAGTTGCTAGACAACGACCGTGAAGCCGTCTTTGAAGGTTCCACATAGTCGACACGAGCCAGGAATAGCCATAGACGCTGGCATACCTCGCTAGATTGGTATGGTACTGAATAGTGGCTGATCAGGCATCGCCTTCGCCAGCGGTGACGAGAAGGCACTTACCGAAGAAACGGCAACCACGTCCGGGAGGGCATACTCAATTATAGGTTGCGCCTGAGCGCAAAGCCATATAGGGTCGACCTGGTGGCGATTTTAGGGCGTGAAGCGGTCTCTCCGACACTTGAACTAACGTAGTGGATGACATCTGGTTCAAATTCCTGAAGCTTCCTTAAAAACCTGGGACGAAAGAAGTTGAGACTGAGCTGAAAGGGATACCAAGAAGTTTAGGAAATGGAAGGCGTGACCGTGCAGGAGTCATCACCTACGCCTGGGTAAAAGTACAGAGGTATCCCTTTCGTTCCGCAGACTTCGTGTTGCTCATAGCTCGACCTGCTCCTCGTCAGCCGACTTCCCGAGACCTTCGAGACTCCGAGCGCACATATTACTCTCTGGCCCCAGAACCAGAGCTTCGTGGCCATTCTGTCGAAGGTAGCTCAATAGGCGAGCTAAAGTACGCGTGACACCATCGCATTTAGGCAGGAAGTTTTCCGTGACGATAGCTATCCTGAGGGGTCGACCCAAGGTGGAGTGGTCCATATCGAGTTGTCAGTCTCTGTATGGGCTGTTAGGATTGTCATAAGTGTAAAAGACGGTCTGAGGTGCGTTTACGCGCTTTGTTTACCCATGTTCCTCGCGCGAAACGTGACGCGACCGGAAAACGTGCGAGTCTCATAAACGGGTCAGAAAGGAAATTCGAGATGTCCCGCGTTGTAATGAGTCGTATGTGAGATCAGTAAGAGCTTTTGTGAGGATCTTCTTCGTTGAGCTCATATCGGGTGAGGCAGGAAGAAGAGAGAAGAGACAGAACGGCGGCGAGTGGCGCCCAAGATACCACTAATAACAAGGCTATATATCCTACAGTTTTCCATTCGTGCGCTGGTGCGCTTGCGTAAAGTTCAGCATACTTCTGTCCAAATCCTTGATGGTCGGCTTGCCAGACAGAGCCATTGTCAATTCGAGATCTGCCAAAAGAGCTCGCAAGACGTGTTCGACTCCTTCCTGTCCTCCAAGAGCCAGTCCCCACATGTATGGCCGGGCGACGAGGACTGCATGCGCCCCCACTGTGAAATCGATAAATCAGTCAAGACATCCAGCGCTGAGCTTAAAGGCAGACATACAAGCTAGAGCTTTGATAACATCAGCGCCCGTCCTAATTCCTGAGTCGAATAAGATGGTAAGATTGGAGTTCTTGACTTTCTCGGACCGAGTGATGCTTTCTAGACAATGAAGCGATCCAATTGCGCCATCGACTTGTCTGCCTCCATGATTACTGACGATGATGCCATCCATACCAGCATCTATCGCCTTTTCGGCATCTACCGCATTTTGAATACCCTTGACGAGAAGCGGACCTGACCAATGTTTCCGGATAAAAGCTAGATCCTTCCACGCTCTGAAGTTTCCTGCACTCGTTTCTCCTAACGCTTTCAAGCTTACTTCGATCAAGCGGTCTTTGGCAGACTCGTCCCGTACTTGGCCCTCAACCCCGACGGGATGTTCGCCTGGCCCATTCCACTTTGGATCTGTATGGTCTTCACCATGCAATTTCATGAACACAGGATCCGTGAACAGGTTTTGTAGACCTTGACCGTGTAGGAAAGGTAGATAGGATGCTTGCAGATCTCTTGGCCGCCATCCTAAGGTAAAAGTGTCCAGGGTAACAACTAAAGCGGTGTAGCCAGCTGCTTTCGCACGATTGAGGAGAGACACAGTGACTTCATCTGTTCCAGGCCAGTATAGCTGGTACCATCGTAGACCATCTTCATTGGCCTCGGCAACTTTTTCCATAGATCGAGTCGCAGCAGTGGAAAGGATCATACCTAATCCTACTTCTTTGGCCGCTTTCGCTACGGCTATCTCGGCATCTGGATGCATTATGCCTTGTACGCCAACTGGCGCCAGGAGGATAGGCGCTTTGTGTTTCTCGCCAAACAGTGTTACTGCAGTCGACCTCTTCTTAGCATCCACAAGCATCTAAGGATGTGAACAGAATGGCGACAGATATCAAGAGGGGAAAGATATGAATTAGCTAGCGTTTCGACATCGAAATGCCCGAGCTAAGGCAAGTTCGCAAACGTACGCTCGGTACAATCTCATAAGATTTGAAGGCATCTAGATTTGCTCTTGCAGTGGCTTCAGAGCCTGCCGAGCTGCATCCCAAAGATTCAGTACCTAGCCGGACCCTTCTTCATGCCTAAGCTTGAAAGTACCCAGCGACATAGTTGAAGTTGCCAGAAGGTAGCTTCTTGCGAGCAGCTTTCTCTAGCTCATTGTATAGGATAGGATAAGGCGTTGCTGTGAAAGTCCCATAGATCTGTCAAGAGTCCCAAGTCAGCCGACAATGCCGAACAGACTAAGTCGACCCCATCGACCTGATTCTGATAGCTCGCATAGCCAGGTCCTTCAGGTTCTGATGTAGGTGCTCCACTGAGCTCTTGTCGCGCGCCTGGTGTCTCTTGGCTTGGATCAGACATTGTTCGAAATGGATGCAAAGGTAATCAAGAAGCTCAAATCGCTCCAGTTCACAGGAAGGTCGAAATAAAGATACCGCGTTGAACTGGTTTACCTATGTCCTAGCGCGGAATTACGAGCTACATGTAGTCCTTCCGGCGACTGCTATATAACCAAACATGCTGCATTTAGGCTGAGCAACTACGGTAGCACGCATGGGAGCTCAACTACGCTCCCCACGATTTACGCATATAGACTTGTTGGCAGAAAGTATGATAAGCTTCCTCGATCCTTCGCGCAGCCAAAACACCGTCGACGATTCCAACTCCTTCGGCTTTGGCGATAGCATCGACTATGTGTCGGATATCATCTTCGCGAACGCCTTTCAACAAAAGATATGAAGTCGAAGTCAGGCCTGTTGAGGCTAGATGAGCGACGATGCGTGTATCGATGGCTAGGCTGGAAATGGCTATGTCATCGATATTGTAAGATTGCGGCTGAGTGTCTGCAATCAGGGAGTGGATCAGCTACGATTGATTGCAGAGACGGGAAAAGCCGACTTACTGCCGTTTGTAGGTTGTTCCACTTTGATAGAAATACCTTCGGCCTCAGGAAGTTTGGCACCTTGCTGTCGATCCTTCTTTCCACTGAGAACGTCACACGCAACAGCACTAGCATGTGGCTCTGATACTAATATTGTTTTGTTATCGGTTTCCTTGGCTTCTGCAGGAAGCATAGTGGTATCGCCGCTCTCGTCAACGGCGGTGCTTGATCCCTTGATGTTGGTATCGATATGGTCAGCCTTGGCGGCTGGCTTGTTCTGTATGGCACTGCCAGGAGGACTGACAGTCTCAACAGGAACCATCGTGACATCTCCAGGCTGGCTAACATGGGCAGCAGGAATTGTGATTTGCGAGACGAGCATAGTAGAGTCTGGGACTGGCTTGAGAATAGAAATTGAGCCTTTGGCTTCCACGGCTAGGACAGGGCTATTTCGAATTGGCTCCACACCAGCAGGAGAGCCCTTCTTCGCTACAGGCTCCATGATGGCGTCTCCATGTTCGAGTGCATCCGATCGTTTGGTCCCAGCTCCAAAGGTCATAGTCGTATCTCCAGCCTTGTGGATAATAGTATCATTGGGAGCCTGTTTCTTCATTTCTGGAACAGGGGTTTCTTTCATTACAGGCGTACGCTCCTTCTGCTTCTTCTTTGATTCTTCATGTGTTGGCTTGTCGATGCTTGCGAAGATTGACATTAGATTGTCAGGTAGAGTCCAGCTCTGCGGCAAATCGATGCCATCCAGGGAAATCTGCCGAGGATTACCTCAGCAACATACTTCTATTGCTCAAAGCAGCACCCACATGCTCGTCGTCTCGAACGGGAAATCGGTTGTCATCTACTTCAGCACGCGAAGTGAACGATGTGATAGTGGACGAGGAACTCTCCGAATCTGGATATTGATCCTTAGTCATCTCATCACTTAGATCGGCCAGCGGCTTCTTCTTGACAGGCAGTGTGAGCGTTATATCTCTTGCATGGTCTTCTCTACCTCGCGTGATAGCGGGAGGAGTAGGAGGGCGTTTCGTCTCTTTACGGCTCGACTTTGAAGAATTGGATTTAGATGCAGAAGTGGATGTATCTAAAACTGAGGTCTTCCTGCTTTTCGACTCGCTGACCATGCTTTTGACGCGTTTGTGTACGGCGTACAGATCATCCGGAAATTGCTTGCGAAGCTTGTCCACTCTGTGACAGCGCAAATCATTTAGTCAATGTTATTACAGTCGAGCCATCGAAATGCGCGAATACTCACGCTTTCTCCCATTTTGGCCCGACAGCAGCGACCTTTGCAATGTGAGCTTCCATTCGAGCGATATCTGCTTCATCCGCCATTCTTGATCGTTTTGATACAGTACAATCGGCCGTCTCAAGGAACGAGTTGGCGGGAGAACAAGAAGGATTGTGTTGGAAAGAGGTAAAAGGAGAGGGAGTGATGAGAAACCTAATGGACGAGGTTGCTGGGGAGAGGGATAGAGAGATTGTGTATACTGGATTGTGGGAGGTAGACATATGAAAACGAATACTCTAGCTACAGGAGGACGCGAATACTGAGACTACAGGCTATGCTGCGTCAAACTCATTCCAAATACTGACAGCATGGCATACTGATGCTTCGACTGATACACACTCATTAGACATCTTCGTCTCTGTTGCGGTCCATACTTTTGAAGATGGCCCCTTTCCTTAAAGGGCATTGTTATTTTATGTAACGTTGGAAGGAGGACTGTAGACAAAGAGACGATATTAAGCATCTGTAACTTCTAGGCGCCAAGCTTGCCTACCGTTGTCTTCTTCTCGCGCGCGTATGGCGGCTCGCATGGTCCTTTCATCTCTCATGAGGTCGCAGGATGCTCTGTGAGTCATGCAATAGTATGTCAACTATCATTCCGGCGCCGGATTGGAGGTGAAATACCTGTGTACTCAGCAAACGAGGCCCTGGCCATCTCGTTACTTAGATCCATTAAAGCTTTTTCCTCGACCGGCAGCGTGAGCGTTGTGTCTACTTCGTTTGCCTCTGAGCTGGGAGATGTCAAAGCTAGAGTCATTTGTATCTCTTTTGCCATCTCCTCTGCCATTCCGATCATTATGCTGACGTTTTCGTATACCGCGGCTGTGTCGTTTGGGTGTGTTGCGCGTAAACCGCCAATGCTGGACATCAATAGACTATGTGTTCAGTAATGTTGCGATACATCACCATGGATGTGGTGTGATAAAAACATGCCAAGAGCTTACAAGTTTCCCCAGGTGGGCCCTACAGCAGCGACTCTGGTAATCTCGTCTTCCATTCGGGCTATCTCTGCTGAAAATTTCCTGCGTCTCGATTCCGCGACCATGCTTTTGACGCGTTGATGGACGGCGTACGAATCGTTTGGGAATTGTCTACGTAGCTTGTCGATACTGCATCCACGCAAAGCACAATCCAGTATTGAGTGAATGTTATCATCTTGTACGCCTTCATGACCCAGACAATGGGGGAAAACGCTTACGCTGCCTCCCATTTCGGTCCAACGGCAGCGACCCTGGCGAGCTGGGCTTCCATTCGAGCGATATCTGCTTCGTCCGCCATCTTTGCTGTGTTTGATGCAGCAGGGTTCGCCTGCTCGATGAATGAGTCGGCGAGAAAACAAGAATGGATTTGAATTGGGAGGAGGGAGAAAGACAAGTTGGGAGAACTTAGGGACGAGAGGGAGTCAGTGGCTGGAGATGATGAGAAGGAGTTCACATATACTGCAGGAAGTTTATAGTACCCAGAATGGTACTTAAGCTGCAGAGATACCTATAAAACGAAACTACCGCTAATTCTACTTTCTATGACTGCTAGCTCTCATGTAAATCTGAAGAACTGGTACCAATACCCCCAAACGATGAGATACTTATTGCTTTTCTTCGCTGTTGCTCGTTATCGAAGGTCTTGCATAGGCCGCCATTCAAGCTTTATTGTTGTCGGCCACGCTCGGAAGCTTGCTGATGTAAGACTACCGATGATGGATGTCAGTATTATGTAAGATACATGAAGGTTTCAAGCCTACTCTGTTGGTTTCTTCGCGTTCGCGCGTGATTGCTCGTATCGTTTCTTCGTGAGATTGTAAAATGCGCTGCAAACAGCGATAGTCAGTTCTGCCACTCGTGAACAGAAAATGCGGCATGTACACACCCTCATCGTCTCCTCCTGATCGTGACGCATTCGTTCGATAGCTTCGTCTTTCTGTTTCAGAAGCTGGATGAGGTCTTTCATGTACTCTTGCTGGGCCTGCGTCCAGCCTTAGTACATTCCCATGCATATTTATATTATTGGTTCTCACGCTGCTGTCACTGCCAGCCTTGATTGGCGCTACAGGTTGGGCCTGATGCCATCAATGATAAGGATGGAAAGATGTCAGCCTTCTTTTCAGTCAGTGACAGTGCTCAGGATGAGGTGTATCAGTACGGGAGCGAGGGATGTCCGTCTAAAAACGCAGCGTTAGCGATAAGGTGCAGCTATGATGTAGCTGGGAAATGCAGGCCGACTTCATAAAATCAGCCTCCAAGTTGTCGATGAGTTCGCCGAGTGTTTCTCTGGCTTGCTCTAGTCGTTCAAAGCCAGCTTCATCGCGCTGTAGGAGGACGGCGCTGATTTGAGCATTCACGTCGATGGCCAGCTGCAGCGACGACGCGGGCGTGGACTGAGCTGGCAGGAGCGTTGATGATGCTGGCGATGACATTGCTGATGATGTAGCGACCATAATTCGTCAAACGGTGATGATCTGAATGGTCCAAATCCAACCTGACCTTTCTGACTTTCGCGAACTCAGCTCTCAGGACGACCTTCAGGTATGGCTGGCGACTACTCGTACGATGAGACGGGGCAGTATAATGTGAGAGAGTAACATGGAAATGCTAGATTCTGGCTGATTCCACGTCTCGTTGCGCGCTCCCAGTTCTTCCTCATCACTTTCCTCACCTTTGTCCTCGTCCCGTGGTCATTCTACGCGATAAAGAACAGCCTGAGCGGTAGCTGACACCTCTACTGATCATGTAAACGTGCACATTTGACCTTGATGACCTCTTCCTCAGACAAAGCCACGTCGAAAGTGAAGCCGCCGTGCCCTGGATGGAACGCAAAGCACGAGAGCGTAAAGAGAAGCAGACCGAGGAACTACGGTCTATCAAAGACGTGCGATATGCTTACACATGCGGTTTAAGCCGGCAAGCTGATTACATTACCGCCAGATCAATCACGCTCGCTCTAGGATGGGTCGCATTCGCCTGGGTCCTACAACGCGCATACCGCTTCGAAGCAGCTTCTACCTTCTATGATCCGTTTGAGATTCTAGGCCTGTCCACCGTGCGCTGCTCTCCATTGTCATTGGAAGATCCCATAAGCTGATGCGAGCATACGCCAAACAGGGCACATCGGAGAAAGACATCAAGCGACACTATCGCAAGCTCAGCTTGAAGTTGTGAGTCTACTCTCCACATGGGGTGAAAGACGGCGACTCATCAGTATAATCTTAGCCATCCGGACAAGCTTCGCAATGCAGACAACCAGACAAAGGAAGCTGCAGATGCCCATTTTGTCGAGCTCACAAAGGCGTACAAGGCGTGCGTACTAAATTCTGCCAGTCTACCGCAGTGTGGCTTACATTTTCCAACAGCCTCACCGATGAAGAGATCCGCAAGAACGTAGAGCAATACGGACACCCTGATGGCAAGCAAGAGTTCAGCATGGGGATTGCCTTGCCTTCCTGGATCGTAGAAGGGAAGAACAGCGGCTATGTGCTGGGGCTCTACGGTCTCCTGTTCGGCGTCTGTCTGCCCTGGGCTGTAGGAAGCTGGTGGTACGGCTCGCGTAGATATACCAAAGACGGCGTCATGACAAGTTCAGCTGGCACGTTCTTCAGAGAACTGAAAGAGGAAACAACCCTGCCAGAGTTAATCGCAATTTTGTCGAGCGCAAGTGAATTCATGGATAAAAGTCCCGTCAAACCGAGGTTGAAGAACAGAAAGGGTCTGCAGAAGTTGGAAGAACAGGTGAAAGAAGTGCTCAAAGAGAGAACGGGAGAAGTGCTGGAAGGTCGTCTTTATACTAAGCCGGCGACAAAGCGAGCGGCGGTATATATCTACGCACACCTGCTGCGTGTGCCAATCAACGATACAAGCCTACTTAGAGGTTCGTACTCTTGTATATCAGCCCAATTCCCTGGCTGATTGCTTCTCACAGACAAGAATCTGGTCGTGCAGAGAGCAAGCAAGCTCTGCGTGTCCATCATGAATATTTCTCTCTCCTTCAACTGGCTTTCGACCTACCTCACCGCCGCTACGCTCCAACAGCATTCGATTCAAGCCGTACACCCCTGTTTATCGCCTCTTCTCGCTCTGCCCAACCTCAGCCTCGCTCAAGCGGATCTTCTCGCCAAAGCTGGAATTACCAACATTCCAGCTTTCGTCAAACACGATGCTGAGAACAGGAAGCAGATCCTGCAAGATCTCCCAGCGCGAGAACTGCAGAACACCGTAAAGATCGCGGAAAATTGGCCTACGCTCGAAGTCATCGATGCTAAATTCCAGGTTGTCGGAGAGAAGATCATCACTCCTGGCTGTTTCGTACAACTCGTCGTCAAAGTACGCGTCAGTCCTCCTGGCAGTAACTACAAATCAGCCAGCGATTCGACCCACGTGAACGGCGAGGCTGAGAAGCTCACCGAAGTCGAAGAAGGCAAAGAAAAGAACATTGATGAGTTGATTGGACGAATTACAAAAGGGTCCAACGGGGAATCTCCCGATCCAGTCTCGCACGCTCCGTATTTCCCAACAAACCGTATGCCGTCATGGTACGTTTTTGTCGGAGACCATAAACTAGGAAGAGTCTTTGTGCCTCCTACGAGATTCACGCAGTTTGGAACTGGAGGGACTGTTCGGACACTGCAGATTACATTCCAAGCACCCCCTAATCCGGGTCTATACACTTTCCAAACTTACATCAAGAGCGACTCATATATCGGTGCTGATGCGCAAAAGGATATGATGGTGCGCTTGCTTTTCATACATGAGTACCTGCCTGTGACTGACTCTATCCTTTCTCATAGATGCAAGTCCAGCCGCCCGAAGCTGTCGAAGAAGCTGCAGCCGCAGCAGACGATGATATTTCAGAGCCTGATGAGGATACGATAGCCGGACAGATGGCAGCTATGCGTGGACAGCCTGTAAAACGCATTGACGGAGACGGAGAAGGAGAGGATGAGTATACGACCAGCGACTCGGAGCAAGACGAAAGTAGTGATAGCAGTAGCAGCGACTCAGATAGCGATTAGATCATATTATCACTACGCTTCAAAGTGCAAAAATACCATACTCTCGTACGGCGATTCGGGCTTGTTCCTTTGCTTCGACTCGATCGCTTCGCGGGCGTACTGATGGCCTTGTTCACTGAAGCCTCGTCTTCATCTGCTCGCGAGCGTGTACCGGCTGGTTTCTTCGAGGAGGATCTTCGACAAGGCCGTGAAGCCATCCATGCGTACAGCGCAGGCTTCCAATCTGCTGCTTCAACTTTCCAAGACAATGAAGATATCGAGCCTGATCTCAAGCCTTTGACGCTGCCTTCTGGGTGCTGGACACTCTTACCTGCGATAGAAGCCTGCGACAATACGCGATTACCGAGAGGACCTTTCAGCGCACAACAGTTTGAGCGGGAGCGAGGGTATGGAGACAGAAATGCTCTAGGACATGGTGAAGCGTCCCTCAGCAACAATGATCAAGAAGAAGTCCTGCTGCCTTTCTTCGTCCGCCTGCGCGATAAGCAACCTATCGGATTCTTGCGGCCTAGCATAGTAGAGATGCTTGAGCTGGACAACAGCAATACAGTCACGAAAATGAAGTCACAACCATGCTGGAAGATGCTCAAGACGGCCAAAGGCGGTTTTACATGGGCTGTCGCGTTTGAAGATTGGATAAACCAGTCTGAGAACCCGTTTGAGGTGCGGAGTGAGCATATGGACAGACTCGCTAGAGGCTGGAAGCAGGAAGGTCGTTTCCCAGAGGAGCTGAAGGGTGATTCTACCTGGAGAAATGGCCTTTGCAACAAGCTGACTTGTCTCTTGCATTGCAAGGCTGGCGAAACGAGCTATACGCGATATATGGTCCACCCCTATCTCAAGACGATGCAAACTACACGCCTCTCCCGGGCTCAAATACGGTCTTCAACGTCGAGCGCGCTGCATGCTCCTTGTTCGGCTTCGCGACTTGGGGTGTTCATCTTACTGCATACGTCGTCACTCCGGATAACAAATACCTCGTCTGGACGCCGAGAAGAAGCAAGACAAAGCAGACTTGGCCTGGCTACCTTGATAATTCGGTAGCCGGAGGCATAACGGCAGGTGATAGTCCGCTCGAGACTGTCATCAAGGAGTGTGGTACGTTTCACCGGCTTGAATGACTTAAGTGCCCAAGGCTGACGACAATCTAATAGTGGAGGAAGCTTCTTTGCCTCCAACTTTCGTTCGCAAAAAGGTACGAGCAGCCGGATCGGTCTCATACGTATATAAGAACAAGAAAGGCTGGCTTCAGCCTGAGACCCAATACGTATACGAGCTCCAAATGCCAAACCCACCAGAAGCGAGAGCAGCGACGAAAGAAGGCGAGGCATCCAATTGGGTCGATAGCTCTACTACTGTGAATGACAATGGAGAGCCAGTCGTTCTGCGGCCGAATGACGGAGAAGCCGAGGACTTCATACTCATGCCTGTTGAAGAGGTGCTAGAAAGGATCGTAAAGGAGGAATTCAAGGCAAACTGCGCTCTGGTCTTGCTCGACTTCTTCATTCGGTACGGAATACATAGCTATTATGAATAGTCAAGATGCTGACACCTTGAATGTGTAGACATGGCCTGTTGACGGCAGAGACGGACGCTCGATTTCTCGAGATCTGCGAGAGATTGCATAGTGGCATAAGTCCTCTTCCCGGACCCGCATAATAGGCTTGCTAGGTCATGGAGGGGCGGCGTCGAGCGGAGGCAAATTCGGGCGACCGGCGAGCAGTGACACTGTATCTAGCACTTTCGCAACAATGTAGCTATAGTGAATCAGGAACGATAATAGAGAAGCTTGTAACAGGATCAACAACAAAGAAAGTAGTATGACTTCCACTTCTGCAGTAAACGACTTTGCAAATGCGCATATGACTAATAGTATTCCAGCTCAAGCTACGACAGGGTCCGATCAGTGATCGATGAACGGCTGCAATAAGGTCAGTAGACTCACGAACAGATATCCATTCTTCTTGGGATTGAGAAGGTTCAGGCCAAGGCCATTGTAGACTCTCCGGTTAGCTGCTTCCAGGGCCGCTTCGAATTTCAGTATTTCCTGCCCAGGACATCGGCACGAAGTCAATACGGAAAGAATACATCGCACTTACTCTATCATAGTGGCTCGATAGGAGCCAGGTAGAGATGTACAGTGAAAAGACAGCGAGGAGATTGTCAAAGATAGACTTGTAAGGGTTAAAGGCGGAAGCCAAGATGGTATTGAGCTCATTCATGACGTTGAGATGTTGCGTAGCAGATATCTGTACAAGTTAGCCTGATCAGCCTCTTGCACAAGATCGGGCTTTCTAAGATATAACTTACCCGGCCTTCCAGCTCCATAGGATAGCCACTCCAGAACTGACATATCTCACCGTCTGAGTAGTCTCTGTCTATCCTTACTATCTCTCTAGGCTTGTGCTTGCCAATAATACCTATCTGAGGCGTCCCAAAGATCTGACCAGAGCGTCGTCCAGCCTGTCGTGAGAAGCCAGAAGTAGGATTCTGACCATGCGAATATTCGATAGACTGGCCTGCATAGCCAATAGAAGTACTTTGGCTGTATTTCTGCAACTGCGAATTGGACGCGTTCGCAAACGCTTCTTGAGCAGATGCCGAGGCACGCGTGGACCAGTCAGACTTATATGTGTGTGGAGCATCTGGCTTGGAAGGTGACTGCGACGATTCGTCTCGAGGGCCAGGCGGGTATCTCAGGCTATGTGCCCCTTCGTTCCCGCTTGACTGCGATGTCTTCAAGGAGCCCATTACATTCTGGCTGCCATATTCTCTGGAAGATGCTGCTCTTCCAGATTGGTCTCCTACTATCGCTGGACCATCGCTGTCTTGATGTGCTGAGAGCGGACCCAGAGCATGCGAAGAATTGAAGAGCTTGCTGGCAGTCGTCGATGCCTCGTTCATGGCTTATAATGTGCACTGATCCATCAAGGTCTTGCTGGCCCTGAAAGAATGTCTATCCTGATTCCGAAGCGAACGACCTAAAGAGAAGAGGCCGTATATGGGCCCCTCGACGAGGTCCGTCTCGCAAGGAGCGCTCTAGCATTCACTCATCCTCTGCTCCTCTGCCTCCTTCTCGAAATGACTTGCAGCGACGGATGCCTGCTCAGAACCAAGGCTTAACCCAGCTGCAGATTCATTATCCAGGCTCAACAATGTTCAAGCTTGTGCAGACATCGACACAATGTACATTCGAAGTGATCCAAGAGGCTTGGGAAGAGACTACAAGGCCCCGCTGGCATGCTTGAGCTGGGGCATGTACTTGCGATAGAGGCTGACGAAGGTCTGTTTCACGCTCATCCCTTGATAATAAGCTCAGCATGAGTCAATCGCCTCGTTCCTCAACCGAATGTCGCACTCAGGTAGCATGATTGTCGCCTACAAAGCTGGTAGGATTCCAGGAGTGATTTCGGCGTCGCATGACAGGCTTTACTCGAGCAGACCTTCGTTTCTAGCTGGACACAAGTATTCTAATCACCAGATACAGAAACCCAAACATCCATCCTTTCATTCACTGCTCACAAAAGGCCAAAGAGGCGAAGCCAACTCAGCGGACGGAGCTCTTGCCATCCCATCCCGTCGCTTCAGCCGGATCTTGCCAAGTGAAAACTCATCACCAGCATGCGCATGTCTGGTCGCCTGCCTCAAAGCGCACCACGTGTGCAATCATACTTGGATCACTTGAGCGAAGCAGCGTACATGCCGGCCAACGACTGGGTCCCTTACATCCATGTATCGAAACGCAATCCTTCAGCCTTGATGTAAGTTTCTCGCTGTCGCTCTCACGTGTGTTTACTGATGCGATACTCCAACCAGCTGCAAGCAGTGCAATATCTACTTCGGCTCCTGTAACAGCAGCAAGAACCAGATGCATCTCGCTATACATTTGTGAACCGTGCACGCCCGAAAAGCTTATCATCAATGCGATGACCATGACCAGCATGTCTTCCATACTTTCGATTCATTCTGCCACCACTTCAATCTCCCCGTGCTACCCGTACTCATAGAATCTTAGGCCAGTACTAGAACGCAATCGCCGGCAAGCGAACGTGTTTCCAGCAGAAGAAACAGCTTGCCCTGCTTACTTGGACTTGATGCCGTTCTTTTCGGGGCCAGAGTGACGGCAAATCTATACCGCTGAATCCCTTTCATACTTTCAAACCCTGCATAATTGTCAGCCGGCGCAACACTTCGTCGGACACCCACGGGAAATCCTCTATGTAACCATCGTCAGACTTTACACGTAACTGTAACGCCAAGTGTTGAGGCTAGATCAGGATGACGAGACGCAAGCGAAGTCGAGCAACAAGAACTCCAAACGTCCGCTCCTACTTCAAGCACTTGACCGAGTCAGGCTTCTCACCCCCTGACGACAGCCGGCCAACGGCGATTCATTGGTACGACTACATCTCCCTATCCCGTGACGATCCTTCTTACATGATGTACGTCTTTGTGCCCGAGCGATGTGCTTCTCCTCTAGACTGACAGTGTCACAACAGCTGCGCACGATGTCGCTTCACTTTCGGTCCGTGCAACAATTGGCAATATCAAGTGAACCTTGCGCGGCAGCTATGGGCAGCCCATGCGCGCAAAGCTGTGAAGCAATGTCAAATACATCCCGGTTCAGCGTTTTCCACGATTGACGAATTCTGCAAGCATTTCAAACTCCCTCTGGTACCTCAGTATCATCATCCCAATCCCGACACTAGAACTCCCTCTCCCGCGAGTGACCAGGTTTTTAGCAGGAGGAACAGTCGAGATAGCTCTCATAGCGGATCAGGAAGCCACCGGTGACTGAAACATTACAGGACCACACGGCTTAGCAATCCTGAGCTATTGACTTTGTAATGCTATTGCTCTCACACTCACCAACCGGGGCGAGAAGGAAGCTTCAAGGATGGCTGATTTGCACATCTGCATCCGGCAGCTAACAAAGACCACATCTGACCTTGCAGTCATCTGCTACATCTCGTAGCCGAGTGCGGAATACGGCACTGCCTTTGTTACTCTCGCACCCGAGAGGCGGAGCTCAAGGGTATAAGAGCGCTCCTTTGCTTACCGTGCATCTTGCTTTCGAGCAAAGAGGATGCCTGCATCGACCAGCCGACCCAAACGAGGAAGACGCGCCAGCGATCCACCCTGCCCTAGCCATCTTGCTGAAGCCTACTATGCTCCTACCGAGACGAGCGGTTGGGGGCTCAAAACGGCGGGTTCGATCTAGTGTAAGTGTTCGTAGGAAAGGTGGCCAAGTCATCAACGATGCTGATTCTACTGTCCCTGGAGTTGCGGGGCCTGTCCCAAAAATTGCGGTTCGGCTACAAAACGCATGTATCAGCGCAAATTCGCTCAACACCTATACAAGAGACATGTTCAAGGAGCATATATCTATTGTCACGGCCACGAACATTTCGTGACATTCTCGTCAGTCGATGAGCTTTGCGCTCACTTCAATCTGGCTTTGGTCCCTGTGGTCGTGGAGCCGCGAAGTAGTAGGACAGGATCGCCTGCGAGCCCTCAGGTCTTCAGCAGACGCAGCAGCTGGTACGACCAATGAGCTGGGCAGCGCTTCATTTGTCATGTCCTAGACAATCGTCATTGGTGTACTTCGAGAGTGGCCTGCCAATGAATCCTTCCTCACATCAATACAGTGACTGTCTTGCGTCTTCAGGCCTTGACAGGATCCGCATTAGCTAAGCATTGGTGGTTTCTGCCGGAGGATTGAGCGTGGTTGGCCCATTGTGAATGACGAATTTATCGACTGCGTCAGGTGAGTATAGGTTGAATCGCTTCGACAGTTGGCTTAATCTGGCAGTGTCGCTCGATGACCTCGAGAATATGGACTTGCTTGCGCTGGGAAAGTAGCCAGCTTGATCTTACAAACAATGTCAGGTTGGCTTTGGCTGAATCCCTATCTACTGCCTTATGCTCCTCGTCTTTGCGTTGCTGGTTACTCGTGCCCTTTGTTTCCTGAAACCTCTGAACTCGCTCGATGCCACGCGAGGCGATGAATAAGCGTCAAGCTTTGCTTCATCTCGAGTCTGCTTGTCTACTGCCAATAACGCGGAGTCAGCATCACCTACGCTCCTGCAGGATGGCTTTATCGAGTCGTGACCACACGAGCACCCGGTCTGGCTGTTCGTATCCTCAATACCTCGCACAGGCATCCTTTATGCCGAAGGACTTGTGGGCCAGATACATGCATGTAAATCGGCATGATCGATCAGCACTCATGTAAGCATGAAGAGACTGCTTAGCAAGACAGCAGAGCTGAGCGAAATCTCCGCGCCAGCTGCGGCATATGTCGCCAAGATTTTGGATCCTATACCAAATTGAAGAATCAGACCAAGTTCAGTCAACATCTGTGGAACAGGCATGCTAATTGGGCGGACCTTAAATGTGGAGATCATTGGGCAGATGAAATCGAGACATATGTAGACTTTGTTCGACACTTCGACTTACCACTGCCCCCGCGTTCTTATGCTGGCCCGCGTCCTCCTGCCAGCACGAGGACGGCTTCCCCCGCTAGCCAGAGAGTTTTCAGTAGAGCCGGAAGTCAGAGTAGCAGGTCCTCAGCATCGGCATGAAGGCATACTGCCCGTGCTGATTCAGTCGACTTCTTCTCTCGAACCGTCCGTTGTCGTGATCCTCGTCGTATACCGAGCAATTCTACGTTCCCTTCTCCGTGGCGAGGATGCAGGGATCGGCTAAGCTTGCAGTTGCGTCGTTTGACTACATCAGATCAGCATAATGATCGAAGGTGTCGATTACTCATCAGCACCTTCATGAGAGCTCGAGACCTCTCATCGTCTGTTCGGGTCGATATACGCAGAAGCCTGATTATCTGCCTAGAAAATTTACGAGCACGCTCGTCGCGCTGAGTCCTGCCTCTGTGTTATAGCTGGTCTGTATGATGTCAGCTCTTCAAATTTGTATCTTTTGTCAGTCAGACAAAGCTTACATTGCATCCTTTCATGGCTCCATGCATCGCCCACTGGTGGGAGGGCTTGTAAACGACCTTGCAAGTCTGCCGCTTGGCTCCCGCCACTCACAAGTTCTATCCACCTGCGCCGTATCAATCCCTGAAGATACAGATCAAGATGTTCGCTCGACTACGTGACGCTCGAGGCTGTCCAGTTTTTGACCGGCTTCCGCACCAGTGCGCAGTGCAGTTCATGCCGGATCGAAAAGCCTTCTACTATGTTGCACTCTCGAGAGATACACTGTCCTCCTTAATGTAAGCACGACTCTTATCGAACAAGGCCTTCGACCCGATGTAGATTGCGCTGATGCCTTGTCCCATCTGTTCACGATCGATGCTTACGACCACAAGTTGCGGCGTGTGCAATCGTAATTTCGGATCTTGCTCCGACGACGAGTCTTTAGCCAAGTTCGGACATCATCTGTGGAACAAATACGCTAAAAAAAGCATGGGCCAGGTGCTCATACCCACAGCCAGGGCATTTCTACAATAAAGGAGACACTTACGAGGACTTCTGTCGACATTTCGACCTCCCCGTATACTCTGCTCCCTCAAAATCAAAAGGCAGCCGCAAAAGGCGACATTAGAAAAGCGGCGAACCTCTGGCACGTATCCTTACTTGAGCTTACACCTCGTCGTCTTTAATCGTAGTAGCCTTTTCGTTATCCTTATCCTCTGCTGAAACTGCACGTGCCCCTTGAAGCCGACGCTCTGCACTTGATTGGATGCTAGCTTGCCTGGGCGTTGCGCTGGACCGCTGTTAACTGAAAGAGATGCTGAATCAGTAGGTTAGATTCTCTGTCTGAGGATTCCTGATGCGAAGTCCAGGTATCGTCATTTCTTCGTATAATATCTTCAGTACAGTCTAACAACCGCAGGGAAATGAAGAAAAAAGAGGGGAGAAGGAGATACTATTATGCGCAAAGGATAGGACAAGGAGGCATGATTCGCCAAAAGAGCGGCGCGATCGCTCGCTGGCTATCTTTCTATATTATCGTGTGTGTTTTGACTCTTCCGGCGGGGTGTGTCCGATCCTGACAAGCAAGGAAGGAGGTGTCTTGAGGCCATTGAAGTCTAGCGGACTCTCTATTCGTCCTGCACCAATGCCAGGATCATCCGGTAGAGGTAGTAGAAGAAGCAGAGGAGGTAGAACCTGGCAAACCATGAATATCAGTGTCCTGACGCCCTCAACTCATCTTTCGACGCTTCGAGACCTACCCTAGCTTGAAAAAGCACTCTTTCTTATGCTGTCCCAGAGTTCTGAATATCTCGGTCGCATCATACATGTGCTGCTTTGTCATGATCTTGTTGACGTTATATGCGACCAGCGGTGCATTGATGATCAACGCTATGAATTGCAGGGAAAAGAGGAAGCAGGTGGTAAGGAAAGCGTGTGCGATCATCTCGGGCAGGACGAACTGGAGACTCGGAGGTTAGCCCAAACACGAGCATATAGAAGCAGTGCGGATTGTGCGCACTTGATTGAGCTTGTTGCAGAGGTCGATAGGGTTGAGGTAGTCCTGAGGGTTTGGGTAGCGTTCGCGGTCAGGCCAGGCCAGCAGGCGGGATTTGCGCCATTGGCATCGGCACTCACACATTCCAAGTCGCTAAACATGATGATGAAGAAGACAGAGGTGAAGAGGAGGACTGCCGACATGATGACGGCGAACAGGAATAGCCTGGATAGCGGGACAAACGAGCAGCGAAAGGGCGCAATCAGCTGGTCGTTCCATCGCTGTATCATTCCTGATTGCCCTGATTCGCTTGCCATGCTTCGCCCGACATTGTTGCTGGATTTCTTGGGAGTTTGTAGGGAGCAGAGAGGCAGAGGCAGCTTCTTGCCAGAGCGACAATTCGAGTACTTAGGCAGAACGATGAGCTCGACGTTGGATAGATCCAGAGTAGGGTAGAGTCCACGATAGACGTAGTAAAAGGCTGACATGTCCCGCCAGACCTCGCCTTTCCTGCTTCGCGCGTTTGTTAAAGCTGGAGCCGGTCACAACGAGCTGGGAGCCTACCGCAATGTCGACGCACATCTGTCGAAGTACGAATACAACGTCTATGCATGGAAGGACATGTCCCTGCGAGAAGTCGTGATTCTTCTACGCTCTGTAGCACCCAACCTCCGGAGTCCAGGAAATGCAAAACTCGCAATCAGACACGTCTACAGAGCTTCTGAATCTGATCCTGACTCGTGGTCGCATAAAGATCTGGGCTTTGTCTTTGCGAGAGATCTGGCTGGGAAATTCGCACTCTATGACCAGAATAACGGTGGAAGAGGTGGGAGGAACGATCCTTCTCTCAAAACGCTAGATCAGCATAGATTCGTTCCCGGAGACTTCTTGGACATAGCATACATGACTGGTCCGGGAGGGCCAGGTGGACCAGGAGCTGGAAACGGCAATATCATCCCTTCTATACGTGGAGCAGCCGCAGCTTCTTCTCTATCTTCTGCACTTTCTGCTCTACCAGGAAGGAATGGCATAGGTGTAAGCGAAGCGGACGAAGCATGGGGAATTGCAGGAGATCGGGCGATACGAGGTAGGGGAAGAGGTGCAGGCTCAGGACCGTCTGGCAGCAATAGATTCAATCCTTTACTAAGTGGCAGGGGCGGTATGAGTATCATGGGCGTAGGAAGGAGGGGACCGCCGGCTGCAGATAGTGCTAACAACGATAGAAGAGACGCAGGAATGAATATCAATGGACGAGCGCGGCGGGATAGCAGGAGGGACGATACGCCAGAAAGAGAAGATTAGTCCAAGTTGTCATTGCTTTGTACTAGGAAAGGTTCTGTTGTAGCCATAGGAGATCAGAAAAGTGATTTTGCGCTCCCCCTCATGGCAGTCGCACTTGGCCTACACCTTGCGCTTGTCAATGAAGCGCCCCAAATGCCATGTGTAGTCGTAAACTTCATTTCATAACGAAGCCTCTATCTAGTACAATCCCTCGCATGACTAGAAAACCAGCCATACTCACTGAGCGGCCGGCTATTAGCTCTGCTGCAACCTTCCTCATCTCAATAATACCTCTACCTGAGATTCTGTTACCTTCCGAAGCCTCTAGGCCAGCAGGTCGACCTCTCCATCCTCCGTCTGGATAGGGTGCGACGAAATACCATTCGCATGGGGCGCTGGTGGAGGTTGTTGATAATTATATCCGAACTGTTCTTGAATCTCCTGATCTCTCTGCCCGACCTCGTCGTTATCTATCAGACTCCCGTTCTCCCCATTCCCGATATTCATTTTCTGTACGAGATCGGCAGTATCTTCGACTTGTATCAAGTCGGACTGCTGAGCTGGGCGTGCTCCGCCTTGGGATTCGAGGGTGAGAGACTCTTCCCAGTTTGAGAATAGCTCGGCATCTTCTTCAGGGTCGGCCAGCCCAACGGCAATCTTGGACTTCTTCTTGCTTTCCAGGTCGGCTTTCCATGCATGGACCACCCGAGCTGCTTGGCTGAAGACAGATATTTCAGCCGGGTAACAAACTGAGCTCAAATCGCCAGTTCCAGCCTACCTTGGTGCGTACGATCTTGCAAATAGCGCTGCTTCGGGTATTCTATCCGTCTTGATCAAGAGATCCACACAAGCATTTGTATCCTGACACTGCAGGAGCGCCGCGAACGCTATATTGTTCAAGCCCTTCTGCAGTGCTTTCTCCGCTAGGTCTTTCAATCCCTGCTTATCCCCAATCGATGAGTAGACGAGCAGCAGAGCAGGTAGATCGCCTGCATTGCTGAAGCATTTACTGGCGAGATCGATCTTCCAGGATTGTAAAGCGCGGTCGCCTAAGGCTCGCCATTTCAGTTCGTTGCCCCCGCCTTGTTTGCCCGTTGTGCTGGACTCGGCGATGGAGATTGCCTGTTCTAGATCGTCGAGGGAGAGAGCGAGCTCGAACTTTTGGTCAACGTCTGTAGAGACTTCGAGCGCCAAGTCCTTCATGTCTGCCAGCGGTGCACAAGTGCGTAAGCCAGCGAAAAGTGTATTCAATGGAGCGTACTCACCCTGCAGTTCGAGGAAGCGAGCAATCTTGTTCCGCTGATCATTAGGAATAGATGGCAACAAGCCATTGGCGGCTTCAAGATCGCCTCGCAAAATAGCAGACTGGTACTCGATGACCGAGAGTGAGAGGGAATACGCATAGATACTGACATCCTTGTCGCAGACGTATATGCGGTTGTGTTGCGGGATGTAGCCAAGGAGGTACAGTTGTCTGAATGAGTGCAGGGATACACGGATCAGCTTCATTCTCCCTGATCAAAGTGGCATATGACACCTACGAATCAAAGTGCGAGATAGTGTTTGTCATTCCACCGACGAGGTAGTTCAATCGATTGTTTGCAGTCGTGTAGATAAAGCAATCCTCGACCCATTTCCCAGTCTTGACGACTTCATTGATTTCCGCTACGAGTTCAAAAGCGTCTTCGACACCTTCATCACCTAGGTCGCCGCCGTTGTCTACGAAGTTTGTGTACTCTTCGCGGGAGAAACGGAGGACGTAGAATGAGTCGGAGGAAGTAATGGCTACTTGTGTGCCAGTTTGAGACCACGATACCTAGTTCAACCAAAGCACTATCAGTAATCTGTCAGTTTCCTCCGAATCCAGTCCCGACTGACCTGAGTAGCGTCCACCTCGATACGTCTGACGAGCGCGCCATTCTCCCAATCATAGAAGCATACAAATCCATTCCCTTTCACACAGAGCAGACTTCCACCCCAAATACCCGATGTCGTATAATTGATTCCTTTTACGAGTCCTACACGTTCTTTGAAGTTCCTGAAGACTTTGATAGGTGATGTTTTCGTGTTTGTGGAGGATCCGTCTCGTACGGCATAGGTGTTGCTGTCGCTCGCCCAGGCGAACCCGGAGCCAGAGCCGAAAGCTTTGTTGCGCCAAGCTAGAGCAGTGTAGATGATGTATTCGCCATCTCCACAGACTGTCACGAATCTGTACGATCCATTCATCAGCTTAATGAAATTCGTTTGGAAAGCGGATGCTGTCATTGCTTACCGTCCATTCGGACTGTGCTGCAAGCTCTGAGCGTATATCTCAGTCGTGCCCATGTCGCGGACTGCTCCAGTAATCTTTTGACCATCCGTAAAGTCCTCATCATCGGCTGCGCCTTGCAGATTCGTAGATACGATCTCGCTGTTTCGCGCGTAAACGACTTTGCCTGCGTTGTCCATGGAGACTGAAGGTTCCTCTTTACCGAGCTATGAACAAGATGTGATAGTGATTAGTGTGTGCGCGAATCATCCATTGAGGAGGGTTATGGCGCACCTTGACTACTACAGCTCCCTCGTCAAAGCCAAATGCAACATCGTTGCCCTTGTTGGAATACGCGATACACCAACATCTTTCGAGACCATAATTGAGGGTATTCTCCAATCTGTACGTCGAGTTGTTCCAGATCTTGACTGTCCCATCTTCGGAACCTGAGATTATGATCGGTAAAGAAGGGTGGAAAATCGCAAAAGAGACGTTGGAAGTGTGGCCTTCTAAAACTTGGATACATGATTTGGAATGGTAGTCCCAAATCTTGACAAGTCTGCGCGAGGTAACATATCTTCAGCAAAAGAGACGGAGGTGAGGTGGTAATGCGCCCACCTGTCATCACCGGTCGTCACGATATAAGGCTTGTCTCCACCGTGATAGTACTCTACGTAGTTTACGCCTTTATCATGCGCGTCCAATGTAAAGTTTGCAGTGGGTGAGCCTAGCGACCATACTTTGACGGTTCTGTCCAAGCATGCCGAAGCGAAGGTGTTGTTGTCTTTTGGATTGAAAGCGAGGTTCATGATGTAGTGTGTGTGTCCTTCGAAGGTCTGCATGTCGGCGAAAGTGTTTGCTCAGCTTGTATGCCTTTGCGAACGCGTGTGCCTTGGGCAGTCATGGAGCTAGCGAGCCGTACCTGAACACACTTCCAGCCCTGCTCCCAGTTCCAGAGCTTAATGGTCATATCATCACTTCCTGTAAGCACCAATGGCTGTGTTGGATGTACCGCCAGACATCTGCGAACATGGTGTGCGCGACCGAGCTGGTCAGCCTTTTGCGCGCCCAGCCCAATCCTGTCGGAATTTTGCAACCCTGCTTGAGCAGGGTTAGTCATATCTCTTACCTGATGTAGTCTGGATGTGCTTCAAACGCCGTTATCCTCTCGGACGTGTTGTAGTTGTAGACTCGCAGGTGGAAATCGTCGCTTCCGCATATGAACCAGTTCTTTCGCTCGATGAAGGCGACGCATCGCACTGGGACTTCAGTGACTTCAAAGGTCTTGACTAGAGCGCCAGTCTCATGGTTCCAGATGAAGCAGTTTCCCGTGTACAGCCCAGCGAGCAGCCAACTGGTCGAAGGATCCGAGTGCAGGCAAACAGCCTTGACGCGGGATGATCTCGCCAGGAGTTTGCGCTGTTGGACACACACGCACACATCAAGAGTATCAGCTTTCTGGCGCCTGTTTTCGAGCCCTGGCTATTTGGCTGGGCTGGGTTGGGCCGTCGTGTTCTCTCACGTTGACTTCGAGCAGCATGGTCCACTACGCTGCGATTGTTATATGCTACTGCGATGTATCCACCGCACTGATTTGCTGCTGTTTTGGACGTGTTTCTTGCTGCGCCCAAGTCGACCTGAGGAAGAGCCGCGCCTGGTTTCGTGCAGGACAATTGCTGATGATGATGGGAGACCTTAAGCAGAACAAGCTGCGATCCTGCTGACAATCTCTTGAAGACAAGATAGTCAACGCAAGCTCGTCCTGGATCAAAAAGGCCTTGAATGTCGCATGGCCAGAGCTCGCTCTGCGATGAGTGATATGGCCATGTCTGAGAAAGCAAGAGGCAAACAGCGAGAAATTGCAGACATACAGCAAGACAGTATCGCTATGGATCTGGATGCAGACCCGGACAATGAGCCTGGACTTGGAGCATTCAAATCTACCCAGATCCCTCGTCAGACCACAATATTCGCAGATGATGACTATCAGCGACTACTCGTAGAAAATGCACAACTCAGAAGACAGGCAGACTTGCTTGCGAAGAGGATCATGCAGCCAGGATCAAATACTGACGAAACTAGTCAGGTGAGGGACACTCTTTGCGTACTCTGCTTTAGACGTAGGAGCTGATGTGTGTTGATTTCTAGAGCACATCGAATATAACGAAAACATCCCAGGCTGAGATACAGCATCTTCGCACGCGCGTCAGTCGAAAATGCCTATTTCGACGCATAACCAGATTGACTGACTCTGCTCCTTTGAACAAAGCTCCAACACTCTGAATCCGCAAGGCTTCGCCTGCAAACGGAACTAGCGACTCTGCGATCCTTCTTGCTCAGCACAATAGCGGTACAACCGACTCTTCGCCCAACCCGATCGCTACAAGCTATTGCAAGGCCTCTAGAAGAAGCTTACTCAGAGACGCAGCAACGAGAAGAGCGAGAGAAGACGCCCATCCTGCTTGAGGACGGGACGCTTGTGGATCAGGCTAGTAGCGCGTCGCGCGTGCCTATCATGGACAACGCTGCTGCCATCAGTCAGAGAGCAACATCTGTCGCCGATCAGTCTACATCACAGTCCCCAGAAGTCTCCTTGGCCATCAAAGCAGCTGCTGCAAATGCTGCTCCAGCGACGGAAGCGCTAGGCCTCGCTGAGAATTGCGATCTCCCGCAAATTCCGATACCTCGCAGATCCCGATCGCGTCGTACTAGGGTGACTATGGGAGACGCAGAGACGGAGCTGCTCTTGTGCGCTGCAAAAAGGATACAGCGAGTCTACAGGCGTCTACCTGTTACTCGTGTACCCGCAGTCTCTGCGGATGCTCGAATCATCCTACCTCCTCTGCCCGCTCTAGAACGGTCCGACTCAGCAAGTCCTGCGTTAGAGCAGACTGCTTTCAGGCCTCGTTCTGCCACAAATCCACGCCGTCCTTCAGCCGCTCCTCCTACTATCACCACTGTCCCACCTACAAGAAGGCGAGCCTCAAAACGTCACAAGTCGCGTTCGTACAAAGAAGCCGACGAAGACGAGGAAGACGAGGACGATTACAACTCCGACGATGCGTTTTCTCCTGGTGCATCGGAAAACAAGAACGCTGCAAGTAACGACATGAGCGGAGCGGGTAACGACGATAAGCCAGCCAAGAAGAAGAAAAAGATCGGTAGACCGCTTGGATCGCCAAATAAGACGAAGACTATCTCGTTCAACAAGATTGGCAACTTGATGAGGCACCCACCTGGCTTGCTATTTGCGAACCAGCAATTGCAACTGCAACAACTGCAACAACAATCTGTGCCGAATGGAGCTGGACAAGAGAATGGGGACGGTGTACAGCCGGAAGGCAGTATGGAAGATTTACTAGCTGCCGCAGAGACGATGCGCGATGATGCGAGTATGGGTGGAGAACCGAGGACTTTAAGACCAAGACCTGCCATACATGATCGTGCAGCCTCGACGGGGGTTGGAGAAGCGGAGATTGATGAAGACTGGCCTACGACGATCCAAGATGAGATAGATGGGTCAGGAGACGATTATGACGGCGCAGATGGTGATGGAGACTACGATGACCAGCGCGAAGCGACAACAGCATCATCCTCTCGCCCCTCTTTGCGGAACAAGCGCAACTCCAGAAGGAGTGTCTCGCAAAGCGCTCGCCCATCTTCAGCTTCTACGACATCCAAATCAAAAGCTGCACAAAAGTCAGCAGAAGCCCCGCAAACACCTAATGGTATAGAAAGACAGATCTCTGCGCTCGACGTGTTGGCGGACCAAGCTGCAAGCGCTTCTACGGGCCCTGGCGGGGCGAGTAAAGGACAGAGAGGGGTTGGATCGAATGCAGCGAAGACTTTGCAGCAGGCTTTGTTTAGTGGTGGAGAAGGACAGCAGCAGCAGCAGGTCCTGCAGAATACAAGGGCGGACGCGAATGGAGGACCTCCTTCCGCAAGCGTTTCGGCCATAGCTTCGACACAAAACGGCCATACCAGCTCGCTTGGAGACGCATTTACGTATCAACCTACGACAGCTTCTAGTTCAAACCATTTCTATCAGGCGCCTCTTCAAGCTGTTCCTGCTCCTTCTTCTACACCATATCCTTCCACTTCCACATCGCAGTACCAGCCCTTTGTCTTTCCACCTCTTCCTCAATCGTCTTTGCAAGATCACCATTCACCAAATATAGGCAGCAATGCCCCTGTACCGCAGTATGATGCGTCCGCTCTCGATACATCTTCTACGGCACCCTCTATAGCTTATGCATCTCCCTACCCTCCCAACCATCTTCAGCAATTCACTTCTCTTCCGGACTATACTTCGTACGAAACGTTCGCGGAACCCCTGCCTCCACCCACTCAAACACAGTCGACATCACAAATGACGATAGCACAACAGCTCTCCCTTCCTATATCGCAATACCACCCATTGATCGATCCCGAAGATCTGAATAAGGGTATGACACCTGCTGCTGCTCTAGCTAAGAAGTCTAGATCCCCGTATATTAAGTGGACGGTCAGAGAAGATGAGATGCTTGTGAAGGCCATCGTGAAACATGGTACGAAATGGGATTATGTAGCGAAGGGACTGCCCGACAGATCGTATCATCAATGTAGGCAAAGGTGGCTGAGGGGTTTGAAATGTGAGTTGCTATCACACCGAGGTGGAAGAGAGTATGCTGATGGGATGCGATGCAGGCGGCGAAAGTCTTCCAAAAAGTATCGAACACCTCAGACCGCAGCTGGAAGAGGCCGTCAAGCAATACGAAAGCAACAAAGCGAATGCCAAGGTGAAAGAAGCGATAGACGAGTGAGCTTCAGCTTCATCGCATCATCCTTGCGTCTCTCTCCCCTTTTACATCCCACAAAACCGTTGGCTTTTCGTTTAATTTGAAGAACGCGTAATGACAAAGAAGTTTGTATTATTGTTGATATGTACCAGATCAGTGCAGTGCAAGCAAAAGAAGTCAGCAGTGCCGCGTTCTATCGACCTGTTGAAATTCCAAGAAGTGTGCTCTAGTCATGCGCTTTGCCGCCTTGACCAGGTGCCGGAATCTTCAAGTGTGATGAGAGAATGATGAACAACGAGAGGAACTGCTTGATGAATATGGTGCTATACGAGCGGGGAGAGAACTACTCTACAGACAAATTGCCGTGTTTGCTAACGAAGGGTGCAGAAGGTACGTGACAGGAAGACTATAGCTACGCTGGTAAGGATACAGAAGTTCAGCTACATATACGGAGAGGGGAGTACCCTGATTGCGGACAGAAAGGGTGTACGTGCTTGATGCACATATTTTGCGGCCTTTCAGAAATTTCAAGCTTGCGCCTGATGCTGCGACCCAGGAGAATATACGTTCGGTAGCCGAATGCCGCCAAGACCTCCTGCATCTTCCTCATCGCTCGAACTGTCCTCTCCCAGATCTGACCACGCAGACTCGGCGTCACTCACGTTCGCCGATCTCGCTCTAGTACTTCCTGACCAAGACTCTGTATCTACCATCGAGAAAGGACTGGCGGGTCTGGAGTCTACAAAGACTGTTTCTGTAGTGATTGATCGAAGAGTCGGTGTAGGGCTATGCGACCGGCCGTCATGAATCGCCGTGCCGTCCATCAGAGAAGAGATAAGATAAGTATCACTTGGGTGTTCAGCCGACGGGTGGACATCTGGATCTAGGGGAGGTGTCAAGATGCGCTGAATCTCTTCGTCTGACAGGCTTCCGGTATCGTCCAAGCTACGCGCAGTGCGAGGAGGAGATCGGATGGTAAGAGTGGGTGAAGTAGCTCGTTCTTGCATCTCTGGCATAGAAGCGACCGATGTTACCGGGGTGTGATAGCCGGTGTTCGCATCCGACGAGACATGGCTAGATTGGCCCCATCTCGGCATATCTACATCATTGTAAGCTTGAGAATGACCATGCCTCCTTCGCAGCGTCGTAGAAGCTTCATCAGCGAATGGGTTGACCGCGCTTGCGCCAGATCCAGAACCAAAGCCATCGTGATCGTCGTTCCAGCGGTAGTTCTCGCGCAAGGATAGATGTATTGCAGCTTCCATTTCTTCGTCTTCTCTGCGCCTGCGTCGCTCTTCCAGCGCGGGCTGAAGTACTAGCTCATTGAGCAGTATCGCCGTGCCCGCCAGAAAGACGGAGGCCTGGATGGATCCATCAGCGTTTGTATGCACATGATAAGGCAGTGTACTCACCCCGATGATGGCTGCGACATGAGGCATCTTTGAGAATCAAATCGTCCAGAATTCAAGAGCCCAATCTCTTATCTTCAGACCGAACTGACTAGCCAGCCAGCCAGGATGCCCACTTCTTCTGAGCAAGTCCCGCTCCTCCAGCAGCTCACAGGCGACGCCGAGGAGACGACAATGGGAGGGACAGCGCAGCACGAAGTGTCCCCCGTCGTCTGCGTAGGCTGCCCGCAACAACCTTCGCGATTGATGGGCGTTTGAAACTGATGATTTGCATCCTTCGTCTGTGTCTGTATCTACCTCCTCTCTCGCGTTCCCCCTGCTTGACCACCGTTATTCCCTACATTTTCACATGACGTTCGCAGACCAAGATAGTCGGCCGCCTCAAGGCCATGATTTGCAAGCTACTCCCGCTTCAAGTGGAGCAGGACGATATCACGGCTGCGAACGGAAGCATTCTCACTCCAGAAGCCATAAATGCATTCTACCTCGCCGGAGGTGACTTCAAGCAAGCTGTCCCGTACTGCTTGCTCGTCGCGAGCTCCCTTTTCATAAAAGATGCCTACAGTGAGTATATTCTACTGCTTGCACTGCTGCGTATCAGCGAATAATTCTGGAATTTTTCACACGCGCTCAGGCTGACATCACCTATGTGTCTGTGCAGGAAATCCGTCCGACTACGATGAGCACATGAACCACAAGCTCGCCTGCGAAGTTGCAGCCAGACGAGTCGTCGCCAAGTTCCCTGCAGAAGAGCAGTATCAAATCCTCAGCACACGCTTCAGCAGGATCGAGTCTGACGGAGACGTCTCACTCCCTCTTTCGGCTATTGAGCTCGCAAGTGACCTGCATCTTCCAATCTTCTTGTCGAGCGCAGAGTCGCAAAAGACTATCTTTGCGCTATGGAAGGGTCACGTGAGCGCTTCTTCCGAGGATTTTCTCAAGCTCTGCTCAGTGACATTTCTGCTGTTAGCTTGTGCAAGAGAGGGACGAGAAGGGCCATGTAGTGTACAAGATCTGGCAGAAGATGGGCGGGCTGGGTAAGTTGGGCCTTTTCCACCTTATTTCATGTGCAATGAAAGCTCAAAGCTGAATATCCGCAGACCCCTCGCGACTCGCTGTACCGCGCTATCAGAACGTCCTCCGTATCCTTCTGTGGATCCTCTTCCTCGCCTGCTACACCCTAGCTATCCAGACGCCCGACCGTGAATTCGGTCTAGAAGACTATATTTTCTACATCCAAGTTCTTGGCTACACGCTCGAAGAAATCGTTAGATTCTCCAAGATTAGGTCACTCGCAGCCATCAATTTTTGGACGATCGTCAGTCTGTCAATCTACACGCTTGCTTTTGTTGCGCTAGGGTGGGTCATTTATCAAATTTGCGAATGGTGGAGACTTCCATGCTGATAAAATATCGCTCGTGGCAGTCTACGCATTGCAGATCTTGCTACGCACGACGAGAAGAAAGCAGTGGGATACCGCCGAGAAGCCTTCAAAGTCCTCTCATGCGCAGCTCCTCTAGTATGGGCAAAGCTTACAAGTAAGTCGAGCTTAGAATGCCTCCCATCATCCTCGCTGAACGCCGCGACATTAGCCGTCTTCGATCTCTTCACATTCTTCGGAAGTATGCAGATCGTCGTGGGACGGATGATGAAAGAAAGTGCTATGTGCGTATCTCTTGCGAGTGTCTAGCATCCTAAAAAAGGTCAAGGCCTGACTTTTGTTTCTCGCATCGAAAACAACACAGATTCTTTGCTTTACTAGCCATCCTGTCAATGGGTTTCCTCCAAGCTTTGACAGGTCTTGACTTCGCGGATGAATCGCGAGATGCAACAAGCACTATCATTCATTCGCTCTTACAGGGTCTTCTTGGCTCGCCAGACTTCGAGACTTATGATAACGAGGGACTCAGCTATCCATACGGCATGATCCCATATTACGTGAGTACTATCACTCGATCTCAACGATGGCGCAGAGCTGAGCTGTGTGCTTGCAGGCCTGGACCATCTTGACTATCGTCATCCTGCTCAATATCCTCATTGCGCTGTTTGGAACAAGTTATAGCAATGTCGCAGACGACGCCATTGCACAGTACATGGCTTTCTTCGCGCAGAGTAAGTATTTCACCGCTCCAGCTACAACTGGGACCTGTATCTAAACGAGCTCGCGATCTTTAGAAACCATCTCTGCTGTCAGAGCACCAGATCAATTCGTCTACGTAGCTCCTTTCAATCTTATCGAGCTACCGCTCCTACGTAAGAGCTTTTCACGAACAATGATCCCAGGAACTTGCTGAACCTGCGCAAAAGCTTTCGAGCTTTGTCTATCTAAGGATGTGTATGCCAGGATCAACAGGTGGCTCTTGACGATTGTTTTCTTCCCTGTTCTGTACGTGCTCGCCGGAATGCCTCGGCATCCGTCTCGAATGCCTCGTTTGCTGACTCAATTCATGCTTGGTTGTGCACAGCCTGGCCATCTCCATCTTCGAGAATAGATTCGCTGAGCACAGGAATAGACACAAGATACATGCTTCGCTCGAGCAGGAAGACTATGTAGGCTCTATCCGTTCGTATTCTCCTTGCCACTCCGCAGTAGTACTGACTATGGTGACTCGTCAGGACGAGGATTTCGATGAAGATCCATCGGTCGACGACGATAGTGAGGGAGTCATTAGCAAGATCTCCTTTGAGGATCTTGTGAAAGAGTTTCCGGACGTAAGTTGGGACAGCTCGCCTGCGCCATACTGCCCGATCTGACCATGATCTCTATCGTAGATCCAAACTTCCACTACCGCACAGATCCTTAACGAAGTGAAGAAGCTCAAGAAGGAGTTGGAAGAGGTCAAGAAGCAGGTGGCAGATAGCAGCATCAAGAAGGAACAGGACTAACAGTGAATGGTGAACATGATATACACGGCAATGTCAAAGGAAGTAACGACAGAGCAGTTCACGAGTCGATACAATACCAGAATACACGCGAACACGCTTTGATTCCGTCGCGATTGTCGCGCTTTTGCTGTCTTATACCTTCCACGCATACGAACGGCTAGGTTCCCAACTGATTTGGGCTTCACTGAGGCCGACACGGACGACAAAACCGACGCTTGTTCTGCCGGACGTTGATACAATTCTCGTCCAAAATCATCTGTCAGAGCCATGATCGACTGGCCATTATGCGATCGGATGGCCAGCGGCGTGCTACTGGTGTTAGTGCACCTGGTATGCTAGTGTACAGGAGCACAAACGGAAGCACCGAAGCGACCAGCGCGTAACATCGTCGGATTATATCGAACCTCGCGGCGGCAAAAGAAACTCTAGCCTTAGAGACCTGTCCTTGCAGCAGCTGTCGGGGTGGCTGCTGTCGGGATGTATGGGAATGCAGAAATCGATGCTTGCGCTGAGGGAGTTGGTTGGACGCGCTGTACTTGTCGATGAAATTCTGCCGCGAGCGCCTGTGGGCAGGCCCAAGCTTCTTCAAAGCGGGTTGCTGAGTTGTCTTGTCCGTCACGATAGCGTACACACCCTTCGTGTGACAAGCAGCCAGGACAGTTTTGCGTCCTGTCTGAACCTCTACGGTCCGCCCGTTGCCGATATTGACTTGAGTCCGACCATGGTTGCTGGCCGTCCGGAGGCAGCCATCGTGTCCCTTTCTTCGCCTCGCAGTGGCTCCATGCTCCGTTTGGCGAGGCATCGCTCTGGTTGCAGTGGCCTGTTACGCATAAGCCTGCAAGCGGTCTGAGTAGGTCTTTATGCTTCTCATGATGACGAGATGCGTGAAGGCTGAGATCCTCTTCCCTGTGCGACTAGGGTTTCTTCGCCCAACTGATCAGAGGGATTGTAGGGAGATGGAAGGGCGCGCGGTGATGCTAAGTCGATGAACCTGGTCCCAAGCGAATCTACGAGTGGTCCTGCCGCTTGAGGTCACAAGCGTTATTTAGAAGCATGATATGTCCGATCTTTGGGCCACTCGCAACGCAGGATATTGTACCCATAGGACCTCGATGACGTTTGCATTTGAGCCAAACTTAATCGACCATTGTATCAGCACAACAACACTAGGAGGCTATCAGAAGAATCGCCAGAACTATCCAGCAAAATTAGTCAGCTTTCCGATTCCCCTATTATACTACTACACAGCTCACCGAGTCAGGCGAGCTTCTAGCATCCTTGAACGTCAAGAAAGCGCGACATAAGAACCACGTAATGACAAGCGTGCCAAAGTAGCAGCATAGGGCAGGGCCGAATTCTAGTCTTGAGGGAAGGCCAAAGAAGGTCAGAACTACGTTTGCAACGAAGCGAAAAACGAGGAGCTATATGCAAGCAAGTATCAGCATGTGGCAGACCAAGAAGAAGGATCCCGTCACTCACATTCGCAGCGTAAAAGAAGATGGGAGCTCTACCAAATTGTAGAACGGGCAGTGCTTCCCTCCAACTTGTCTTCAGGCTCGTAAGAAGTACGAATAGGATCGCGATCGCGCCCAGCGACAAGCTAGTATATGCCAAGTCCGGCGGAAACTTGACTGTGTATAAGAACGCTTGCCAAGATTCATAGTAAGGATTATTAGGGTGATTTGGGTGAGCTGGGAGGAGGGGGGAGGAGAGGTTGCCAAATTGGAAGATGCGTGTAAGGATAAAGAAAACGGTGAAGAGGAGAAAGAGAAGGAGGTTGATGCTATGTAAGGCTAGTCGACTTCGATGCCACCGCGTTAAAAAGCGTGCATATAGGATGCCTCTGCGAATTGTGATCAGAGGATTCGCAGCGACCTTCAGCGATCAACTCACAGTAAGCCGAAAGGTAGCCAGCTATAATAGGACAGATTAGTACTTGCAGTTTGACTGAGTACTCTGCAACATACTTGAGCGGCGGATATTGTGACAATAGTCTATGATAGACCACACCCCCATCCTGAATACCTCCAGGACTGCTAGCAGGGTTCGGCATTATCCAGAACCAAAACCAGTCGCTTCTCTCCGCATACGTCGTGCCGTATTTCGGGACGGCAAGCATATTGACCATGAGCAGTAGTGCCGCCAGGAGCAAGACAACTGCATTGCCTATGTAATGCGCTATGGCCTCCGCTTTCAAGGTGGGTGATCCTTCGAGAATATCTTCCTCTGGATCATCGATATCCGAGCCTATTACGGAATCTTCTTCTTGTTTGGCCAGATATACTGAGGTGATATACCGTTCGAAGCTATGCAAGCCTATCGATATACTTCCTAGAAGAAGCAGATTGACTCCGAAGGAGAATAACAGAAGATTCTCGACGACGGTCGGGCCATCTTCGCGGAGCGTAAAGTCGATTGTCAAGAGGAGATTAACGATCTGCAGCCACCTAGAATTTCAGAGTGAACCTCGCATGCGTAGAAAGATGTACACACCATAAGCGTCCCGGCTCGTGTTGCGAAATGCCAAAGCAGCCTCCAGCGACTCCAGCCTAGTTGTAAACGGGATTGCTGGAATAGGACCACGCCTATTCCTCCAAGGAGCATCAGGCCTGTGAGTGGATCTGCGTTTAGCACAATGTATATCGTCTGTCTACAATGTGTCACGAACCTGGAGCTGCGGGATTCTAGATGGTTGTGCAAGTCAGATTTAGATGGCAATGGTGTAGGAAGATATCATAAACTCACAGCTAGCAACCTCAGTGCGTACAGCGGCGATTCCGTCCATCTTGTTTGTCTCGAATACCAATTCTCGTCATTCTCCTTGTCCGCTCTCAAGAACAGCTGTATATTCTCATCGGCGTGCAAAGCCAGTAGCAGACCTCTTAGATTATCCAAGCTCAGCAGGACGCATCTCCTGAAACTGTCCAAGGGTTCTTTGTCAGATGGAGTATCGAGCAAGACGGGTTGGACTGATAGATCTGTGATTTGCAAAGCGGAAGAAGTGGGGATGTAGAAGTAGGAATTGTTCAAGAGCCGAGTGAGCTCGTCTGGCTGCGAATGGCTGACGAGGATGATGCCTGTCCCAGTCCGGATGCTCGAAGCTCGTGAGGCCCGTCGAAGTCGCGAGGCAGCTGCGTTGGTTGATCCTCCTAGATGATGCTGACTGTGCGACGTCGACGGTGTCGCCGGGACATCCCCTGGAGAACTGATGTCGACAGCGCCATAGGTTCCCGGCGTCATTTGGCAAGCAAGCAAGCAAACAACCGACTTGGGGTGAAAGGGCAAGCAGTATAATGCGCTGGACAGACTTTGGTGTGAAAGATCATGGATTGACAAGACTAGATCATAGCTAAATAGGTGGTGACTAACAGCAGTGAAGAGTAAGGACAGGTCTATAGACAAATCGTAACCGCAGAGCGTGAGAAAGCAGCTAGATAGCTCCAACGTGTGATATGTATGTGGTTTGTGTGTGTAATACTAAGGAGAAAGAGCCTTCCTAAGCTGTTCCTTTATTCCTCGTCTTTCCACCCCCGAGCCCGTCGAAAACAGAAAGAAAATCGTAGAAAGAAACATCAAGAGAAGGATCTATGGCAGAAGACAAGACTGATGAATGAGAGTGATTAATGGGAGTATTGTGTATGTTTATCCAGAATGAGTCGAGGAAACCTCCAAGGGGGGATCCGCTTTAAGCGAAGAGAGCGACGAGGCCAGCAAGACCAGCTACTCCAGCGAGGCTGGCGGCAGTCTTTGAGGCGGCACCAGTGGGTGCTGGGGCAGAGGAAGAAGCCGAGTTGGCAGCTGCGTTGAGAGCAGATGATACGGATGTCGAAGAAGCAGCTGAGGAGGGAGAAGAAGAAGAAGAAGCAGGCGCCGAAGAGGCGGAAGATGATCGGGTCGAGGTCGCCATCGAGCTGCTACTGGAGAGGGGAGTTCTCGAGGTAGTTGCTGCGGCCGCTGCTGAGGAAGCAGGGGCAGCTGAGGAAGCACTACCAGCGGCTCCTCCAGACACACTTGAAGCGCAGCTGGTGGAGCTACCGGCCTGGATGGGGATCTGGGCAGAGTAGTTGGTGTCTCCGGTGCTGTCTACAATCTTGAATGTGATATCCTGTCCTGAAGCAAGGCTTGCGACCCATGTGAGCGAGTTTCCAGACTGAGTAGGGAAGCTCTGCAGTGCAGCTGCGGAAGGTTGACCACCCTGTAGGTCGCATAAGCGTGTGAAACTTGTGTAATAACGTTCGCGCAAGGCTCACTGGGATGACGCTGATGTAGTAGGGAGCCTGACCACCGTTCCAGCTCAACAGAACCGGCTGGCACTGGACAACGGCAGGAGGGGAGCTGTCAACCAATTACGCGTTGCGTTAGTTGATGAATCGATGTTTGTTGATATAATGGGCTGCCTACATGATGGTCTGCAGAGCAAAGAGGAAGAACCCACGCGTCAGTTTGAATAGGCTTTAGGCGACGCGTCGCATCAATAGGGCGGGCTCGCTGCGGGCTACTCACGAGTTGCGACTGAGCGTAAGCTGCAGAGATGGCAGAGAGCAGTGCGGCGGAGACAGTGAAGGTCTTCATGGCTGTAAGAGCGGTGGGGGGAGATCTGTCAGTTCAGAGTCGATAGGCGCTTTGACGAGTCTAGCTATGCCCACTAACTGACTGAACGAGTTGATGCTGTTGCTGCTGCTGTGAAGCTGTGGGACTATTGGAGTGTGCCTGAAACTGGACTGAGTGCTGGCTAAGTGCGAGCTGTCAGAAGGTTGTTTGGTCGTGAGGAAGAAGAAGGAAGAGGAGGTGAGGCCGTTGGGTTGGGATAACAACGGAGCGGCATTTGCAGAGCAGAGGAATGCACAAGGCCCCGATCACCGCGCCGCGCCACGTCAAGAAAGCAACAATGAACGTGATAACTAACTTACCTATCGACGATGCTGCTGCTTCTCTTCTTTGCTTCCATCCTGCATCGCATACTGGCTTGCGACGCTGTCCTTGCGGTGCTTCGAGCACAGCCATATGTCTCTATAGATCTCGAGAACAGGGAAACAGAAAAAAGCGCGTCCTTGGGTGTTGGAAAGCGCGCTGACTCACTGGAGCTACCACTTATACGACCTGAAGAACACTCAGGCCGCAATTGCCTATCCCAGCACCGCCAGAACACGCAAAACCCGAGCTGAAAGTCCGTCTTTTCGCCGCATTGAAGCACGATTCTACCTTCACTTGACGATGACGATGAACTAGTGGTACACTCTATTAGCACTGATCTGCCCACCACTTTCCCAGCTCTCTCTCTCTCTCTCGATGCGGTTAACTCCGCCCAAATCTATACAGCAGGTTTGGCCTGAATGTGACCTGCCACGCCAGCCTGCTGTGCTTGTAGTCTAGTCTGAAAGGTCATTCACAGCCTCTGGCTTCAAGTTGGGTATGATTCCCGATTTCTGAGGCGGTACCTGGGGAGAGACAAAACGGAAATAAGATTCAGCTCGGTCGTACCATGGAACACAAGAGCATGCACAGCATAGAGAACACAGCACGAAGCCTGCGTCAAAGCTTCGCCCGATGCCGATGCTGCTGATACTGCCTGTGCTGCTCCTGCTGCCACGCTTCAGACCAAGGAAAACTTACATGAGTAAATGCTTTTTTGCCGCTCATCAATTCGACCATGCCTGTAATGTCTCTGCATCAGCAACACTAGACAAGCCTGGAGAGTAGGCTACTTACCTTTCAGAGGCAGCCACCAGGGGTTCTTGGGTCTTCGCTTCTTCAAGTCCGCACCCGCTATCATATCTTTTAATCCAACAATTTTGACACTCGCACCCGTCAGGACAATGTGTCCGATCGTTTCCGGACCGCCCTCTCCGTCTTGTCTCTTGGCAGGGACTTTTCCAGGAACAGCATGTTCTTCGAGGAACGAGATGCATCGCACAGCTAGTCGTGCCGCGCGCGTTCTGTCCCGAGGAGATGGTGTGCCGCCTTGCAATGTATGACCCAGTTGCACAGAGCGCGCATCGAATGTCTTGTTGCCTTCTTCGGACAAGATCTTCGTGACTACTTCCGTAGTATAGCATGTTGATGCTTTCTCACTTCGAATGATCAGTCTTCCTTCGGATTTCCCTCGTACGTCTGCTTGATAGCGTTTCTTCAGCCAGTCGACGTCGCTTTCCAGCATGGATAGATTGATGCCCGTTTCTGGAGAATAGACGATTACAGCACCTGTCGCGAGGGCACCGACTACCGCTATATACCCGCATTCTCCACCCTGTGTCTCAATCAGGAAGACTCTGTTCCTACTAGCCGATGCACTCTGCTTGATGGCGTCGCAGGCTTCTACCAGGACATTGATACTTGTATCACTTCCCAGACTCCAGTCCGTGACGGGTACGTTATTCGAGATCGTAGCCGGCAGATGAATCATCGGAATGCGTAGTTTGCGATAACTTTCTCTTCCTTTCTCCAATGTGATCAAAGAAGTAAACGCTTCGTATCCACCGATGATCATAAGCGCATCAATTCGATGTTCTTCGAGCTTCCAGGCAATGCCTTCCAAATCGATCTCGGGTTGTTTGCGATTTGTCCCGAGCTCAGACCCGCCGCGTGTAGTCCATTGATCAACGCGCAGCCACGTCAATTCGCTAACGTTGTCTTCGAGAAGTCCGGGCCAGCCGTTGTAGATTGCGAGTGGAGTGTGGCCTCGAGAAAGACAGTAGCGAGCGGCCGTACGAGTAGCAGTATTCATTCCTCCAGCAGGAGCTCCGACGCTAGAAGATGCGCGAAATTCAGTGAGGCTCAATTTTATCGCGTCTTGAAAAGTCAGCTGGACCCACTGCACGATGCCGACTCTCAGCCATTTCTCCTTGGGCAGCTTATATCTATCATCGACTCTCGTAGTCGCATAGAAGGCCGACAAGCATTCATCGAATTCGGGATCTCTAAGCTTGACGGCTCCTTCGAAGTCTTGTCTCTCGATTCTAGCAGCGACCTCTTTTGTGCGTGCTACAGCTTCCATCATGTTTATCCTCGTTATGGCGTTCTCTGATAGACCAATGATATACGAAGGCGTTTCGGGAGTTGCGGATAATAGAGTCTCAACGGCCTCGCAGCCTTGCAAAGAAGCCAAGATTCGATCATAGGCACAGGGTTTGCCGCCTCGCTGCGTATGTCCGAGTGTCGTCACTCGCGTATCTAATCCTAAGCGTTCAGTAAGGACGTCCTTGATACCGTCGGCGGTGATGGGTCGTAGTTCTTTGTCGAGTGCGCCTTCGGCGACAATGACGATACTCTTGCGCTTGCCCATTGAGCGGTGCTCTTTTAGGATATCGCACATTTGTGTCTTCCAGTCGTCTACCTTGGGCGGGCGTTCAGGAATGAAGATATGATCCGCGCCGGTGCTGCAAGTCACGCGGTTTAGTCTTTGGCCTTGAGGATACAGAGATGGGCAGACTCACGCTATAGCAGCCATGACAGCGAGCCAGCCACAGTGTCTTCCCATAACTTCAATGACGAACGCTCTTGAATGCGAAGAAGCAGTTGATGAAATACTATCGACGGCTTCGCAGATTCGGTGAAGAGCAGTCGCAGCTCCGATTGTAAGATCTGTTCCTGCCAAATCGTTGTCGATGCTTCCGACTAGGCCGACGATGTTGAGATGCTTGTGTCGGTCTGCCAATTCTTGGGTGATCTGGCCTAGAACGACAGAAGAGTTAGTCGTAGCTCGCTCATGAAGGCGAAAGGAGATAGAACGCACCTTCCTGAAGTAAGAAAGCGAGGTGTTCAGGCCATTCTGACCTGAGCCTGTCTGCACCAGTCAGACTTCCGTCTCCCCCGCAGACGACTAGAGCGTCAATTCCATGTTTGATGAGGTTATGTACTGCTTTCCTCCTTCCCTCAATCTCTCTGAAAGCAGCGCATCTAGCTGTACCTATCAACGTTCCTCCTTCACTGACGAAACCCCTAACATCATCCCATCCTACTCTGATGATGTATCTCCCCTTGAACTCTGCTTCGCTCTCTCCTTCTCTGAGTAGTTCTCCATCTCCATATGTAGCTACGAAGCCTTGTCCAGTCGAGTCTTTCCTCTTTCTACCGTTCGTTGAGGTGCCTGCTAAGGACGTGTTGCTGCCTAGAGGTTGCTGCTTGTCGGGTTGGATCTGGGCAGCTTCGCCATCTTCTACGACTTCTTGCTCTTCATTGCCGTTCACTAGACCTTGCCAGCCTTCGCGGACGACGAACACATCGCATCCTCTGCAACACCCAAGAAAGTTATCAGGACAAAGGTCACGTTTTGGTCAGGATGGGATGAGACGAGAGATAGGGAAGATGTGATGGAAATGGATGTGATATTGACCTTGTAATGCCCATGCGAACGACTCTGCTGACTGCCGCGTTCACTGTAAAATGATGCGGGCCTTTCTCAGCTCAACACTTTCCAGCTTGTTTTCTGACTGTTTCCTTGACTGACTTCCTGCTGAATCACCGCCAGACGTGAGCACTGCCAGCCGTCGCTTGCGAGTGCGCTGCGAGCCATCAGCATTGAACGACATCTTGAAAGTGTTGAAGCAACGATAAGAATGTCTGGTGGAGAAAGCTCGAAACAATTGCTCGCATTAATGAGCGCCTAATCTGCAAGAAGTGTATGTATCTGAATACCGGGAACTACATGACGCTGCGACAAAGGATTGCAGATCGCCCTTCAAGACCGCATCATGCCCCTAAAGCCTGAATCAAGCTAATCTCCAGCTGACATCCCAGACGCTTAAAGTCAATCGCAGCTGGAAGTATTCTCATATCTACACATGCCCTCCTTCTCCAGTCTGCCAACAGAGACGGTCCTGGCCGTCTGTCGTGAGCTGGTCGACGATAAAGCAACGCTCAGTAGTCTCTGTCTGGTCAACAAAGCTTTAGCAAGCGCTATCACCCCTCTTTTATGGCGAGAGCTCAGTCTACACTTCCAGAAGCTCAGCTGTCGAAAGAGTCTGGATCGCTACAGCAGCCTTTGTCAGACCTTCAACACGGAAATTTCACCTCTGAAGTATGTGCTATCACTGAAGATACGCACACCTTGCCTGAAGTACGAGCGAGAAGGTGCAGCCGAGCGTGCGGCCGAGATCGACGATGTGCTATCCTGCCTCTTCATAAGCGCACCTGCTTTGCAAGACCTCAATATCGACATGTGCATGTCCTTATATGCCCTTCCGAAAATTTTTCATGCTTTTCTGTCATGCTCCAAATCTTTGCAGTTACTCAACATCCGCAACGTCTAAGCGTCCGAGCTACCTCTGGTCACACCCATGCCAAATCTCGAACATTTCTCGATAGGCTACTCGGGAATGCAGCTCAAACTAGATCTAAGATGCCTTCCTGCCTTGCGATCGCTGAACCTCAGTCTGGAAGTCTACGATGCAGATTCCGAGCGTGAAGATGACTTCCCCTCGACACAGATTCAAACGGCCTTTTCCATACCGTCATCTTCGTGGAAGAACCTGCGAACACTCAAATTAGACATCTTCCCTTGGGCAGCTATGGACGTACTTATTCAGGACTTTGAACACAGCTTGAAGGTAAGGCGCGTACCTCTTCGCAACCTTCGGCACATCGCTGATTTGTGTCGACCGACAGGCAGCTCCTGGCCATGTCGCTCTAGAAGAACTCGCCATCTTTTGGAACATACCTGAATCGGCTCAGACGCGCCTCTTGCGAACCTTCGCCTCTCACTGTGCAAACATCCGTCGCCTAGCTCTCACGACGTGGGAGACACCCACAACATCCTACATTCACCACATATCCTCACTCTTCAGCTCCCACAAGATCACACAATTGACTCTGTGCGCCTACATGCCTTGCGGAAGCTGGCAATGGCCCGACTCTGCAGCCTCCTACGGTCAAGCGTTCTCAACCTTTCCACACCTACAAGAGCTCGCGATCAATCACAATGAAGATATCGAAAATTACGAAGTGGACGAGAGCTCATCTGGGAAATTCACGTACGACTGTACGGAGACAGGCGCAGAACTACGCTTGGCATTTGCTGGAGAAGTCGCCAAAAAGTGCTCGAGGCTGAGAGACATGGCGTTCTGTCCTCTTGAGCAGGAGAAATCCAGAATCCAGATACGGCGAGGCGGAACAGGGGACACGAAGCACGCGAAAGTAAGCTTCGTAAACGAGGGCTGTTCGGTGTTTTGGCAGCATCTCTGAGAAACGATGTCAAGCCAAATGTACTGAATTGGCTTGCGTTCTATTTGTCCACAAATTCGAATTGTACGTGCTTTGACTGAGAACGAGGGGTTTTCATCACTGCACATTTCCGGACTGGGTTCAAGCTAGGCACGTACAGTCTGTGAATAAGCTGCCCAGAAGCGATCTCAATTGGAGCCTCCACCGTGGCACGGCCATCTCCGCTCGGGCACGGTGGACTCAATTTTAGTCTAAGGTAGGCTATGATTGCGAACATCCTATCTCTCGGCGTTCTCAGTAGTAACAGGATGGTTGATCGGCTAGGTGTTGATCGCTCCCAGAGTTCTTGGGCGAGCATTCTGCCAAGGTCACTGAGGGCTAATCTGCATATATAGGACTCTCTCTATGCGTCTCTCCTTGCGACTATGCTCCGTAAGTTCGAGACTTTGACGTAAGAGCCATCTTTTGTTCTTGCGGCTCTGAAGCATACTAGCACCTCTTCTTCACCAGTGATAGCGTCTGACTCCATCCATGCTTGTCGGCTATCAGCGCGGACTTCTTTGACTCCCCACTCGAGCATCCTGTTCACGGATGATCTTCCTTCGTATCTCTCGCGGGAAGAACGAGAATGACTTGTGATCCTGTAGTCCTGGTCTCGGCTGTAGCCGACCATCAGCACATTGACATTCCTCGGAGGACCATTCTCATGGACCACATGGGGCGGCCTACTCCGGAGTTTCTGCAGATCGAGCACTATGTCACATTCGAGAAATACGAATATTCCTTCGCGGAGGGTATCGTCGCTGCACGCGGAGAGAGCGCCGCCGAGACCTGCGCATGTGATGTTCTGATCAATTGGGAGGCCAGATTCACCAACGGATACCCTAAGAGGGGTCAAGAACGGCCATAAGGTCGAGTCTGGCTCCAGTAAGACCGTCTTCGATAGTCTGCCACCGCGTGAGTTTGCGTCCGACAGCACCGACATCTTTCCGTAGACCAGCATTTGGGTATCTGTCAGAGGTGTAATGAAGCGTGTATAAGGTTCAAGCTTTCGCAGGTTGACCTTCGGAATCTTGACGAGTTTATTGACATCCGTAATTTCAGGCCTGTTTAATATCCTTGCAATATCCTGGCGAACGGTCTCATATTGTGAATGCGGAGGAGATCTTGCTGAAGGCTGGATGACCATTCGTGATAGAGACTGACGTCGAGACTGGCGCTGGCCTCGCGGTATCGACGATTGTCTTGACATAGGCTGCGATGGCCGACGGACTTGGGCTCGACTTGGAAGACGAGCGCTGCCTGCTTGCGTAGAGTGTGTAAAATGTGGTTGAAGACTAGAGGCTTCAGAGTCCAGCTCTGTTTGAATGTATTGTTGGCCTGTAACGCGTAACCCGAGCGTGGGACGTGGAAGAGAGCGTAGCCATCGCGTATGACTGAAGCTTGCTGAAGGAGTTAGCTTCACGCATCTGGGCCTTTATACCTTTTTATTGCTTTCAAAGGACGCATCGTCGGACATCAACCGATCGGTATAGACGCCAGCTATCACCAAAGGCCAATGGTCACAGCCCGCCGGCATCGAAATGCAACACAGTAAGAAGTCGCTGGCTGCCGTCGAAAAGTGACTGCGGACAGAGTCTGAGTTAGCTCGAATGACATGGGGCATGATTGAGGCAGAGCGTAGCTTCTTTCGCAGGTTCCAGCCACTCACAAGTAGATAGAGCGAGGTACCCGGAATGACTTCCTCCGGTCATTGCTGTCGGCTGTCGCTGACCTGGAATACGTTTGCAAACGTACGAGCTGGCCTTTCAGCATGTCAGCATGCGAGCGAGATGAACTTTGAATAGCCTGCGGCACAAAAGTCTAGCTGCATCTGTCAAAGGCATTCCGCGTCGTTCATGATCATTTTCTTGTAGGCTCGAGGGCTCGAGAGGGTCCGACGGAATTTAGGGAGGGACATAACTGTGGAAGCTATCACTGGGCGATTGAAGGCCTCGCTGCAGCACGGACTTCATGCAAAGTTCCGGATTGACTGTGCCTTTCTTCCCAAGCAGCCAGGATCATGAGAGGCCTTGAGAAACGCTGACACACGAGAGTAGGTGTCCCAGAATTACGGCCTGCCAACGTGAGGATCTGACGGCAGAAAAATGGCAGTGTCGAGCACGCATTCGGGAGAGCAGAAGAGGTCGCGCTGGCCGGGTGTTTTGGGCGGAAACAGAAGAACAGGACGCCAGGCATCAAGCGCAAGCACAGCAGACTCGATAGCTTCGCCAGCGAATTCTCTGTCGGGATCAACAGCTTTCCAAAGCATCAATAATGCTGCGTCGCCGGGAACTGGAGATGCATACGACTTGGAGATACTCGCTGGCGCGCCTGGACAACCGAACGAAGCTGATGTGCTGCCCGTAAGCATCTCAGATAGCTGAAGCCTATCTATCAGGTCACTGACGGCAGTTTCACCAGATCGCGTCAACCTTGGTAGAAACGCTCGTCCAGAAATATGTATCAAAGGCAGGGCACCGAGTGATCTATAGCATTGCGAAGGCTGATATCCTTGTTCTGCAGCTTCCACATCGTGCGCAAGAAGCACAAGCGGTGCCTCTGGATAGCACGGCCAAGACGCTTAAAGCCTTGAAAGAACTGTGTCGCTACCGGTTGGAATACACGTTGAAGCTACTTCATCAAGAACTCGAGTCGGTCATCAAGCTACCCTCAGCCGACCCGCTTGCACAATCGAAGGAGATCAACTTGGCCACTCTGGACAATCTGAAGTCGCAATTGCTGCTTGTACAAGCCATTGCAGAATGCCTAGCATGGCATTGGGAAGTGTGTCAGCCCTCGTACGGTGATGAGAAGAATGCAAGCCCCGATGCGAATTCGTTCCAGCCGCGACAAGATCCGCCCCCGCTCGACGATAGAACAGCGCGACAGCTTCTTGGAGCCATCTCCTTCTTTAACAAGCAGTTCCATCTAGTTAGTCAAGCATTGGCGAGTCCCGGCCCAAGGAGCGCGCACATGTCTTCATCGCCCTCCATGAACTCTTTCAAAACGTCGGCGGAAGGCAGTTCGCCTATGCTACCATCGCGGTCGCGGCAAAGCTCTTCGCCTGCTGCGCCATCTCCAAACACCTATCTGCAGATCGCGAAGGCCGGTCCCTCGAATCGCGAAATACATCCATATCTAGACGCTCTTCAGAGTGCAACAGAAGCCCTCAACAGCATCATTGCCTACATATCAGCTTCCCGGTGGGACCTCATGCAGGCGAAAGTGAGGAATTGTATAAAGCACTATGCAACCGCGTCGGAAGAGGCACTGGATTTATCGGAAATAAGAATTATTGAGCATTGCTCCTGGTCCGAAGGACGACTAGCAACCCTCCTCGCCGAATGTGGAGTGCTCCCGCAAGTCAAGAAGTCAGCATTGCATCCTCTATGTTCGGCTATTCGCAAAGCCATCCGGCAATACTATGCAACGGACCCGTATGCGTTGGCTAGACTATACGGTGGTCAGTATCAGCCTGTATTTGTAGGGCAACCGGAGAACCTGTTTCTGCTGGCGTACAACCTCTCAGAAGGCGGCAAGCGCAAAACTTTGGCTTGGCCGCTCATGGCGTCAGTTCTACCTCTGTGTGTGGATGGAGTCACGAAGATGGTGAACGGCCAAGATACAAGACCACCAAGTCTCAATAAGAAAGCACAATTCCTAGGGGACTTGCGGAATGTAGTTCGAGGGGGCGGAAAGGCCGGAGATGTCAATTTGGCTCTATCATGCTATGCGGATATGTGCCATGCTGCCACGTACACGGACGGACCCCCTTCTATCCTTCGTGGATTTACCAAGGACATGCACAAGGATCTCTTGGTACGTTTTGATACGTGTGCTGAAGCATAAACACAAAGGCTCATGACTCCCCTTATGTCTCCAGACGAGGCTATTGGATCCAGGCCGACCTTTCATACAAGCGGATGGATCTCTGGATGCAGCGTTAACAACGGACGCACTGCTTGTCGTATACAAGCTTAGTCCTTCGCTGGTCTCGCGTGACGTTCTACCTCGACTTCTCAGCCGTTCGCTATCAGATCCGACTGTGGCAGCCAGCCTCAATGCGTGTTCTTCTATCCTCGAGGAAAGCGATATTCTCCCTTGGCACCCGAATGGCCTCGATATTGGCCTGACGATTATCACATCTGTACGGAAACTTCTGCACAGCCTCGTAACAGCTGCTTTTGGCGTAGACGAAAGTGGACAGCCAAGCGTTCGTCCTTTGCCGCAAGCCAGAGCTTCTATAGCAGATCTCGCCTCTGAACGCAACACGCTTCTGATGGCCATCACGCGGCTTGCATCTGCGGAACCCAACCTGCTGCATCTGAAGCCTGAGAAGAACGACTCTATCCTCTCTAGACGAAGTGCACAAGCTCCGTCAACTGCAGGAGAATTGCTGGTCTTCAACCCGCACAGCGCGTCCCAGAGCTTTCTCCTCCTCACTTGCCTCGTCGATGAACATTACCACCCGAAAGTCAAGCAAGCTGCTATTGATCTGTTCCTTCGGCTACAACAATGCGCTGTCGAAGAAATCGATCTTCACCATCCGCAATATGTAGATGCATCTCTCGTCTTCAAAGAAACTGTAGAAAGTATCGGGCTGGCTTTCGTTCGCCAGAATCTCCATACGCACGCCGACCGCAGCCTAGAACACAATGCTCTGCAGAATCTGGTGGAATGGCTCAGCATGACACAGCAGATTCTGCGGCAATCAGAAAGCCTTCCACAACTGGAAAGCTTGGTGGAAGGCTGCGAGATCATCGGCCTTCTAGCGCTGGCTTCACACACTGAGGATAGTCGGTCCTTAGTTTCCGATCTCTTCGAGTATACGACAATGATCGCTTCTATCAACGAGACTCCGTCAAATGCTGCTGGACTTGCGCGCGTCATACGGGAGGAAGGATCAGTCATTGTCGGCGGCCGACTTGCTCAGATGCGTAGACTGGTCAAGATATGTTCATCCGTGACTACGGCGGACGCTGGGCTACAAATCGCATGGACGGAAGCCAACGGAAGATGGAAAGCCTTGTCGCAAAAGTTGCAAGAAGGACAAGCGGGTTCGGGAGGCCAATTTCCCAACTCCGGCGATGTACCGGGGCTATTGGAGCAGAACATAGTCGAATGGACATCCTTGTCAGCGTTCCTGACTGCCACCCTTCACCCCGCTACCTCCAGTATCGCAACATCGTATATTCCTCGGGAAGCGCTTCCCTTGCGATACACCCTCCAACACGTGCAAGATGATCGAGGTCCTGGCTTCGTGTCTGCACTGTCAGCTTTCTTATACTCGGATAACCCTCGGATGCGCGACGCTGCTCGCGAGCTTCTTAGCCAAGACCTGCATGGGGACTATCTTGCGAATTTTGTCGAGTCCGCACACTCGGTCGCCGAATCGGTCTTTAACGCAGAGGTAGCCGAGACTTTGTCCGAAGAGCTGGTCCTGCACTTCGACCAGACACTATCGGTACTCTTGGGCATCCTCGTACGCAATGCAACTATGCCACAGCTAAGTCGAGAGCATCAGTATCGCTTAGAAGGCATCATACTATCAGCCTACTTCCATCTTAAGGATCTAGCTCACAATGCGACTTCTATACGACTGAAAACTAAAGTTTGTCGAGTCACGGAGATGCTCATGGTCGACAGCTCCAGGTTCAGCTTAGCATTCAAGTCTACTCTGCTAGCTCACTTGATCGCATATATCGAGAAGGAGGCCGTCACCAAGGTACGCAAGCGCAGAGCACACACTCGCAATGCCATCTTCGAGCTGACGAGTATACCAGCTCCCTACGAATTCGGGAGTCTCTGAGATCCAGGCATCAGCACTTCGAGCGTTATCCGCCCTCACGCATAATCTAGTCGTCCAACGGTGCGCTTCTGCAATGGACAAGCCCGCAACGGATCATGCCGATTCTAGATTCACAAGAAGCTGTATCTCGTTACTGTTAACGACATGCCAGGACCTTCTGAGCATTACACCAGATGTAAGCAGAGGTGTAAGCATTTGGCGTGGACGAGCTCAATTGCCGTACAGTCTGCAACCAAATTTAGCCAGATACGACCTGCCATGTTCTCCAGGACCCAAAGCAATGTTCGTACTGCTCTCCATTATCTGTTTCCAGGCTGAGAATTGACGGCGTTTGAACCTCGTAGCCTGGCCAGATTCCGTCCGCCAATACGAATCAAAGAGAAGCCGTGAAGACAGCCATTGTCAATCTCGTGGTCTCCAACTTGCCAGCTTTCGACATTTCGGCTTTCGGCTTTGACACCTCCGACCCACCATCATTCCATTTAACCAAACTCGAGATGGCTAATTCTTGCATGAAAATCTGGTCAGCCAAAGGCGGGGCAGACTCTGGTGTGACTCGGTCGCCTGGTAAGCAGGCGGCATTCTTTTATAGCCACGTCTAACGTGAATTCTAGAAAAAGCTCTTCAAAGTCTGGCAAACGTGAGCGGTCTGAAATTGGTCTGATAGATTGGACGCTAAGGAGTCCTTTCGTACAGATTGTGTGTGCGTCGGACATGCAGGTTGTGCTGGCAGTATTCGAGCTGGCACCCTCTTCCGAACACGACGTTTTGCTCGATCTCATCTACGACCTTTTCGAGCGTCGCAACATGCTAGAACCACTACTAACAGCTGTCATAGCGAAAGAAGTACGCGAGATTGGTAAGTTCTAGGACACTCGCGCACTCCTGTCTCGCCAATATAATCAAATAAACGATATTTACCGTTTTCAGCGCACGAATCGACACTCTTCAGGGGAAATTCAGCTGCGTCACGGCTTCTTACCATCTTCGCCCGTCGAGAAGGGTACTTCTATCTTCGCTCTCTGGTGGGCGATCTGCTGGACAGACTTGCGGAGGAATCATTCGGTTCCCTGGATCTTGACGTTCACCAGATCGACGCACCAGACGATGCGCACCTGACTAAGCTAAAGGTGAGCCTCCCTTAATGAGGAAACAGCAGGGCCATTACATGAAAGCTCATGTGCTTCAAGTTCGTCGCCGAAGCTTTCTTGGCACGCATCTGCAATACTTGGTCGGAGATACCAGCGTGCGTGCGCTTGTCTTAGCCCCAACTATCCGCGCTGAGCCACGCACAATAGCTCGATGCGAAACCTTTGCTACCATATCAAAAGCATGGTGAGAGATCGATTTCCCGACTCGGAATATACTGTGAGTACCGCCAAACGAGAAGGGATGACCTCTTTGTTGACCGAATTCGGTAGTCCATTGGAGGCTGGATCTTTCTGCGCTTCATAAACCCGGCGATTATATCTCCAGATCTCGTGGACCTGGAGCTGCCAGAGGAATCGCGGGAAGGCCGTCGAGCTCTCGTGCTTGTTAGCAAGGTACTCTTGATCCCATCGACCCCTTTGCTTGGCTCACCTGCCCCACTTTACAGCTCATGCAAGCTCTAAGCAACAATATACGCTTTAAAGAGCCTGGCATGCAGAGCTTGAACTCTTTCGTCTCTGATGTCAGTCCCCGTCACATCTTTGCCCAAGAGAAGAACGCGTCCGTGCTGAGTCTGCATTACAGCACATACTTGACATGACCTCTTTCTTGACACAAATTTCAGTGAGTGGCCAACAGGATCGCTCTTCCAGTTGGCTCAATTGTCTACTATCAGTCTGCCATTGTAAACCATTCAGGCAGTCAACCCGAGCGCCATGTCACCACGACGTATGATCCTATGGAGTGTATGATGCTCTACACGTTCTTGTGGACCAATACGGAACAGATAGGAAGCAAACGTGAGTACCATGCAGGCTGTCATTCAGCAAGCTGATTGCATGGTTTCTGTCGAAGCAGTTCTTACGGGCAACATCGCAGCATCGGATTCAAGATATCCTGCTCCAAACGTACAGCGACAGTGGTCTCGTTTGACCGAAGTCTTGTGGCAAGTCAAGCAAGAAACTGGCCAACAACCGCCTCCGCGAAACTTCCGAGAAGCTCCTTCGAGAATAGCTGACCTCCACGCATCAGACCAGAGCCCCTATCATACGCTAACAGTCTGGGCCAACATTACGCGCGCCGGTCTACAGTCACGGGTGTGTAGATTCCGCAAGGAAACCGCAACTTTGGCTGATACCTCGTGTCAGCTTGGACACCAGGCTATAAGTCTTGCTCTACGCAAACTACATAAAGATCACACCGATTATGAAGGTCTTGCCCACTACGTGATGCTGGCTACATCGTCTACGCCCGAGCCTTTCGATATACTGCTCGACTGCTCCGGCTTCGCTCCACAAAACGAAGCGCCGTATGACGTGCTTGTATTACTACGCGCTCTTCTTCAGCGCCAGTCATGGCTAGACCGGCTTCACGCAATCTATCTGTATGCACCAAACACCGCTTTTGTGACATACTCTCGACAAATCTCTGGTATTTTCTCAGGTAGGCTGCTTTCTCTGAAGCCCCCTTTACGAAAGCTAAGTCCGTCACACCTACGCTTGCTCTAGTCACCTCGATCGAACGGAAGCTGCATGTCCTTGCTGATCTGCAGGAGCTGGAGGACGCCTTTCCCGATACCATGGCAGTACTGGATGCAGAAACTCTTGCGCTGGCTACCGAGGAACGCATTTTTTCGACGACAGCTATTCTTGCTAGCGAACACCGTGAAGCGGCGTTGGTCACGCTGTCCCTGACGCTGACGAGGTTATGTGTGAAGCCTGTAAGTAGTGAGAAGGCTTCCAGGTACGGTGGATAAAGGTAAAGGGGCTGATCTGGACAGCAGATGAAGAGGAAGGCGATGACGTCCGAACTTCGCGTCGCACCTCTAGACATTATCGGTCTTAAAGACATCGCCACGATTATGCCTGTGTTTGATATGCCCACGGACGCATTGGAAATCAGGCGACATAACGGCAGCGTTCTCGTATTGGCAGACTTAGGAGACTTGCAGGGTTTCATACAAGTAAGCCATTCTAACACTCCTACAAGATGTACGGATCGCTGATGGAAGACGCTTCATCCAGGCTTTCCTGAGCCTCATGGCTACAGCTATAAGGAACCTACATTTCTCTGCGAAAGACGAGGCACAGAACGATCTTGAAACACTGTTCGCAAAGGGCCTTGCGAGTATGACTATAGACCTGACAGCGAATATTGGCTACAAGATCGTTCATGAGGTTATCCAGAGATACCTGGCACCACTTGCCCAAGTCCCGGCATACGAGGCATGGACATCCCTGGAATCGCAGCGGTTGCTCGAGAAGTGCGAACAAGCAGCGGAGAAGCATGTTGAGATGGTGCCCAATGTTATAATGGCAATCCTGAAGACCTTTCCCAGCCAACCAGATTTTCGATGGATCAAACTGTTACCTATCCTACGGACGTTCATCTCGAAGTTGGCCACATGCCTACAGTCTCGAGCTATTGCGATGTCAGGAGGTCACGAGGTCGTTTCAATGCTATTAGAGCTTTCGTTGGCGGAGGACATTTCGGAGGTCCTGTTTCAACAGAAGATCTGGCCAGTACTCCTGAAGCAGGACGTGGGCATGATGATCGTCGTGCAACATCTGCAAAGGCAATTACAGCGCCTCGATTTGTCGAGTCGGGAGCAGCAAGGGATTCTTGGCGTTCTGCGCGTCGGGCCGAATGTGCATGTCCTGCGTGGCCGGATACTTCAGCTCGCATACACAGTAAAGGAGCGAGTTCTGATTGTTCGCATACAAGTGCTGATGTCGCCCGTCTCGCGCAGACACTGCAGGCTCAGGACAAGCCGCGACCGAGCCCACAAGACTGCCTCACGATATTCTCCTGTTTTCGGATGGACATCGTTCTTTCAGAGACAGACCCGAGCTCGACGCTCGCCCTGGCACCAGAAGTGGCTTTCATGGCCGCTACGTGCACCGGACTTGGAACTCAAGAACAGCAGAGAATGACTGCCTTGCTGTCTGATCGGCTGCTCGGTGCGCTAGAGTCCAATGGTCCTCCTCGCGAAATGCAAACCAATGGCTCCATGGCGGTGTCAGGACCGCAGCACTCAATTGACGATGGGAAACACCTCCTACCTACCGTAGGGCCTGTAGATGACCTTATGCGCTCGCTTGCGGAGGGATTGGCAGCTGCTGTGGTATCCGAGGGTGAGCAGCAGTACTTGGCAAGTGGCCAGTCCTCGCACTGACAACGATCTGAGTAGACACGCGGACCATGTGGACAGCACGCCTTGCGAGTTTGACCATCCCCATTGCTCTACAAGCGGGGCACCCCTTCCAGTTACAAGCTGTTGTTATTCTGTCCCACCTTACCATCCGGAATACGCGAGTCGTGGCCGCGACCCTGCGGGCTTTCCTGGCCGAGCTGGACGGTGCTGCAAGTATCTCAACGCTACAAGCCTTCTTAACATACTTCGCGAGAGCAATCAAAGGCTCAGGCGATCATGCCCTGGCCGGCGAGCTTTTTTGGGTGGCAATATCGCTCATCAATGCGCATACAAGCTTCCTTGCGCCCTGTGCAGCGTTAATACAAGCATGCGTAACCTGCATTACTACATCGGCCTTGCTAGACCACGATAATTTGCAGGATTATCTGCTTCGTTCCCGTCACCAAAGCGAGACTATGCATGCAAGGGCGAAACAGCTGGATGCAGCACTCCAGGTTGAGTTCGCTCCAGATACGTTCTCATTTGCCTTGGCCTCGATCCTAGCTGGACACTCGAAACACCCTCAACTACATGATCGAATTTCCAGTGAGTGTACCTGGAGCAACATTCGAGGACACTGTCTGATGTTCGGTTCAGCTATCCTGAAACACCTCACTATAATGGGCAACGAGACTGCTGGCACTGCTGCCGAAAGTCAGCCCATTTTATCTATCCTAGGTTACCTTGTAACGCTATTGCCGACAGCGTCAAAACGCAAGGAAGGTTTCCGTGTTACAGACTTATTGCATGCGGCTGGATTGGAAGTCAAAGGTAGCGACATGCACGAGCCTTACCTCCCGCTTCTCGCCAATGTGGAGATTTCAACAAACGTGAGCTACAGGCCCACCATTTATTGAGCATCGACTGATATGCTCATTTTCCCAGGAGCCGCTCGTGCTAGCGAGCGCCTTGGCTACGAGCCTTCTACTATCGGCCGATAGCGATGAAGAACGTTTCCTCCTACTATCCTTTTTGCAAGAAGTCGCCGACCTTTCGCCTTCGGTTGTTATGCTACTGTAAGCAGCTGCATAGTCGATAGATTGGGACACAGCTGATTTCCACCGATCCAGCCAAAATCGTTTGCTGTCCAATCTTTCCGTCTGGATCAAGACTCCAAACACACGTTTGATGGACGTAGCAAGCTCTCTCCTGAGTACTATACTATCAACACCCTCCGATCCTAATCTTCCGGACATCACATCCTACCTTGGTGCTCTAGGCTTTCTGGACCTTCTCGACTGTACCACTAGACGACCTGAGCACGATCCGCAAACACTCTCATACCGCTTATCCTGCTGTGCAGGCTTACTAAGAGCATATCACGACCTGTAGATGACTAGCTGTCAGCATTAGAGGCGCACTTTACCATTCATTATACACCCGGCAGATGAAATTAGCTGTATCATCGTTGTTGTGGTACTATGACTACATTAAATGAAACGACAAGCAGACTCAGCCATAACGTACAAGCATGCTCCGTCGGCAATCTTGGGCCAGGCAGCAACCAAATGGTACAATAGGACCTTTCCACGAAAGCGACATTTTGACAGTAGCCCGGACGCGTACCTATCGGACAGACTTGCGCAACGCCAATGCTATGCCCTCGCTGCCCGCTTCAGCGTCCTCGAAGTCTTTACTGGCTGCGCTAGACTCGCCGAAACAATTGCAAGACATCTTTGCTGGCTTCAGCGAGCACGCGAATAACGACACGCAAGATGGACCTTCTTTGGAAAGCAGGCTGCTTCTGAGCGCCCAGCTTGGGCTGGCGTTGCTATCGAAGCAGCAGAACCTGGCGGATGAAACGCAGCGACTGCAACTCAAGAACAACGAGCTGGAAGCAAGCCTTAGCCAATTGCTAGATAGACTCGCGTCGTCTTACAAGGAGAATGCCCAACTAATCAAGGTAAGGCGGCCTGCACCGGCTTACGGAATGGCCGCTGAAATCGCCCAATCCGCGTCGCAATCATAGCGAGCAGAACGCGCACAAGCGAATCTGGAGGCTTCGGAGGCTTCAAACAGGCAGCTACTTATTACACTGGAAGATGATCGCAAGACGATCCGCCGTTTGGCTAGTCGCGCAGACAGTGTCAATCAGCGCGATGTGCAAGAAGAGCTGGAAGAGCTGCGCCAGGAGCTAGAGGGCGAACGACGGAGAGCGCGAGCTGCAGAAAGCAAGGCCAAGCGGGCTTCCATGAAGCTATGTGAGTGTTGTTGTTCCGTCGACGCGGAGGCTGCTCATGCGCACTGCTTGTACAGCGGACAACGAGTCTCGTCTCACAAGCATTTCAAAACAGTTGGAGAAGGCCCAGAATGCCCGCAGAGGCAGGCATTTCACAGCAGCTTCGCCAATGCGTGCCCGTCACCAGTCAGATTCGGTAAGAGGGGGTAGTAGCCGCGCAGACATCCCATATTCTGACATGCGAAATTATAGCTGGACTCAAACACAAGCTTCGAAACGCAGCCAGATGTCGAAGAACTCGTCAAGCTGATCGAGGATCTTCGAGGCGAGAATGAAGCTATGCGAGGCGACATGCAGCAAATGAACGACCTTCTGGACTCATCTCGAGACCAGCTTACATCTCTGCAAACGGAACAAGCAGATCGTGCGCCCTTCGCAAGTCTCGATGACGACCACGACACCGGTCGCACGACTGGCAGCGAGAGCGTGCGCAGCCCAGACTTAGAGACTGTACACTCTACTTCAACAGCGCCTACGAGTGTCGCTGGACAGCCAGACTGGTTCTCGCAAGAAGCAGGCGCATTTCGGCCTCTTCCGCATAATAGTTTCGGCCAGCTGCCTCAGCCCGGTCCGAGCAAGGTCAATCAGCGCAGAAGAAGTCAGCCTAGGGCAGTCGCTGGATCTGCTGCTCTACGCAGACTAGGAGGCAGAGCGATGAGTGTAGATCTGTCAAATATGATGCAGAGGCGGCTAGAGGTAAAGACTTGCTTGTGTCTGTAGCTTGTCTGTAGCTGACCTCGGCGACAGGATCTGGAATTCGACTATAGCACCCGGCCGGTTTCGCCAGTTCTAGGAAGCGGCCGAGCAGCATCACCAAGTCTGCGTCCTTTGGCTCTAGGAACGTCTGTCGGAAGTCTTTCGTCTTCTTTGGGTGCCGGCGCGATGTCACCATCTTTGCCTACAGCTCATGAAGATATCAGAGAGATCGACGAGTCTATTGTTGAAGGCCCAACAATTCTCGAAATCGCGCCAAGTCCTGTAAAACCACCTCACGAAGGCGAAGGTGGTCTTTCAGCTTCTTCTCCGACTCGCTATCGAAGAGGAGTGATACCCCTGGCTGTGCAGACCCGCGAGATGGCTACGCAAACGGAGCATCCTGACTTACCTCAGCCTTCGCCTAGCTTCTCACAACCGTCTTCGTCAGTCCCACCGAGGCCACGGCTTCCACAGCACTATACGCCTTCCATCCTTTCATCTGATGCTGCATCCGATCATGAGACGCTCGAAAGCTTCGGCGCTCTGCATAATACAATGCTACCAAGCGACATCATCAGAGGGAACAGGACTGTCGCACTGGGCGCTCTTATCGAACACGTCGTGCGCTTGTTGACCAAGATCAAAGGTGCAGATATCAACTCTTTCGAGCAAAGACTCAAGAAGCAGAATCTTCCGGGTGATGTTAGCCATCTAGCCAAGTCGACGATGCGAGATATCGTAAGTCAACTGCACAGATTGCGAAGTGTTCATCGTGCTCATGAATATTCTTTTCTGTTTCAGCTTGGCGAGATTGAGGGCCTTCGAAACCATTTCCGCCAAGTTCTGGAGCAAGAAACCGCTGCTTTGCAGAGCGAGTCTGGTCTGTCCCAAGCAGACCTGTCATCAGAAAGTCTGCTCGCGCGACGAGATTTCGTCACATTGGTCAAGCTCTTTAGGGATATTTTACACGAGTTAGGCCGATTACGCGCCATCGTCAATCGGGTCGAGCTGGAACCGCAGCTGGCAAGCAAGCTCAGGGAGCTCGAAAGCATGCCTTCGACCAGCGATCTTCTGGGTACTACACCCACTTCGCAAGGTGAACGAACTACTGGTGCTGCCGCTCTCCTTGCACCTCTTTCACGACTCTTCTACGGTCAGGCGGACGCTTCTGGTACACAGAATAAACAGTCGCAGCCAAAAGCACGACCTCAGCTTGGACCGTCTAGGTCCTCTTCAAGACCAGTACCTAAGCTAGGCGCATCAAGCGCACTCGCTGCAGCGACTGTAAATGTCGAATTTGGAGGACAAGGAGGTATACGCCGCCAAGTGTCTGTCATGCCACAAGCAGGGGATAGGGGCCTTGCAGGCCAATATCAGAATAGTATCGGAAGATCCGCTAGCGGCAATGTGTCGGGAGCACGGAGCGGAGGGTCTCGAAATCATTTGAGTAGCATCTTCGCTGGTGGAAGTGGTGCCGTGTCACCGTCAGAAGCGTCTTGGGTTGTTCTTCCCGGAGGAAGGAAAGGAGCTCCACCTTCTCGCCAAACAAGGGCCTCCTCTTATCGCCAACAAGTACTCACGCAGAATGTCGATGCGGTAATAGACAATACCAGTGCCAATCTGGACGAAGATGAGTTCCGACCGAACCTGTTAGAGCGGACATTACGCCCTCGAGGTCTTTCGGATTCAAGCATACATTCGACGTTCATGTCACACGCAAACCCTGCAAGCCGGCTTCTTACACCTGCCGGCCTAGCGCTCTCATCTACGTCTGGCTCGCGAGCGGATCAAGCTACTTCACCAGCTTATCAAGCGGATGGCACGATACGCGCTACCTTAGCCACCAACACTCGGCCGTCCATACTGGGTGTCCGCAAATTGTCTGAGAATATAGTGAAGACAGTCTCGACGCTTGATCCTACCTCCCCTGCACCTTCTCCTACTGTTGAAGAACCTGCTTCATCAGTCTCCCCCCGACGGCCTGCTAGGTCGCCTCGCAAATCGAGTGCTCCCATGATCATCAGCAGCGGAAGTTCTTCGTCTCCACAGCGTCATCTTGTACCCGATCCCTCAGCATTGGGCACCTCTCCTCTGTCACGAAGTCCTGGTCCAGCAAATTCTGGTAGCGGATCTGGCGGACTTTTAGCTAATCTAGGAGCGTGGGCAAGCAGAGGCGGTCTTCAGTCTAGTAGCTACCAAGACCGTAATGAGAATAACGATGGGTGGATGGGACCACGAAGCGTTTCTGCCAGCTACATGGGCAGGAAGCCGACCATGCGGGATGGAGCTATCTAAGCTTGCTTCTCGGACTGTATTGTTCATCAGCATGACTAGCATGTCCCTATAGAACGAGCTGTTGTGTGGATTATCTACACCATCATTATTAGACCAAGCATGCCCATCACGTTGATGCCTCATCCTGTCTCCTCTGTACAGCGCGCAACTGTATACATCTCTTCTCTTCGTGATGCGCATCATCATTAGTTTCTCTTCCGCTTCTTTGCAGAAGCAGTCCCATTCGCAATTCCTGCAGGTCCATCCGTATTCGCATCTTGCGCCGACGCAATACTCCTAGTCTGTCCAGCTTGTTTAGCTGCCACTCGTTCACTCTTCTCCTTCTCTTTACGCGCAAAGACGACTGTGGGATCAGGCAATAGAGACCCGTGAACCGAGATCATAGAGTTCGCTATCGTCAAGCTGGTTTTACGATGAGAGCCTTAGCCTGATTCCGATCAAATGCGAGATATGTACTCACCCTATCACGGTGAAGGAGATGATGCCATCACTTCCACCTAATGGCTCTCGCGTGTCTTTATGCACCCAACACCCTCTTTCCGTTCGGTATTGATCCTCTTCTTGCTCTTCAGCTTGTATCTGCTCTTCTACTCCTTCCTCGTACTCCGTAGGTTCGTGCTGCTCTTCTTCTTCCTCCTCTCCCTCTTTTACGGCCTTAGCGGCATTCGCAGCTGCATCATCTTCCTGTCCTTCTGCTTTTTCTTCTTCTTCTTCTTTCTGCTGCCGCTCATCTCTAGCTTGTATAGACTCCATGGCGGTTGCAGCCTTACTGCCTGCGATAGGCGGGGGCGCTAATGAGTATGGAAGAATGGCTTCGGGGTCCCATTCGTATTCTGGAGGAATGTGTTCGGCGGCGATAGAGGCGTTGAATAGATTATGGAGGAGAAGAGAGACGACTGATGGAGTAGCTAGGGAGAGCTTGCCGCCTGAACGCACGAGTTAACATCGTCAATGTTTGGCTCTGAAGAGAGGTTAAAGACAAACGAGCGCACTGGATGTACTGGCTATTTGAGGACGGAAAGCAACACCTTGCCATCGTACTCTTGCCATAGCGAACGCGCTACTTGGTGTAAGAGGAGCATTTTCTTCCAATAGAGTCGGCGGCCATGATACAGTGAGCAATACGGCGTCGATGGATGTCAGATATCTATAACACCGCAATCTTTAATATGGCTGCTGAGGGTTTCTGCATCGAAAAAGGTAAAGCCCACCGCATTATCCAGCTTTCCAGAGCTTGACGGACACCTTCGAGTGGATCTTCGGCAAAGACAGGCGCGAGCGGCAGGCGCATTGTAGACTGCACAATCACGAAATCACTGCTGCTGCCATGTCCTTCTAGGCCGTCGATCATGGCCATTTGGATTTCTGCATTTTCTTCGACGACGCCCTCGTTGGTCGCGCGAGATTTCCCTTTGTCGAGATGACTGTGATTGTGCGACTTCTTGTGCTTCTTGACCTTCTTGGTCGGCGAAGATACTGCTGCTTGCGAAGAGGACGCCATTTGTTCAGCGCAAGAAAAGTGTCAAGAACAAGAAGAGTGTGTATATTTCCACGAGCGGTCTAGCAGTCAAGAGTAATAGCCTTGTTACAACGCGCTGCATTGAGCGTAGGATAGGGAATAATCATAAGAAAATATAGCTGGCATTGAGGCTCCTCCACGGCTTGGTGGGTTCATTTCAAATCTACTCACGACTAACGCGGACGTCCTTCAGTGCCTCTCTGAAATCAATGAGATCATTAATCTCCCTCGCAAACTCGTCGTCCACCTCGTCCCTTTCCTCACTTCCAGATCCAGATCCCGATCCAGCAGAAGCCTCTCTTCCATCTTCTTCTTCGCGCACCTGCAGACCGCGAGACTTGGTACTCATAGTAGTGATGGTCTTCTTTCCTTTCCCACTGTTGGAGCCCTTGAGTGGTGAATGCTTGAAATAGCAGCCTTTGCCTGTGGTCGAGCATTGACCGAGGACGACTTGGAATGGGCAGTCCTTAGCTGCATTAGCTTTGCCTGTATCATTTGTTACACATATCAGCTATGAAGCACCTCACCCAAAATGAGGAAGAAAGAATAGGCGCACTTAGGATCTGGAAAGCATCATGTCCCGCAATGTGCGCAAACCGACATGCATAGCCATAGTCGCATTTCCCTTTGTTAAACGCATGACATATCTTTGTCTTTCGTAGTAGATGGTCGATGGCTCTCTTCGTCTCGCGGGGAAGGCTTTCATAGGTTGATGCGCTTTCGTTCTCTTTCTCAGCAGCAGCAGCGGCTGTTGTGTGGTGTTGCTTGTGCTCGGAAGATGTTCTTTGTGTGGCAGATAGGGCGATGGAAACATGGCTGTACTTGCATGCATCGCCATACGCGCATGAACCAGTTCTGAGGAATTGGGTACAGCCGAGGACTACAGCTCCTCCATTGTCCTTAGGTGGTTCGGCGCCGCTGCCTACGTGCGTATAGATGTTTTATTAAAAATTGTGGTGTGTCTGCCAAGTTGGGGAAAACTCACCCTGAATCGGAGCCTGGCTGTGGATGACATCCGTCGGAGTCTTCCAGAAAGAGCGAGGTGACGCGTTGTTGTGGAGGTTTGACAGGCCCTTTCTAGAATCCATCTTCCAGCCGTCATCCCCTCTACGACCCGTTGCCTCATCTTCAGTGAAGGCGACGACACGGCTTGGAGGTGAGATGCTTGTAGGTGTAGCAGGCTTGATGATGGACCTGGTGCTCGAGATTGACGACGATTCTGAATACCTGTCTGAAGAATAGTGGGGCGAAGCAGGAGGGGATCTAGGCATAGTTGTAACAAGATCAAAGTAGGAGTTCAGAGGGTGGAGGATTAGGCTTGGGGGTGTTTGAAGGAGGTTAGGGAACGAAAGAAAGAAAGAGAGAAGAGCAGACTGTAAATTCGAGGGCGCTTTTATATCTGCGAAGGTGCAAGTCAGTCGGACGTCAGGGTTCTTCCAGGCTCTTGGTCATGTGTACATTTCCGTTAAAGTGGAATTTGGAAGAGCGGGAAGATGCGCGAAGTATCACTACTTGCATTCCTTGAGTCTACAGTATCCCCGCCACCCTAAGGGTGTTCATCCATAGTCTTGGAGGAGCTAGCTGCGGAGGAAGATCGAAAACTTGACGTCGATGCACAAGGCCGCGAGCCTATTGAGTGGAATATTATGGAGTAGAACTGCTAAAAGAAGATAAGAAACGATTATATGCTGAATACGTTGCGTTGCGGGTCGGTTATTGTGACAACAGCGAGCAGCCTGGTGAGCGGAATCGATGGCGGAGGGTGTAGAAGATGGGTGAGGGTGTTGCACTGTACGTAGATGGGGATCATACTCAGTTTATCTAGTATACTGTAAAGAAAGATATAGATGATGCGACTCTCACCTCGTCCTCCGTAGCTGCTGTCCTTCTCTTTCCGCGAGCGTACTGTACGCTTTCCTCTCTACCCTATTTAACCTCTTTGCAACCTTTGCATTGGTCTTTGTTCTCTGCCCTCTTACTGTCAAGCCCATAGCATGTCTTCTTCCCTTATATGTGCCCACTGTCCGATGATGTGCGATGTTTTCCCTTACGCTTTTTCGGAGGTCGCTCTCTATGAGTAAGTGTGATAAGCGGTCATGTTCTCGTGCAGCTTGCGTTGGTGATACTGCTAATTGGGATGATGAGGAAGAGGGAGTAGGGGAAGGAGATTGTTCGGATGCCATGAACTGGGACGGGGCCGAGAGTAAGGACGAGAGTGCGTTTATCTGTGGTTCAGTGAGCTGGCTGATGGCCATTCTGTCGTGGATGTGGAGCCTTGCGCAGATGAGGCTGCTGGTGGAATGCCCTATCCCATGGAAGGCCGTGAGGGCGATCTGCCAGTTCACTCAGCATGATTGTATACTCTGTATACTATGCTCTATCCCACCTTTACGAGCTTTGTGTCTGGCAGATTTCTCCCGAGAAGAATCATGGGGGGATGGGATGGGGATGGTCAAGAAGCAACCAACACCATCAACGATGAGTTCGGACAAGCAGCGCCAGGCCATGCTGGAGCGCAAACGCAGCGAGATGATGGCAGAATACGCAGCACAGCGGCAGTCATTGACAGCCAGCAATGCTCAGGATCCCACATCCGACGCCCGCTTCGTCAAGGTCACAGAAGGGATGGAGGACAGGCTCAAGAAGAGCACAGTAGGACTGGTACACGCTGAAGATTTTAAGAGATTGAGAGAAGAACTGGAAGAAGAGAATCGACGCAAAGCTGCCAGGACAAACGAGATCACCGCTGAATCACAGCTGAGAGCAAACAAGAAGAGAAAGAAGAACAAATTGGCAGCGAATAGATTGAAGACGCTCAGCTTTGGGAATGAGGAGGAGGAGGAGGGTGATCCAGAAGATACTGCTGATGGTGTGCCCAGACTCCCCTCCGTCCCATCTCCCACTCCACGTTCGCACACCCTTCCTCTGACACTCTCTATTCTCTATGTGTGTTCCCAGTCTCCACCGCCAAGGTCGGCAAGAACCCTACAGTAGACACCTCGTTCCTCCCCGACAGGGAACGCGAGGAGAAAGAACGGCTAGTCAGGGAAGAACTCCGCCAACAATACCTCAAAGATCAGGAAGAGCTCAAGAAACAGGATATAGACATAGTATGCTCGTACTGGGATGGAAGCGGGCATAGAACAGTCGTGACGTGCAAAAAGGGAGATAGCATCGCGGGATTCTTGGAAAAGGCAAGAGCAGAGTTTAATGAACTCAGACAGACAAGTGTCGATAACTTGATGTACATCGTGGGTGGCCTTTTCCATCCTCGTCACTTCTTCCTACGCTAATGATATTCCTGTCGTGTATGTGCTCGCAGAAAGAAGATCTCATCATACCGCATGTGGGCATGCTCTCTGCATACGGATTCCATCACGAATGCTAATGCTCGCTCCGCTCGCAGCACTACACCTTCTACGACTTCATAGTCTCGAAGGCGCGCGGGAAATCAGGGCCTTTATTCAATTTCGACGCACACGACGATGTCCGCCTGACGCACGACGCTACAAAGGAGAAGAACGAGTCGCACGCCGGCAAAATCGTAGAGAGGGGGTGGTACAATCGTAATAAACACGTCTTCCCAAGCTCGAGATGGGAGATGTTTGATCCGTGAGTTCAGACTGCTGTATGCTTTCAAAAGGTATGGTATGGCAGTGCTGATGAGTATGGTTGAATCGAACAGCGAGAAGAAGTACGGCAATTACAGTATCTCGGACAAGAGCAAGCAAGACAAGGTGTAGCTCGTCCTCTTTCGCGCTTTCTTTGTGCCTCCCGTTCACACAGCGTTCTTCTCAGTGAACTGTACTGTCACTCTTGTTGTTGTCACATCTTTCTAGTCCAACTGCCATCATGTTCTTTCTCCATGCCCGATATTTTGCGTTCAGTCCTTGAAGCATGCAGCATCCTCGCAGGACAGGCCAGACCGCCTCCATCATCATCATCAACTACGTCTGAGTCCACGACGAGCAGTCCGCTATGCAAGCTTCTGACTCAGCGAATCGAGGGATTCGCGACTATCGCCAGCCGAGATGGATGGCAGCATCGCATGAGCATGAGCTTGGTCCCGTTTACTAGCCTCTATACAGACGAAAAGACAACCAAGCTCGCGACTGCCCGTCTCGCTTTAGCTGCTCTACGACTTCTTTCCCAGCTCGAGATATCTTCAGCTCCAAGCGAAGCGCAACAACATGCAGTTCCTCCTCTATATGGCTTGAAAGATACCAAAACCATCACTATTCTATGCGGATTGATTGCGAGATGGGGTATTGCACAATTATTGCCGGGCGGAATACTGCCAAGTGACATGCAGGATAAAGTAGAGAAGATCACTGAGATACACGCTTCTTCTTCTTCTTCTGAAGAGCATAATGATGATGATGTGGATGAGCAGCTGGGAGAGATGGTTGGCGGTATCATGGAGATCCTGCTGCCGCCAACAACGACGACGGTGCAAGAGGGCGAAGGAGGCCGAAGTGCAAATCAATTACAAGTCCTTGTCCTTCCAGGCCTTATGCTTCATACGCTCGCGGCGCTCCTCTATCTCTCACACCACCACCACGCATTGGCAAGAAGTCCAGACTTACAGCCTAATCAAGCGCTCGACAAGCTCCTGAATCTGTCAGTGGCTCTTTCTGCCTCTCCTTATGTATTGAACAGTCGCTTACTGGCAATTTTCGCGCTATAGCACGAATCCCTCTACTTCATTAGCTACCCTGCTCGCACTTCTAGCGAATCAACGGAGCGCTAGGAAGGAGAAGACACTACATCAGCCATGGCTGGCGCCTATGCTCTCTTCGCTGCTCTCGAAACAACTATTGAGGAAAGGAGGGATATTGGGATTGTTGAATGTTCTCCTTGGAAGATCAGAGAGCGGTCAGTTCAAATTCAGCGTACATGTTTCGTTCGGATATTTTCAGGCTGATGTGGATTTGCTTGATGAAGAGCTCCAGATCACACAGCTCGAACAGATCGCCAAAGTGTTATCGACTCCCCCGAGCGGGATGGACGCCGATGTGCGTGTTATCTGTCTCTCGTTCATTTCTTTCAACACATGCTCAAGATCGTGTCTGTGTATTAGGCCTACTTCGGCGTTATCTTACCACGGATAGTTACTCTCATCCAGCCGCCCACCTCAGGCCAACCTCCACCCACATCCTATATCCGCGCACTATGTTTCTGCGTCTCTCGGCTCATCTCCACCTCTCCTGAATCAATCGTGAAGCACGTGCTTCCTCACTTTTCCCTCTCTTTTTCGCCCTCTTCTTCTTGCGATATAGAAGGTCAACTGGACCTCCTCTCAACGCTTATCACGCATATCGATCCCTCACCTATGAATTATTCCTTCCTCTTGCATCCCGAATTGGTGATCAGACTATTCTCAGCGTGGTTCTTCGTCAAGGAAACGAAGGGCGATCCGATCCTTAGAGAAAGTATCGAAGATTTATTGAAGACGTGGGGGAGGGCTTTGAGCATTGACGAAGTTGCGGATGGTCTAAAGAAGGTCGTGGAGCGTGCGGAAGAGCATAAGTGGATGAGAACGGAGAGCGGCGGGATTGCGCTTCGTGGTGGCTCTAAGCAAGAAGAAAAGACGGCGGCAACTGCCAGCCCAACTTCTTCGACTTCGAAGTTCCTGCTCGACAACGATGATGAGGGTGGTACCATTGATACAGGGAATGATACGGAGGACGACAATCCTACGCTCATCCGACCTAATCCCGAGTATTTAATCCAGTATCTCAGTACTCTGGCCCGGCCAGGTCTATCAAGCACTCTCCTGCTTGTGTGGCTGGACGAGATGCGTGTACTTCAACAGCGCGCCAAGCTTTTTACTTCCTCGTCCATCGCACCTCTAGCTGGCGACTCTGCCTTCTCCATTCAGAAAAAGATAGTCCTCCGACTACAGCTCATACTAGGTATCATCGATAAATTCGGACCAGAGGAAATCACCAAAGAACCCAAGAAGATGCTGGCGTTTGTGGATTTGGCGTTGGAGAATGATACTTCGTCCTCCTCGAAAGAGGGCCAGTATCTAAGTGAGAAGAAGTCGGGGAAGCAGAGAGAGACAAAGAGAGCAAATGGACTGAGTATGAAGGATCTCAAGATCGTCCAGGTCGATAGTGATGATGAAGAGAGTAGCGAGGACGACCAAGGGGAGCAAGATGAGGCGCTGCCTGAGATGCTGGGGCTGGCCAAAGGTGAAGAGCTGGTGATTACCGGCTTGACACTGCTGCTGTCTATACTAGAAGGTGAGTCATCGCGTAGTTTCGCTGCGAGTGATGGAAGCTCACCTTGTGTTCTTTACACTGCAGGCAACGATTCTCTAGACTTCGGCAACACTCCGCATCTGCATGTTATATCGCTCAAGCTAGACGTACTCATTGAGAATGCGTCTTCGACAGCTGCTGAACTAGCTAGGAATGCAAAGATAGTGCTAATGACTCGGCAACTAGCATCCAATTCTACGCCTTCTTCATCATCGATCCGTACTAATGGTAAAAGAAGCATGGACATCTACGCTTCTTCTCGCAGCACATACCAAGAAGCTTTGAAGCTACTCCAAGATCCACTCTTACCCATCCGCGCACAAGGTCTTTCTCTTCTTCGTTCCCTGATCGCTTCCAAATCCGCCTTCTTGTCAACTGATAGTGCGCTCTTACCGGGCATACTTGATATATTCGTCCAATCAATCCAAGATGAAGATTCGTTCATCTACTTGAATGCAGTGTCCGGATTAGCGGCTCTTGCAAGTGGATATGGGAGAAATGTGGTCAAGAAACTGGTGGAGATATATGTGTCCACAGGGAAAGATGTCGGAGAGGGGGAAAAAGGAAGAAGAGAATTGGACAAGAGGCTGAGGATTGCGGAAACAATAAATCAGGTCGTGCAGCAGAGTGGAGACGCGCTGGCTGTTTATGGTGAGCGGTTATTATAGATACGCAATCTATGCTATGAGCGAGGCTGACCTTTGGTAATCAGTCGACATACTCCTACCATCGCTGTTGCACATCATGCGCTCTCCAGACCTTCCGGTCGCTCTGCGCTCGTCAGCTCTGACGATATTAGCCACCTGCGCAGAATCCGCTCCTTTATCCCTACTTTCGGAGATCAATACACTCATCGAAGCATGCCTGGACCTTCTTTCGATCGAATCATCTTCTAAAAAGACCGTCTTCCGACCCATTCTTATCGAAGAGCGGAATAAAATCGAAGAGACGGCCGACCCGCTCGAATGTGCTAGTACACATCCTTCTCTGAGAAGAGGTGCTATACTCTTCCTTACGCTGTTAGTGAGAGCCATGCAAGAGAAAGGTGATTTACAAGTCGTGCAGCCCAGAACGGCGAGACGCTTTAGTATCGTTATTGGGTATGTGCGGGATACGGATCAGGATGCGCTCGTTAGACACAATGCGGGAGTATTGCTCGATGAGCTGTAGCTTGTACCTCCTAGACATAAGGCCAAGTCACATTTCCTGGTCATCTTGCGGCCAACACGATGGTTTGATGCAAGAGCATCGCTTTGCTTTCGCTTCATCCACTAAGGATCTCTTGAGACACAGCTCTTCTGGCTGCTAGACCGTCGTCAAGATGGGCCGTCAGATTGCACGAGGTTCGAGGAGTAGTTGCCGCTGAATGAGGCTGCAAATGGCTGATGGATCCTGATGTTCCGTGTTCCAGCTTCTGCGCCATCGTGTCAGCCTGGTCTATGTCCTTGTCCATGCTGCATCAACTACCCTACGACCTCGTCGTCAACAAGTCCCGAGACTGAGCGCGATCCAAGGCGAATCTCAAATGCAGAGTTCGAAGCATTCAGCAACGACACGACCACTCTTCTGAACAGGCTACGCTCCCATGTCTTGCCGAATCCTGCCCAGAATGTCGCTGCAGCGTCATCGCCTGCTGCCGACATCCGAATCTCAACTTCGATATCCGCATCAAGAGCAACTCAGCAGCAGCAGACGCAGCCAGGATCTCTGAACAGGCTACGCTCCCATGTCTTGCCGAATCCTGCCCAGAATGTCGCTACAGCGTCATCGCCTGCTGCCGACATCCGAATCTCAACTTCGATATCCGCATCAAGAGCAACTCAGCAGCAGCAGATGCAGCCAGGATCTCTGTTAGACGAGAACATGCTCCCGCCACGACTCGGAACGCCTATTCCCGCTAGAACGCACCCATTTTCTGCTGTAGATCCAGTGATCACGTCAGAAACACTTCCTCCCCTTCCTTCGTCATTCCATAATACCTCAGTCTCATCAGCAATTCGAGCCAGGCTAGAGGAATTGGATGAACAAATCGCTAGGACTATGCTAAGATCAGAGAGGAATAGAAATAGAAGTAGGGATGATGCAGATGCTTCGATGGACAGAGTCAATACAGCCATTGAGAATTCAAGATCTGCTCTCTCGCAAGCTAGAGACGCTATTCGGAATGCTCTGCAGCATTCAGAAAGGCGAGCGCTTTCAATCGACTCTAGACTCGTTAGCTGATCAGACATTAATATCGCCAGGCTGGAACGTATCGCTGGTGTTCTGCGCCGTCAAGTGTACTCGCCGGACGCTGCTCCTGTCGCCCCTGTACCTGGCTCAACTGCCTCCGCGGCGACAACATCACCACCTTCGGCTATGGAAGCTTTAGTCAGATCACAGTGGAGCTCTACCTCCATCGTCAGGGCGACAGGTCGTGTCCCGGATACTCCGAGAGGCCCTTCTGGCATTATCGACGAAGAGAACGCACGCACGCAAACCAATCTCGATAGATCGCTTGCGGACTTGAGAGCTGCTAGTATGGAGATAGATCGCGTCATCAGTCTTACTTCGAGCGAGAGGTCTTCTGGACCACAGAGCAGGAACGATCGATTACCGCTGTCTCCCGTCAGCTCTTCACCTCCAACTCCACCGCCCCCGAGGTCGCCAACGCCTGACCGAGTGCAGACGCAGAGTCACAGCAATGATAGAGGCACTTCAGTCGGTCGCAGTCCTCCCAACAGACCTCCGCACACAAGATGGCTCAGCGGCGATTCAGCCGGTATACCTCTATTCTCACAGCCGATCACAATGATGTCGAGGCGCAGCGACGCACAGTTAGCCATAGACTATGATAGGCCGAGATCCATCCCTCCTGCTAGTACCACTGGTACTTCAACTCTATCGCAAGTCTCTGCGGAACTTCGGAATTCGACAGTCGCGCTCGCTAGGAGAGTACTAGCCAATACGCGAACCACGAGGGAGACGTTCAACACGACTTCAGCCCCAGCTGCGAGAGCATCCCCTGCAGTCAACAGCGCGACCAACAACTCTCGATCCAGGTATCCGGAGATACGAGATATAACATTTGATCCCAATGGTGCTGGCGCACTGTATGTCCCTAGTGATCCGGAATCAGACGATGACACTAGAAGAGCAGGAGCGGCCCGTAGGTCAGCTGCTAATCCCCGAGCGTCGAGGCAGGCTTCTTCGTCAACGAATCAGACACGAGCAGCACAGAATACAGACCGCGCTGTGAATGAGATAGCAACCGCGGCTATCGGAGAAGGTAGGCAAACAGATCCTTCTCAAGCAATCCTCGACCTTGTCATGCGTCCTGAAAATATCGGTGCGCTACGATACATGACGCAAGAGTCGGATTCAGAGGACTCTGGCAGGAGACGAGCTGCCAACGCACCGCGTGTCGGTAGATCATTGGCCGCCAGAGGAGGAAGAGAGACCTTACCGTCTCTTCCTCTGCTTCCAGTAGCCAACGCTACGCCTCCCACAGCAGCAGAACCTGCCGTCTTCACAACAAACGAGTCGGATGAAAGCGAGACATCCGATGACACGGCAGAAGAAGACGACGAAGATGAATACTGGCAGTCAACAAGAACGAGGCGTCCACTCTTGCCTTTGACGAGCAGGCCCAATCAGCTCGACATAGACGGCCGTGTCGCCAGCAATGCTTCAAGAAGGAATCTTGGAGGTTGGAGACAAGTCGACGCAAATGGCGATGTCATTGAACAAAACGAAGGTCTACCGCCCAGCGATGGACGAGACAGCATCTCAGGAGGGAATGGAAGAGGCTGGTATTGGACACCGCCTGCTGTAGCAGGGATTATGAATGAAGACGGCGAAGAGAAAGTGCCATTACATGCTGATGGCGACGGTGGAAATGCAGACGGTCAGCCCAGAAGTAGCAATAACCGCTTAGAGCAATTTGCAGAGGGAGAGATGAGGTACAGAGGCAATCCCGAGATGGTAGGGAGGTGATGCGGAATAAAAGACGTTTGTTTTGATTTGGCTTGTTGTTGCCTATGTAAGACGCGCAAGAAATGATTCCACAGAGCACACTTACATCTTACACGAGCATCTAGGGTTTATACCCGAGGCCTTGCACTTCGGACGGTCTTCCGCTGCGCTCTGCATGACGTAGACATTCCAGGACCATATAGCCATATCCTTCTAATAGCGTGTGACCTTCCCATCATTGGACCTGATTTGGCCATCAGAGCGGTACTTCCAGTTTTTGACTGATGCTTTCAAGTTCGAGTCGCCATTGGCATAGACGCCGAGAAGCGACCCTAGACGTAGTTTAAGCTGAGATTCGGACAAACATAATAGAAAAGCACTCACCGGAGAAGTCAGTGCTGACTATCGAGGTCAGAGCATGTCCGATGGTTTGCATGGTGCCGTTGACGGTGGCCGCAAAAGAGAGAGTCGTCTGGTTCAGGGCACGAATTTGGAAGGTTGTAGAGTTTTGAGGAAAAGGTATGTAGATCGGCGCTGGCGAAGTCTCCATTGTCTTGTTCATTGGCGCAAAGTACAAGGCCTGCGAGCCGTTCACTCTAGTGACACCGAGGTCGATGCGCGAGCCAGGGAAAGTGAACACCGATGTGCCGACCTGATCGCCTTCTTTTGTCAAAGAAAAGTCCATGCTCACGTTGAAGGTGAACAAAGACGAAATCTGTCGCCGACCGATGAAGGATAGCCCAGGCACAGTGCTGTTTGGTACGCCCGACAGGACGAGTGATCCACTGGAGATGTTGTAGGTAGTGCCGTTCTGGTTAGGCACACCGTAGTATAGGAAGTGTCGCGGAATGGCGTCGAAAGTGGCATAATCGTCTTCGGCATCAGTGAAGAGCCCGTCGCCTGGCACTCCATCGCGATCTGGGGTCGGAAGTGGGCCAGTCATGTTGCCGCGAATCGGATCAAGGACTGGCCAGCCCTCGGCATTCCAAGTGACCGGAGTGAGCGAAGTCTCTCGAGACATCGGATAGTATTCGTAGCCTGGACCACTACGACGACTGATGCAGACTGCCCAGCTGTTGTTGCTAGCGTCGTTTAGCAAGTCGCAGTGGCCGACACTCTGGAAATAGTTGTCGGTCTGCCTGGCAGTGATGATAGGATTGTTGGCATAGCTTTCGTATGGTCCTTCCAGATTGGAGGACCGGGCGATGGTAGCCGAGTGATTCTGCTGCGAGCCGCCCTCTGCGATCATGAGGTAGTAAGAGCCATTGCGCATGTAGATATGCGGGCCTTCGGGCGAATCGCCAGGCACTTCGCCCGCGATGCCGTTCCAAAGTCTGTATCGAAGAGTCAGTACAAAGTCAACGGATCTTGCGCGCTGCATACCTCGTGACATTAGTAACCTCATTGGGCGTGGTGACATTTGATAGTGCAGGATAGCTGCCCACAATCCCTTTCACAGGCTCGAAGCGGTTGACCGACGTCGACATGAAGAGTCGATCATCCTCTTCTCTCCAAAACAAGTCTGGGTCAATACCGGGAGTATTGATGACAGTCTGTAGATATTTTCCTGTCAGCAAGCGCAAAGAAGGAACGAAGAATATTTTTAACTGACTGGCATACCCCAGCCGGCATCGCTATAGGGGTCGGTAGTATTCCACAATACTGTGCCGTCGATGCCTGCAGCAGCGCTGAAAGAGACGATGTGAAGGGCACCATTGTGATAGCGCACAGTCGTAGCAAATATGCCATAGACTGGATTGGGAACAGTGTTCTGCCAGGCAATTTCAGAAAGGCAGAACGGACAGGCTGGCAGCGTCACGTACGAAACCAGGGATCTGTTCGGCGCGATTGAAGACATTGCTGACGTGCTTCCAATTGATCAAATCTTTACTGGCGTATACCGGCAGACCTGGGAAGTTGACGAATGTATCGGTACAGCAAAAGTAGCTGGTGTAGAACGGGGAACATCGTCAGATGAGGGATACCGTATCAGTATGAGAAGCCCAACTTGCGTATTGTTTAGCTCGGGCACAAAGGCACAAGAAGCGTCTGCATTGTAGCCCAGAATGATTGGATTGGTGTAGCTGACGTTTGTGCTAGCGCTGGCACTGGCTGCAAGTGCGAGCCCTGAGGTGACGAGCACAGGTGTACGCATGGCGATGATTGTGATAGGATGGATACAGGAAGTGAGCTGAGGAGAGAGAAAAGTTGTCTCTTCCTTCTGGTTCTTTCTTAAACGCCTTTTTCCTCGCGCGGGGAACATATTGGGCCCCACTAACCAACCCCACTATGGGGGCTAGTTGGAGAGGAAAATGGATCTAGCGAGGGCTCCGAATGAAGAAATAAGCAACACAACCGTATGCATTTTCCTCGTGCCGGGGGAGGACATGATGCCGGATTGAGTTTCTAGTCGAGTGCACAAATGAAAACTTGTGGGGCCAGAGAACGAGAGCGAGCTAAGGACCCTAGAAGGCTTCGATGGGGGAGTACGTAACCGTAATAGAAGCATGTTTTGGCTTCATGGCGCAGACGCGGACGCGGACGAGACGGAGAGTCAGTAATCGTGGGCGAGCAGGAGGTCGGCCGAGAGGAGGCCTACAGCCTGCACATCTATCACTGATCTTGTGCAAATAGTACACAGAGGATAGATGGAGTTGGAGAGACTTCGTCGTTGCGCAATAAGGTTAGCGATAGTTTTGCGATTGATGCGTCCAGATCTTCTCGTATCTCGCACCAATACTCGATGGACTCGATAGCAGGGCCTTCTTCGCTTCGAGGCCAGCTTGCCATCAAATCTCGCAAGCCGAAATCCAAGTGGGAGGAGGACGATGACGATTTGAGCGAGCCAGCAGCACGGCCGCCCGTCAAGAAGAAAAAGGTCAAGACCTTCTCTACGGATGTACAGGGAAGCAGCAGCACGCCAGGAGGGTCGTATCTTGACAGCGGGAACAGTACGCCAGCTCGAAGCGGTCGCTATACTCCATCAGCGCTCGATAATTCGCCTCGTCCAGGAGCAGTCGAAGATGCAGAAGACAGGAAACCGATGAAAGAAAGGCAGAAGGCTGCGATGGCTCATCCACTGCTGCAAGGATGCAGGTCGGTGTACAGCTATGAACGCCTGAATCACATCGAAGAGGGATCCTACGGTGTTGTTTCGCGCGCAAGAGACAAAGAAACGGGAGACATCGTCGCACTCAAGAAGCTCAAGATGGACCAGGAGAAGAATGGTTTTCCTATCACTTCTCTGCGTGAGATACGCACGCTCATGATGGTCGGACATCACGAAAATATAGTCCGAGTTCGCGAAATCGTCGTAGGCGACACACTCACACAGTGAGCAATACAATCGCTGTCCAATTGTGTAGCTTCCTAACATGCTCTCTTACAGAGTCTTCATCGTCATGGAGTGAGCCCGGCCGTCAGTACATATTGGAGACTCGGCTCTGACATATTCTGTTAAGCTTCATCGAGCACGATCTCAAGAGCCTGCTTCAAACAATGCGCACGCCCTTCCTAGCAAGCGAAGTCAAGACGCTCATGCAGCAGCTCCTCTCGGCAATAGCTATGTGCCACGACAACTGGATTCTGCACCGCGACTTGAAAACATCAAATCTCCTCATGAATAACCGCGGGCAGATCAAAGTTGCCGACTTTGGCCTCGCAAGAACGTACGGCGAGCCCTTGGGGCACATGACACAGCTTGTGGTGACACTTTGGTATCGGTGCGCGCCCAACTAGCTAGACTACCTAAATGAGGCTCGGAGAGTGTTGAAAGCGCTGATTCGGTTCTTGTGTTCTCCTTCTCTGTACTTCTTCACCCTTTCATGCTACGGGCATCGCTGCCATACAATGATTCGCTGACCAAGCGCTCCTGAATTGCTGCTGGGAGACACGGAATACTCTACGGCAGTAGATGTATGGTCAATAGGCTGTATCTTTGGAGAGCTGCTGCACAACGAACCTTTATTACCTGGCAAAGGAGAGATAGACCAGATCAACAGAGTGCGTTGCACTTCTGCTTTTTCGACACTCCGACAGCTAATTCGGCGGATACAGACCTTCAAGCTACTAGGCAGGCCTACAGAAGACATATGGCCTGGTTTCAGCAGACTACCCAACGCAAAGAATCTGAATTTATCGAGCATCCAGCCGTCAGTCTGTCCACCACGCTTTGACCACAATATGGGCTGATCTCTGTGGCAGATACTCGAATTTGCGCGCAAAGTTCAAGTATACGACCGATCTAGGAGTGGATCTCATGAGCAGGCTCCTGGCGTATGATCCCGAAAGCCGGATTTCAGCGGAAGAAGCTATGAAGCACCCTTGGTTCTCGTGCGCTCTACTTAATTCTGCGTCTTACTGACGCATACCTCGCTGACCGCCTGACTCCGACGCAGTGAGTCGCCTTTGCCGAAGCATCCAGACATGTTCCAGTCATTCCCTAGCATAGCCGCTGGCGAGAGGTGAGAATTTCTTGCCATCGATGTACAGCATGCCTGCTAATGTGCTTGAGTAGGAAACGATATACATCGCCTAGTGCGCCTGAAAGGCAAGCGGACAAATACGAATTAATACTATAGTAGACGACGTAATAAAATGCGTATAGACATGATGCGACAATGATGCGTAGTGCTGTTGATGTATTGTTACAAGACGGAATGCTTTACTAATTTCGATATTCGCGAGACTTCCTGACCTGACTATACCAATCTTTGAGGCTCCTTCGTGCTGTTTTCATCTGCGTTGCATGCTGATTTGAAGCTTGTTGCGGCAAGACCAGTCAATGTACGAAAGCGCCCAAGAAGGCGGCTGAGCCCCCTGCTACTAACAGATGCACAAGGCCAAAGCGATTGCCGCGAGCGGCAACGGGCGTCATAGCGAATGACGTGTAGAGCCGCGCGTGACAATAAGCCCCGTTACAGAGATGTTGGGGAGCGAGAGGAATTGTGCTACCTCGACCGAAGCCCAATGCGCTTGGGCTGGGAGGCCTCCACCCGTGTCTCCGAATGAGCTGACACATATTGGAGTGGCTTTTCAATTGGGGTGACAGAGGAAGAGGCAACGGCCTTGGTTTGAAAGGGCTCTGTGTAGGCTTGCTTGAAGGCGCATCTGAGCAGACTCAACTTAGCAAAGCAGAGCGATGGTGGTGTATAGATCCACTAAATACCTTCAACCAACTTCTTTCTGCTTCCTAATGTCCGATTGTTTGTAGCCCAAGACTCCAAGTCCTCAAATCGAGGATTTATCCACTTGGAGATTCCGCGGGGAGAAGGCTTTGGCACCTGCCCGATGATGACAGCATCTGCAGCTGCAAGTAAAGATATTGCCCTATGTTAGCTACGCTAGTGAGATGCAAAGTATGAGAACTGACCTGTGGCAGAAGCAGCAGTGGGCCGAAAGGCTGAAGTATACTCAGTCGACTTCATGGGTACCTGGACGGAGGATGAAGCAGAAGCTTGCGATGCTTCTGGTAAGCTTGCGTTCTTAGCTGTTTTTGCCTCTTTGGCAGCTTTCTTTACGTTAAGCGATTTAGGGAGAGTATCCAGGACGGCGCTCTCAGATAAATGGTCAGAAGAAATCTTGATGCTCTTCTTGGGCGTAGTGCTGGCCGGCAGCCTATTCATAATGAACCCGTCCTTCAGCCAACGTTCTGCGGATGTCCCAAACGACAACTTACTTTCTTTTGGCGATAGCCTTGCTGGCAACCTGAGCGGTCTTTGAGGCATATCTCACCGGGGTACGAACTATATGGCGATGGAGAAGAACAGAGGGACGGAGGATGGATGCGAAAGGACGGAGAACTGCCAGAGTTGCCATTTTCCCTTTGCACAAGTGGTGCGTGGAGTGGATATAAATGACGAGAAAGATGGAACGAGTTAAAGAGATGCGAGCGTAAAGAAGAGGAAAGGAAAGGAAAGGAAGATGCGCGAGAATGTCTTTTCAAAAAGGGTTGAAAAGGTGAAGGTGCTCGGATAGCGATGCACTTTTCTCAAAGAAAGCACGTTTCCAGGAGTGTTGTCGTAACATACCGCATACAGCGGCTGCGGCATAGTACGCGGCTGGTTCTCGAGGACCGCAGGAGCCTCCCAGATGAGCTTGGATCGCTGAGCTTTTGTTCAACTGAGAGAAGATAAGTGTGTATGAGAGGTGACAATAGCAGGAGGCCTGAGAGCTGATAATGAAGGGAGATGAATGCGTCTGACCGATTTGGAGGATATGGGCACGAGAGAGCTTGAGATAGATTGATTGCGGCATATCATTTGTCATTTAAGTAGTGCATTAGCATTTGCTCTGGCTTAATGCTGCAGTTTCAACATAGTCTCATTCACTGCTCTTGCTTGACGTTTCGACGACAAACGCCCTTCAAGAGACGCAGCAAGGGCACAGAGCCTCCTCTGTCTTCCATGGACTCCAATGCAGAAGAACCTTATGCTCCCTCAGCTTTTGATTTGCCAACTGGCTCTCTGTCCGAAAAGGTCGCTTTTCCAGAACGGCCTCTGCACGTCTTGCTAGTCACTACGGGCAGCGTAGCGAGCATCAAAGCGCCTCTGATAGTGGATGCTCTTCTGAACGTACGCTTCCGTGCATCCAAGGTCTGAAGGGAGACAACAAGGTTGCGCTGACTGATCACGGCTGGTTCTCGAAACCCATAGTATGGGAATATCGAGGTGCAAGTAGCTGCTACTACATCCTCTCTGGCTTTCTACGATAAAGAAGCTATATCATCTGCTGCCAAGGTAAAGAAGCACAATGTACGCGCATGGACTGATGACGATGAATGGAGGGTGCGCCAGTGGTGCTCATTTACGCCTGCACAGTCATTCATACTGACATCTTCAATGTCTCCAGAGCTGGAAGAAAGTTGGCGACCCAATTCTGCACATTGAAGTGCGTTAGCTTCCCTTCTTTCGAACGAAATCACGCTGAAAGTCAGGCATGCAGCTTCGCAGATGGGCAGATCTAGTTCTGATAGCACCTCTAGATGCCAACACCCTCGCCAAGCTCTCCCATGGCCTATGCGACAACCTCGTAACATCCCTTATGCGAGCTCTGGATTCTTCACGGACAAAAGTCTACGTTTTTCCAGCTATGAATACATTCATGTATAACCATCCTCTCACGACGCCACATTTGGATATCCTCAGAGATACGCTGCGATACGAAGTCATTGGTCCAGTAGGCAAGGAATTGGCGTGCGGTGATGTTGGTAGGCGTATCCTGCTTCAAACTAAGGTGCAAGCGACCGATCATATTGTTACGCAGGCATAGGCGCCATGACAGACTGGAGAGACATCGTCAAGCTTGTCGCTGAACGATACTCGCTTACTCTGGCGACATATGGGCAGTCTGGATAATTGGATCCATGTCTGGCTTCTGCGCAAGAAAGTCCCAGCTCAAACATGACTTGGCAAAAGTCTCTTGCTGTACTGAACTTGTCCCATCAATTGCGAACGTCATCCGCATGAGTGTACTGCCAAAGCCAGGGCATCGCAGACAACAAGTTTCTCACATATCTGGACTGCATACGAAGCTTTCAGACGGTTCAGCAGCCGACGGTTGCACAGCGCGATGCACAGTGCGATGCACCTCTTTCTCGTGACAAGAGGTGCCAAGCCAAGCGAGACTTGAGCTTATCACGCCGGACTAGCTGTGCATACGAAGAAGGAAAGGGCAGTAAGCTGGATTCTACAGCGATTTCTTCCCTACAGCTGGTTCAGCCGGTATTGGGATGCGCGTGAAAGGCGCTCTCTCGCTGGGAGATTGTTCGCGCGTTAAGCTGGCAGCTCGTGTAGCATACTACTCTGATAGGACAGCGTAACTTATACGCTGACTGCTGTCTGCTGTAAGCTGGGGTAGAGTATATTTAGAGAGCAAAACACCAAACCAGTCGGGCCTGGACAGCAAGGAATGCAGTCGAATTGGGGGTTTGTTGGTTTTTGACAGGAGCCTGTCAACAAGGTGGATCCATCGTGCATTATCTGATCTGATGGGAATCCTGCCTGTCTGATTCGGTGATACACCTCGACACACATTCTCGCACATACCGGCCTTGTCCTTGCCCAAACCGACGCTCGGTGACCAGGGTGTGGTGCCAAAGGCAGCGGTTACCTCAACTTCGATAGTCCATACATCAGACATCACATACGATACTCGACGTCTGCGCCAGGACGGCCTCAGTTCTCAGCGTCAATCGCTCAATCCACAAGCAAACGCCGAGCTTTGAGCATTCCAGATCTGGGAGTTGGCAGAATCATCGCTTCCTTGTGTCTCTGGACGATACAAACGACTACCCAACGATGGCCAGCCTGCAGCATCTCGCTCACTTGGAAGCGACAAAGATCGCCCAAGGCAGAGGCGCCGACCCCGACCCTTACGAGTTTGAGCGGCCGCTCGAGAGGCAGAACAGGGTGGGCAGCGATTGACTATACGACTTTGTGGATGCGCTGACTGCTGCTGCTTCTCTCGTTCTTCTCCCTTGTCCCCTTCTCCCCATCTGACTGGCCCAACTTTACACGCGCTTCCGGCTTCGCATTCGCTTCCTGGCACATTGATCGGCCCTTCCCTCTAAATGACGCTCAACCGAAAATGCCTGGTCTCAATACACTGTGCCACAATGACAAATGGTCGGGTATCCAGATGTCCCGCTCCCTCGACAGGATATCCGTGCTCGACACCTCGATTCCCATGGTTCCAGTCTCAAGCGTAGGAAAGGTAGACGTGACAGACGCATGGGGGATGTCATGGGCAATGGACTCGCCATACGACGCAAGCATAGCATACGCCTCAAATCCCGCGAAAATGGCGTCCCGGCAATCGACATACTTTGCCCATCCGGGCTTCGACCCGACTTTCATGGACGGCCACAATAATCATGACAGTCGGAGTCCGCTCGGTCAGAATGAACAGGCTTCAACCTCATCACCTGCTCTTTCAGGAAGCTCGACGGCCACAACGATAGATGGGGGCTTGACCTGGTCAGAAGCTTCTTCAGCAAGCTCGGGCGCATCGTCAGCATATACACATAGCGGAGGTAGCATCACACCTCCTGCATCGGCCACTCATGGCAGCAATAGCAATAGCAAAGACAAGCGGAGGAGCGTCAGCTTTCATGGAGATTTGGCGGCAGTCGCAGATGGAAGGAAGAGCCCAGCAGCACGCTCGTGGCATGAACGGCCGCGGTCTGAGATAGGACATGATGTGAGTAACTTCGTACAAGACCAAGTATACACTTTGCACGCGGTTCTGACTTGTTTGTCGATCTGCAGCGCCCTGAGATGGTACGAAGCCGAAGTGCGCAACCGCATGCGCGAGCAAGTACTCTTCAGCCGAGTCTGTTAGGCAACAGTCGGCGCCTCACGACCTACTCCATGCACGGCTCTGACACGCAGAGTCTGAAGAGCATTTCGCAATCCATGGATCTACCGCCCATTCCCGTCGACCCAAAGATCCTCGCAAAGAAGGAGAAGCGGATGTCGAGGGCTCCTTTCCCTTCATCACCGAGCAGTGTCTACACCCCTTCCTTGACGAACAGGAAATCAAGCGATAATATCAGTCTGGCGAGTAATGGATCGAGAGCTGTAGGAGGCAATCCAAGCAAGCGGAAATCATTGACGGGGTGGTTATCGAGGTCTACCTCCTCGAATAGCGCCCAGGAGATTCTGGCGAATCCAGAAGGATCGCACGCGAAAGCACAGAAAGGAAGACCTGCTTCGACGTTGGCAGTAAGCTCGCATGAGCCTACGAACGCTGCGCGTAACTTCATTCCTCCTGTTCCTCCTCTTCCCTTACACGCGACTCGGTCCCCGTCAAGTTCAGCTTCAGGTACACCTCTTACTTCGCCAGGCCTTCCTCTTACGCCAAGGAGCACGACACCCTCTTCAACGAACGGTCTCTCACCTGTTCCGACGCCTGGCAGGCCCCATAGCAATAATAGCGGGAGATCCACACCCAATTCTTCAGCTCCCCCTAATTCCAATTCCGCAAGTTATAGCAACAATAGTAATAGTATCAGCAACAGTAGAAGTACAGGCAACGTTACGAACAGTAGTAATAGTACAGGAACGAACCTTACGCCGAGTCTTTCTCCATCAGCCGCTGTAGCTCCCAACATTCCACACTCCTCTTCGACGTCCTCTTCTCTTCCATCAACACAATCTGGAGAAGGCGTCCGACCTTCCTCTCCTCTGGCACAACTGTCATCCTCACCCGCTCCTTCCCCTTCTTCGTCGCACGCAAATACAGCGAGCACCTCCGCCAATGGGTATCTGGATGTCAAATCTGTTCAGCCACCCAAATCACCAACTGTCGTACACATCAATGCTTCGCAAGCTTTACCGCAGTCGATACACGCTTCAAGATCCTCCTCCATTCCCTCAAGCACTTCTTCGAGTTACTTGGAGTCGGCTCCTCGATTGAAAAGCAAGAAGACGTCTCCTTCTGCCATACAAGTGCAATTGCCGCCTGGTCAGCAGATGCTGCCGACTCCTCCTCATTCAGGAACTACCACGCCTTCCGCATCCAGCGAGAGCGGCATTGCAGAGGAGGAGGATGGCAATACAACACTCAAGCCTGCACATCAACAGCAACAAGAATCTGTACCTTCCACACCAATCTCGTCCTCGAGCAATACAATCTTACCGACCTCCTTCGATTCTCTCAAACCTCAGCCGTATATCCCTGCCAATGCAGCTTCTTTATCTTCCTTCAATCCCAATGCAGCTAGATTAGCTGCCCTCTCTGCCTCTTCCTCACACTCATCCTCGATTGCTTCCTTACAAGGCGCTCCTCAAATCCCTCTTCCGCCCTCCGGGTCGTCTTCGTTCGCATCTGGCCTCGCTGCCATCGCAGACGGTATACAAGGAGATTCTACCTCAGCGACACTGCCTCGTTCTTCGAGCAATAAGCAGCTCGTTGACCGAATCTACAGTCTGGAAGAAGGAAAAGCACCTTCAACACCTCCGAAAGATAGCAAATTCGTAAATGGTCGCAATAGGGAGGACGTCATTAGCCCTTCTAGCAGCTTCCATACTGCGCTCGGGGATAACGCCTCCATCAGCTTGATGAGCCCTGGACCTACTCCGATGACAGCAGAATTTGCTATGGACAGTATCACTGAAGAGGGTTTGCCGCGTGCGCCGTCTCGCCAGTCGCAGCATCAACAATGTAAGAAAGCTAATCATCTGCAAGCATACGAAGTGATGCTGACGACTTCCTTCTACGCAGTGAAACCGCGAGCGTCCTCTCCGAATTTCCGCTCGCCGCTCCCAGATGCATCTTTCAGCTCAGAGACTCTGAAGGTCCCTTCGAAGGATGTAGCACGAGCTGCTCATTCGAGTGCCCCTTTGTCTGCAGCTCAGCCACAACAGGCTGCAGCGGCCAACCGCCAGCCAGTGGGCTTCCAAACCCCTCGCAAGTCCAAATCTCCTTTCAGTCTTTTCAAACGAAGTCGTTCAAAGACATTGGGCGGTGAAGACACAAAGAAAGTACCCACATCTCTCAACCTCCAGAGCAAAGGCAAGAACAACAATAATCAGGATGTCGATGTTTCAGCATCATCCCAACAAACTCCTGCGCAAAGTCCCACTCCTCAACTCTCCTTCTCCTCATCCACGACAAGCCGCACGACCACGAACCACTCTGAGCCTTCCGATCAGTTTTATGCAGATTTTACACCAAGGCCTGAACTCCCTTCCAATTCTGGTAGAAACAGCAGTGCCGTAGGGAATTTAGCCTTGAAGCAGTCTACATCAAGCGCAAATGGCAACTCTGGCAGTAATAGCAAACCTTCTTATTCATTCGCGTCAATGTTTGGTACTTCCGGGAGGAAGAAGTCGGCAAAGCCATAGATAGATATTTCCTCTTTCCTTCTCCCATCCTACCGGACAATAGACAATGTACATCTCGTCGCACAGGCTTTCGATCTCTCCTTATCCGATAGTCTCCTTCAGTACTGTTTGAAATTCCGTTAGGTTACACTTTTCATCTACTTAATTTTAGTCACTGTTAGCTTTCTTAGTAGCTACGACTTCGCATCATTCACGTTATGGACAATTATCAGCTGTCTTACATTCATTAGTTCCTTCGACAGCTGAGCTGTGAGTCAAGGCCATAATGTGTGATTTCTACAGAATTACTCCGAGGAGTACGTAACTACAGCTTCCTTCTGGCGACGCGCTTTACAACAACAGTTCTTCCGTGCTTTCATCACTCGCTTCATTACTCCTTCTCTTGCATATCGAGGCGTATCTGCGGCCTCTTGCGATGACTCGCCCTGCTCAGAAGTTGATTTTGGTCTTGTTGTTGCGGAAGAATGCAGGGGTTTCCGCATTGGATGGAGTCACAGGGCCTTCGTCATCATCTATGCTATCGCTAGCGTTGATGTTTGAACTAGACGAAGCCTTGACTGACTTCATGACGTCCGGGACCTTTGTGATATTATTGGAAGGTCTTGCATTTTGACGGATAGGTGTTATTCTCATGGGCGCGATTGATCCACTGCTTTTCAGTGGCACCTTCTGGGTGTAGCGAGATAGCGTTGAATGAGCGGGTCCTACACTGGTCTGACGAGTGAGGGTAGTATCACTGTGATTTGAAAAGCTGCCTTTCTCTTCATGTGAAACGTTGGCAGGCTGAGTATAGCTGACTCCGGCTGACTGGAGTCCAGACATGGCGGCCATCTTGACATTCTGCCATGGCTGAGAGCGCGCTAGATTACTTTGAGAGTCGAGTCCATCGTCTATCTCTGACCCAGCTGTAGCAGTCTCCTTGAGCGAGAAGTTCACATTCGCCATCGAAGCCTTGACAGGTCTAGCTGAGGCGATGCTACTTTTCACCGAACTGCTCTGGTAATTAGAAGGAGAGGGCTGTGACATAAGCGAAGCCTCTCGTTCCAGTCTCCTCTTCTCAGCTGCTTTCAGCGGGGGATGCCAACCCGGCTCTGATCTGTCTGGAAGAATGATTTTCTTCTTCGTATTTGAGATGCTCTCGTCAAGGTTCCGTTCCGAATGTGAGTGCCGCTTATCTGCTTGAACAGCGCCCGTCGATACGCCCGTCTTTTCTGCGCTAGACTGAAGAGCCCCGCCGACAAATGCGTTTGCTGCAGTGTTGTCAGCTTTGGCGAGACGGGAGCTCTCGACATCGTGGCAATCGTGGAATATTTGCGTGGGGATTCTGGACAAGTGAGTTGCTATGGGGTAACTCTGAGACACTTTCTTGTAAGAGGACGATAGCGTGGGGAAGTGCTCTTGCTGTGTAATCGCGGAAAGAGCGCCATCCTGGTTATAAAAGCCTTGTTCGCTCTCCCAACGATTGTCCAGCTGGGGATACGGCAGAGAGCCTTGAGGATCCGTTTCGAGATGAGCTCCCAGATCTTCACCGCGGATCGGGCCGTGAGGGGCAATAGAGTTGTTTTGTGACTGAACGCGGGGTGGCGGCGTAGCTTGAGGATACAAAGGTGGGGAGGTATGATTGAGGATGTAATTGAGGCTTGAGGCATGCTGACTATGATGAGGATGACTATGATGAGGAATGCCCATGACATGCTCGCTGTGAGCATCGTGCGCCGATACGAACGCTTGCGAAGCTTTGAGAGGGCCTCCGAAGGGAGGTGGTCGCTGTTGCTCCACCGCCGCCTGTATCTTTCGGGTGTAAGTGGAGGTCGTTGGCATAGCGTTACTGATGAAAGGCTGGGTAGTGTAATTTGCGGGAAACCTGGGATCAGGCTGGCTATCAGAAGGAATATGCTCATTTCCGCTGTCTCTGGGCTGCATTGCGTTGTACGTGCTATGATTTTGAATCCCGTGTCTACTAGCGACTGGTTGATCGGTCGGCAGATAAGCTGGAGGTATCGTTGCGGATCTGACCGGAGGGCCAGAATAATGCATGGGGTCGCCATACTGATCGGCAATCTCTTGAAAAGGTTGCATCGGTACAAGCGGCGGTGCGGCTTGATAGTCGTCTCCCGGGACCCTTGTTCTGTGGTACGGCCTTGAATCTGTATTGGCTGGATCATAGCTTGATGGACTTCGTTGTCTACTAGGTGTGCCATGCCGGTGAGATCTGTGTCGACTGCGTGCCGTACGGTATTCACTTTCTGCTCGACGGCGACGTAGAGGACGTGCACGAGTTACGACCTATGCGAAACTGTCAGTAAATACTACGAAAGAGAAATATATCGTCCAATGTCACGTCGTCTTCGTCACTTGATTCGCGATAGCGTTTCTCAGACCTTCGAGGCGTCGGGCTTCTTGTATCTCTCAGCTCTTCGGATCTTCGCCTATGCACTGGATCTCTTGACGCTCGCTCTCTTCTTTTACGGTCGTCGTGGTATCTAAATTTTCTGCGGTCACTGTCTTCTTCATCAAGTTCTCTTCGACGATGTCGCTGCTCCCGCTCGTCTTCTTCCGTATCCGAGGGTGGTAGTTCTGCAGAAGGAATTTGACGATTTTGCGGTGGACGGGGAGCCATTTTAGAGTTTTTCCAGAGCTGTTTCGTAGTTCCTAAATATTCTGGAAGGGGATCGTAGGTAGGAGCCGAGTAGGCGGGGAGAGCCAGTGAATCTTCAGCTTTCCTGCGCTGGGCTTCGCTGATGATCTATAACGAATCAGACAGCCGATGTCAGCAAGTGCGAGAGATGTTGATAATTAGCCGTTTACCTTCTTTGTATCTTTGGAGGGCTCTGTCAGAATATCTCGCAGCCATTCAGAAGTGTCTTCCAGTCGCCCGGCGAGCTACACGCACAAAAGGGAGGATGAGTAGTGTCGGAGACTCTACTAGAGTTTGCTTACAGCAGCGAAGACGTCCTCTCCCTGTTCACGCGATTGTCTTTGTCTTCGGGCTATCGGATCGTAGCTCGAATAGGTGGCCTTGAAGGTTCGTCTTGAGGGGCCAGCTAGACTGTCTTGGTTCTGATTGCTTCCAATGAATGCTCGAGCAGACGTGATGGCTCCGTTGACTCTGACCAAATCTTTGGATTGAACGCCTTGATTTCGGGAAGTTCAGCTTGAAGCCAGAACTTCGCACGCAGATCCAGCTTACCTGAATCGTTGTATTGTAGTGCCTCTTCGGCTTGCTCTGTGAGCTGACTCAAGGACGGCTCTGAGTACTGTTTTCTGCTTGAAGAAGAATAGTCGCGCGCTTTGGTGTGCAAATTTGACGGCCGTGAGCGTTCAGGCATCACAGTCTGATCCAGCTTGATGCCAGAGTACCGCAGATTAAAGCCATAAACCAGAAATCTGCATCAACGTGGTTGGAGCGAATGAGAAAGGTACTGGGCAGATCTCGGGCAAGAAGTATGGACGTGGCTTTGCGGAAACGTTGTCCAATTGATCTAATGAGCTCAATGTTGCTCAACATGCTGGAGCAGGTCTCGCTAGAAGAAGTCGCTACCGGCCGCTTTATACAACGATAATCCGCTATGACAACAACAAGCTACATACTAATTACTTATAGCATTCTCAATCAGACCAAGCTTTGCACCATTTGACGAGATGTTGCGGGATATCTTTACGCTCTTTGATACCGTCCTCGATCATGTTTGGCCAGGGCACAAGTCTGCAGAGCTTGAAGATGCTAGCACTGCTAGAGGCTGATCGAGCACCCGAAGATACGTCTCTGATTATGCCCAGAGTTCGCAGACGCTCAAATGCCTGGTAATGAACCGTCCATCAGAGGAAGCCGCGACAAAGTCGATAAGCATCACCTACCCTCAAGCACATACTCCGACTAAAAGCTCTTGTGCTACTACTTCCACTTGCAGCTGCTCTCTTCGTATGCTCAAGGTATCTGTCGTGCGCGATGACGAAGTTGAGTGCTCGCTCTTCTTCGACGATGTGCTTGCTCGCAATTAGCATGGCCACTTCTACTACGCTCAAACTAGGTGGAATAATTCTTTCTTGATATTGAAGCTGTGGAAGGAGGTCGGTCGCCTGAAGGCAGATCTTCGCAGGGATTATTTGGGAGCTGGATCCAGTGCTGATGCTTGAGTATAGCTTAGACAACAGGAACGTCTGCATAAGAAGATGACAAGACAGTCAGCTACGTGCCCGTCCACATACGACCAGACAATCCACTCACAAAGACGTCGAAAATTTTTCGATCGGCGTCCAGACCTCGCAGCTCGTTGATCGCAGTAAGCTGGACTTGGACATTCTTGCTGGAAAAGAAAGACTGCAGGCTTTCGTTCCAGATCTCTTGCAGTGAATCGTCTGGCTGACCGAAAGACATCGTATCTTGCAGAAGCTTGGCAGTTCCAGTGAAGATATCTTCACCAGGTAATATATGATGCACGCGTGATTGACATCGACTCTTGACTCGTTTCTCTAAGGTCTCGATACAGTCCTGACGAGAGAGGTCAGCTTAGCCGTGAAAATCTACAGAACGGGCGTGAGTACGTACCGCTCGAGCACTCAAACCTAAGACAGCCATTCCACCGCGCCTAAATCCGCCTTGAACACAATCTAGTAAGCAATAAAGAAAGCTTTGCCGGACAGAGTGATGGGCGAATAGGTCAAATTCGTCGATGACGAAAATCAAAGGCTTTGACTTAGATTCCGCTTCTTCTTCCGTATCAGATGGTCCTGGTTCCAGCATAGCCAGAAGCGAGGAAAGTATCGTAGCATTGGAAGTCTGGTGAGTGAAACTGTCAGCCAGTCATGCAATTAAGTGGATTGCAGATACTAACAAAAGAAGCTCCTCCTTCACCATTCTCTGATTTATCGATGTAGGCTGATGAGCAGAGCTGTCTAGCCACCTCCTTCAAGGCTGCCTTATCGTCCTTCTGCACCAAGCCGGACAGACGGATTGCGATGAAGCCGTCCTCCCCATAGACTTCGCTCATAAGCTTGATTGATCTGTCAACGATCGCAGTCTTTCCTATTCCACGCTCTCCCACAAGCAGTAAGCAATTCCCTTCTCCCTCCCTTATCGTTCGATCCATCATAGTGCGGACATCCTTCTCTGCTACTTGATGGTCCTTCGATAGACATGGTCGAGTCGCCAGCCAATTTCGGTATTCCGCCTGGTCGGCTTTTGGGACTTCACCGAAAGAGAGCGAAGCGCATGGTCCCGACAATCGACCAAGAACAGTATCCAGCAGCTGCAAGACTTCTTCCTTGGCGTACGATGCTTGACGAGAGGTGGAGCGTTCTGGAGTAGAGGAGGGAGTGGGGAGGAATGCTGGAAGTGTCGGTGCTTCCGGTTCTGGCAGGATAAGGCTAGTCGACGCTATCGCTTCAGCCGTTGCTGACTTTACAGCCTTTGTAGGCGTTCTTTTGGCCTTCTTTGCAGACTCTGAAGCTGCAAGCAGAGGAGGAATAAGCTTAGAAGGCGTCTTGAGATCATCGTCGGCTTTCTTCGGCTTAGTAGGCGTGCCCACGGTCTCCTGGCAGGGTTCTGGTGCTGGTGCTGACGCGATAACAGAAGTAGAAGAAGAAGGAGCAGGGGAGGGCAATGTGATGATATCTGCAGGCACCAATTTGAGCGGTACCATATCTTCGTCCTCGCCGTCCGAGTCGATGGATGTGTCTGAGAAGCCATCGATACTCTTGATAACTTGCATATCAGTACTTGCAATATTCTTGCTGTCCGAAACGCGTGTTTTACTGCTTCCTGCTGCAGGTACTGGAATAGCAAGCTCGTCGACATCATCTTCTCCTTCGCTATCCGGGACGACCGTCTGTGATGGAGCATTCGCTCTGCTCATCAAGTCACTGATAGCAGCCTTCTTGCGGCTGCTCTGCCGTTGTCCAGGCAGACTGAAAGCAGGCTTCTTCTGCGATGTCGGCGGAGTCCATTCTCTGCCAGATACAGTCGAGATCCTTGTTGATGAGCGTAGACTCGCACTTGTATGGATAGCCTGTTTGCGACCATCTTGAGGCCTGTAATCGCGCTCAGCAGAGCTGGGACCGTTCGCGTCTCCCGGTCGAGGGATCGCAATTCTTGTCGGCGTCGTTCTCGCTGCTTCACTGCTTCGCCTCGTACTTATACTGCTACTGGCTGTCCTGCTCCTGTCCGCTGAACTTCTTAAGCGTTTCGCCGGCGGGCTTCCCAGCTCGTTGGTCGTTGTCGCGACTCGTTTAGTGCCAGCTTTCGATGGCGAAGACAGCGATGAGGGTAACGTAGATTTGCCAGCAGAAGAGTGCTGTCGCGAGACTGGGATGACCACCTCGGGTATGCTGCGACGCGGCGTCATTGATGGTGCAGAGACAGGAAGCATACAAAGTAATTTGACAGACTATGTTGTTCTGATTACTAGACTGATGACGATAATGCTGACTGATATCTAAGGACTACGCTGCGTTATCTAAACTGCTGAATTGATGTAGCCTGAATTGCTTAGAATGATGGTGCGACGACAAAATGCTGCTTCGAGAAGGGGCTTCTATACGTGTTCTTGTATCTAAAAGGTAAGTTCCTCGTAGTCTTCTGGCAGATCTAGCATTGCGCGGACGTCGGCTGGGTCTACGCCGTTGTTTCGAACGTGGGAGATGACAGTAGAGATCTGGTCTGGATCCATTGCAAGATGAGTGAGTCAGCTTCTTGTTTCTCATAAATTCAGCCAAAACATGGTTAGCCAAAAAGAAGATAAGGTATCAAGCTTGAACGGGCTGACAGCCAAAAGCAGCGAAAGCAAGAAATGGAACGAAGGAAAGTCGGAATCACCAGTCCATCGCAGAGCACTTTCTTTCATGAGTTCGATGTCAAGCTTCTTCTGTTCGTAGATTGCCGGATCGCCCGACGAGAACTTGGCAAGCTCTGCTTTGACGGAGTCCAAGGCGGCTTGCTCGTCGTAGTAAGACTTCAGTAGTGTTTGTCGTGCTTCCTGAACAGAGAACTGATGTCAGGCAGTTCGTGAGATAGTTCAGATCATTGCAAACTCACCTCGTCGTCTTCGCCGCAACCTCGCTCGACTTGTAATTTCGCTAGAGCCTCGACAGCTTGTTCGTGTTTCTTTGTCAAGTCATCGAGAGTGGCTTTCGTACTCTGATGTTCGGCTCGAATCTTCGCTGCACTGGCGCCGGGATAGCTCCCTAGATACACATCATTCAGCGATGGCAAAGCAGTATATCCGTGCACCTCAAGCTTACAGAAGTAGTTTGATGTACCTATCTTCTCTTGATTGACTAGGCTGTCGTCCAGTAGTAGCTTGAGAATACTGTTTTGAGACGCGTCGGAAATCGGATAAGCTCGACCATCAGACCTCCCAGAACCAAGCCCGCACTCTTTGATGATCATTGTGCTGATGCCGCAGTGCTTTGCACCATCCTTTTCTACCTCTTTGGCTGAGAAAAAGGACTTTGACTCTTGAAACCACGAAAGGAGCTTTGCAGCCTTCTCGTCCGGAGAAAGGCCTTTCTTGGACTGAGAGCAGGGATCAGAAGAACGTCGTCAAGATGATGCAGCTCCACCGGCAATGTCGACTTCAGAGTTCGGTCAGGTCATGTACCATGGCTTTCTTGGTCGTTTCGACTTTGCAGATTCCTGATGAAGCTGCTTGCTTGCTGCAGACGGCGTGAATATGCTGTAGCTGATGAACGCTGTGTAGCGAGCTGGTGGTGGTCACTGACTACCACCTCGAAGAATATTACGGTTCGCGAAAGCCAGAACAAGCCCAAGACGTCCAGCCCAACTCTAATGTCGACCCACGTCCCAGTATTTACGGTTCATGACAGCTCGTGTCCGGCCTGTCATGCATTTCGAAAGCCTAATAATCATGCATTCTCCTCCTGCTGCCATTTTCGGATAGGCGGTCATGTTGGCCAATAATGCTGATGGAGCTCAAACTCCTTGATGACTGACTGCTGGCTATGGTCTGCATCTACCTGGTCGAGCGTGCTGCTTGCTGTCACCTTTCGTCCTCCCTCCCACGTTCGATATTCGACCGATCCCTATAGGCTATGGGCGACACTCTCACTCTTGTAGCACCTCAGTCTACATCAAATGCTGCTCTAGCACCGTGTGCTGTCGGATGGTAAGCTGAAGCTCCTCTGTGACGGTTAGAAGTACGTTAATACGATTTCCACCCAAGGTCGATCCAGCTCTTTCTGTGCGGTATTGCAACCTCACAGACTTGTCAGACCCTTCGAAAGCGCAAACGCTATTTCTCGCATCACATGGTCGATGGCTACCTTTTGAAGTCTGCACTGGCTGCAAACCTGCTGGTTTCGACGATACTCTTCTGGGATATTATAGCGTGGATGACCACACAAGAAAGGGACACATCTGGGCTTTTCGCCTACAAAAAGCCAGATGCTGCGTGGCCTATCTTCAGCGCCCTCGTCAGGTAAGCGTGAAGACCGCGACAAATGCAGCCTGAAAAGTCGACTGATCTGACACTTTGGCGTGCGAAGCTGTGTCACGCAAGTTTTCATGGCAAGACGCTGCTATAACCTCGGCAGTCGAGGCACATGGTTACTCGTCCTCATGACACTCCTCATTGTCACGGCCATGGCGGGATCAATCTGGGGCACCGTGACATCCAGTGAGCTCCCTGCTTTTATCTCATATCTGCTGTGCTTAATCCTTATTATGCTATATCAGCGTTGTTCTCGCTGGGGAAGGGCAGCGATAAAGCAATATTCATCCCAACTCAAGTCTGGCTGTGGTCGTCCGTCGCAATCGATGTGCTGATAACAGCCGCCTTGAGCTTACGTCTTTCAGGCATGAAGCAGGGCTTCAGCAGCGAGTAAGGAGGCTTCCTAAAGTGCACAAGCTACATATAAGCTAAAGGGTATGCTGCCTTCTTGCTTTCTCAGCACCGACAGCTTCATCAATGCAATCATATGCGTTGCCTTTGAAACGTGTGCGGCCCCACTCTTCTTCACCATCTGCTCGGCAATAAGCTATGCAGCAACGTGGAATAATCACCTTTTGTGGAATGTACGTCAAACAGTGATCACCAGTCTTTAGCATGCGATGCTGACCTCTTTCTGTAGCTATACGCGGCTACCTCTTCCTTCCTACCGTCTGTGTACCTACTCAGCTTTGTCTACTGCGTGGAAGCCACTCATGCGAGCAAGAAACTTTACGAGAGTAACCGTTCCAGAGGCGCCTCTGGACCGCAGCCTGATGTCGAGAAAGGGCATCAAGCGCCCGAGGCTAGGGCTGCTCTCACAATACCAGTGATCAGCAACAGGCATCCGCAACAGTCGATTTCCTGGGCGCCTCCACTCGACTGGCATTCTGTCCCGGGCGAGCCGGAGCCAGTTCTTCTCTTGTCTGAGACAGTGAGTCCTCCTGAATGTGGGACTTCTTACAATACTGACTTTCTCGACAGCCATTCGCAAGATACGCGTCTGCAGACAGCGACGACCTGAATGAGGGCTCGCACGACAAAATCACAAAATCGCCAGCATTGAACCCGAAAGGCATCTCTGTAATGACCGAGACGCACACTCAAGTGGACTATCAGCCTGCTCCACCTTTTCCTGATGAAAGTTATGCTTGAACCAACAAGAGAGCTTTGGGCAGGCGTAAATGACAAATGTAGCATATCCACTTTCTGTAGGTAGAACACTCCCTCTATAGTATAGTTACGCGTATTGATGCAAGGGCTCCCTGTTGATTAGCCGCCTTCTCCACTCGCCGGCCGAGCCTGGCTGCTGGTCACATGTCGTGGACGCGCTGAAGAAAACCCAAAATCTCTCATCGCTTCTTGTCTTCGTACACTCCATTCTATCTTTCATTATGTCCTCTGAGCTCAGCCCCGTCAAGCCTCATCACGGAAAGGTTGCTCTGGTGAGGGCCTCGGCAATCAAGTCTCGAAAGAAGCCGGTTTGATCTGATAAGATTACGGCCATCACAGGTGACCGGCAGCGCGCAAGGAATTGGCAAAGCAATAGCACTGCGACTTGCAAGAGATGGTTTCAACGTCGTTATCAACGACATCAAGCAGAATCAAGCCGGGATCGACGCTGTTGTGAAAGAAGTGAAAGCCATAGGCGAAGGACGCAAGGCCCACGGTATAGCTTGCGACGTGTCAGAATACGATGCTGTCAAAGCCATGATCGAAGAGACTGTCAAGACTCTCGGAAGTTTGGATGTAGCCGTCGCGAACGCAGGAATCGCAGCTGTCAAGGAACTCAGGTCACAGACCGAGGCTGATCTCAAGCGCATGTTTGGTGTCAACATCAATGGAGTCGCAAATGTCTACATCCATGCTGCAAATGCCATGATTGAAGCTGGAACGAAAGGTCGCATCATCGGCGCAGCTTCAATCGTCGCTTACAAGTACGTGAAGTCAAGTTTCAATCACTGCAGAAGACTAACATTGATTTTGCAGGCCATTTGCTCTTCTTACTCCATACTCGGCGTACGTGCCCAGCGTATGGACCTCGGTAGGGTTGCGCTGATGATGTGTCTAGCTCGAAGTGGGCAGTCAGAGGCCTGACTCAGGTAGGCATTCGCCCATTGTGTGCAGATTTTACAGTGCTAATGAGAATTTCGCCCAGGGAGCTGCAATGGAATGGGGTAAATACGGTATCAGAGTAAACGCCTACGCTCCGTAAGCTCGATGTCTTGCACATTCTGATTGCTATATACTGATTTGTCGTACAGAGGCATCGTTGGGACAGGCATGTGGGATCTTATCGATTCTGAGCTCGGAAGGATCGTAAGTGCGCAGTTCCAGAGAGAATAAGGGTCCAAGCTGACGACACTACACACTGTGCAGAACCAAGTCTCCGAGAAGGGCAAAATGAAGGCAAAGTACGTTGGCGAACTGACGGCATTGGAGCGCGAGTCTGTTCCCGAGGTGTGTTCACTATCGATTCTGCAAGTCTGAAGCGTGCCGCTAACAGAGCAACTTGTTCAGGACGTCGCAAAGACTGTGTCCTTCTTGGCATCCGATGATTCAGAGTTTATCACCGGGCAAACTGTGAGGACGCTGAAGGAAGCTTCTTTACAAGATCTGACATTCGCTTGCTCAGATCGTGTGCGATGGTGGAATTCAGTTCTGTTAATGATACTATTCTATTGCGAAGGAAACGACGATGCGACTATCTCCTCTATAGGGTATGAACAGCTATACTACAACGTCCAAAGCCATGCAAACTTCTTGTTAAATATGAATACAATTGAGTGCTCTAGCGTGAAGTGTGATTATTGGCCGCAAAGAGCTCCCCCGGTCGCCTTCTCCGTGTATTGACCTCTTCTATCGCTATTGCAAATACGACCGTCTATCGTGACTCTTTGAGGCTGGCGATCAGGTAAAGAGAGCCTCTGCAGCTTTTCTGGCAGCATTCATTGTGTCTTTGCCCGTCTCCATGAGATGCTGATCCTCTTGAGGAGATGTGTCAGAACGGGTTCCTCGGGTTCTATCTTAAATACTTACTCTGCCATGCCAATCCGTCCTTCCATTTCTTACGTGCTTCACCTTCATATTGGCTTGTCGAGCTGCGTCTGGTAGCAAATGGTCAGTAGACTTCGCGTGACTAACCAGTAGGTCCTTGGCTCACTCTTTTTCTGGTACACCTCTTGTCTGTGCCTTTCCCTTGCCTTTGTCTATGCTGCTTCGGCTAGTGCCTGCGATCGGAGCCACGACTGAGGCCCTAGTCCTACTTGCCGGTCGAATTACTTGCTCGTCCGGGCTCTCGTCGTCACCAGCGTCCGTCGCTTCGTGCTTGGACTTCTTAGAGCACTGCGATTGGTTGCTGAAGTCGTCCTGCCTCTCTCTCTCTTGTTGCGCTCCTGCTCTCTTCGTCCCTGATTTCCGCTAGCCGAAGCTGGAATGGGTCGACGGACGTAGCTTTTGTCGCTTGCACCATGTGCAAAGGCTACTTGTACCTTCCTATTCGCTTTTGGGCTTGCGTTAGATGCGCTCGACTTGCCGGAGGTTTGAGGGTCTGATGTCTGACGTGAAGGGCCAGAATCTTTGCGCCTCGTCACTTGCGTCCATTTCTCTGAATCTCCTGAAGACTTCAGTGCGAGTGCTGACGGGGCTCCGTTTTCAGGCTTGCGAGTATGCATGGTCGAGGCAGGGGAAGGAGGATGACGTGCTGGAGCGAGCGGGCTGCGAGCGACTGCGGCTGATGCTTTGGCAGTGTCACTCCTCTTCGTCTTCGTCTTCGCCGTCTGCTGGCCCTGCTTCGTCTTCCGTTTCGATTTCTCCGTCTGGATTATCAGATTCCACGGCATCCTCTTCCTCATTTGTCTCTGCACTGTCTTCCTCTTCTGAAGAGGGCTCTTCCGCAGGCCCCGCCTCAAGTTCGGCTTGGTCTTTTTCATCGGCTTGCTCTTCTTCAGGCCCAGCAGCTTCTAGGTTGCCAGCAGCTTCCAGGTCGTCGTCAGGTGTAGCTTCGTCAGGATTCAAGCCACCTGCATCGTCCAGGTCGCTCTCCTCCATGTCTTCTTGCGCGCTATTTGTTGCAGGCTGGTCTTCCGTGACATCTGCATCATCTGCATTTGGGTCCTCGTTGCCTTGAGCATCGGCATCTACTATTTGGGCATCTCCTGTATCCTCCGGCTCTAAAGCTCCTTCCTCAGGATTGGCAGGCACATTGACATCGTCCGTCGCTACATCAGGATCTCCAGAATTGCCAGGATCTTCAGCATCATCGCCAAATGCCTGACCGGCGTCATCAAGATTGTCGTCCTGCGATGTCTCGAGCCCGCTGTCTTCAACTTCTGGAAGTGTTGGCGTCGCGACATTTGACGAGTCTGCATCACCAAGATCTTGCGTGTCTTCGCCAAAGTCTGATGGTGATGGTCCCCCATCGAGTATCGGTGTGTCGCTAGTACTACTGTCTGAATCTGTACCAATACTATCATTCGAGGAGGTGCCTTCTTCTTCGCCACGCATGCCTTGTACATCGGTGGTATCGGACGGTAGATCCAGACTTCCAGCTTCTACATCAGGAGGTTGATCGCTAGCGGAAGATTCTCCGGCGTCCAGATCCTGGCTAGTCTGTCCTTCAGGGTCCGAGGAAGGCATACCAACCTCTTCAGCCTGATCATCTCCGTTGGCAAGAGTAGTATCGGGATCATCCAAGCTCTGGCTGTCGATGGCATTCGATGACGAGGAAGCGATTAGAGCATTTTCGGTGTCCATATCTCCGCCCACACTGCTCCCATCTGGCGAAGGGGGTGAGGGGCCTGAACTAGAGGTGCCATCAATATTTTCAGAATCTGGGGTATCGCCTTCTGCGCTTGGAATAGTGGCCTTTTGATTTGCAGAACCATCCTCGCCACCTTCGAGATTCGAGGAAGTAGCCTGCTGCTCGGTAGCCTCTGTATCGCTTCCTGCGAGCCCATCGTCCTCAAGGGAGCTAGCAGGTGGAGCTTGAGGATCTCCATTGCCATCCAGCATCACCTCGTCCCCGGTATTCGAAGAGGCTTCAGGGTCGAGGTTTGCAAGACTATCCGAATGATCCTCTTGCTCTTGAGCAGTACTATCGGGAGAATCACTGAGAGAAACCGATGGAGCTTGATCGAGTCCATCTAAATCCTCGCTTCCCTGTTCGTTCCCCGAGCTCGAAGGGGCTTCAGGGTCTAGATTTCCAAGACTATCCGAATTATCCTCTTGCTTTGAAGCAGTACCATCGTTAAAATCACTGAAAGAAGCTGATGAAGCTTGATCGAGTCCATCTTGCAATCTATTTGGGTCATCTTGCCCACTGCTACCCGAATTCGGATCGGGTGGTGAAAGTGAAGTATCCATTCCCGTGGTGGGATCGAGAGAACTTGCAGGACTGCCCGACGATTCATGCAGAGATGGATCGATTTCGCTTTCAAGAGCAGAAGAACCGTCAGAGTCGCCTTCGGGCTGCTCTTCAGGAGACAACTTGGTAGTAGGGTCGCTCGTGTCCGCATTATCCGCAATATCATTGCTGTTTGTATCGTTTGTGTCAGAAGATGTCCCGACACTGGCAGGGTCTGCTGACGAGTTGTCGGTTTCTTGTGGAAGGTCTGTTACGCTATCAGAGGAAGTAGATGCGCTATCGATCACGTTCCTGTCATTTTCTTTGGAATATGGGTTGCCGTCGCTGCTGCTAGCGCTCGAGGCTGCTTTTTGGTTATCTTTGCCGGAAGATCCAGCTTTGATGCGACCTGGAGATAGGCTCCCGTCATTCGCAGTTTGAGAGTTGCGTCCTAGGCTGGTGCTTGATTCTCCTACTCCTCCATCGCTTCGTCCTCCGCCGTCGGCGGGTCCTCCTCTAGCGTTGGCGAGTCCTGCATTGCTTCCGCTGTCTCCTGGTCCACTGCTTCCTCCTCGGACGACTCCACTGGTTCCATCGATTCGCCCGCTGGAATCTCTGCTGGCTGGTCTGCCGAGCTCTCGTCCAGGCTGGGCTGCGTCTCTGGGTCCAGACTGTCCGCTGTTGTCGAGCTGTCTTCCATTGGCATCTCTTGCTCTTCCATCTCGGCTGGAGGAGTTTCCATTGCTTCCTGTTGGCTCCCCGCTTCCAGGTCCGTTACGATGTCCGTTGACGCCGTCTCCTCCGCTGCCTGCAAATAATTGAGTATGTCAGCCAGAAATATAAGTCCGAAAAAGGTACTCACACACAGGTGCCGGCTCGTCTGGATTCCCTACTGCCTCTGGAGTGTAAATATTTGTAGGGGCTTGCAACTCCGTGTCTGCGGTAGTAGCAGCTTCATCTATACCAGACTGCTCGTCTTGAAGCGACGGACTTGTTGGAGGAAGAGGATCGCCTATGATTACTGCTGCATCACTGCTAGACAAGCCCGCAGATGAGGCTATGACGGTAAAGGTATTTGTTTTTTCGAGCGTGAGGGTAGATTGAGAGAATATAGACGCCGTTTGTGTCGTCCCTTTCCAAACTGTAGTCACAAGCGCCGCTGGTGCTTGATAAGCTGGCGTGGGAAGAAAGCCTTGAGGTGCCTGAACGATAATCGGTCCAATGATAGGTGCTTGTTGCGGTGCGACAGGCTGAGGGTTCATCGTGAAGATGGTCTGTGTTACCGTGGTTGCCAACGCAGTCTGTACCAAAGCAGCAGGATTGGCAATTTCGAAAGTTGGCGCAGTATCTTTGGTGAAAATCGTTTGTGTTATGACGAATGGAACGGTTTGTGTGATGACCAATGGCTGCACGACTACCTGTGTGACTATGATTGGAGATGGTCCCGCTACAGTCACAGTCTGAGCTGGAGCTTGGGCAGGGGCAGCGGCAGGCGGCGGGTAGTATGGATAGGGAACGGGATAGTACATTGTAGGGTATTGGCGGTCGAGTCCGCCTGCATTCCCATTACGCAAGTGATCTTGATCTGCAGAATCTCCGGCATTGCCGAGGTTGTTCGAAGGCCCTGGTCGCCCTTGCGTATCGCCAGACTGACTTCCGAACGCATCAGGCGCACCAGGCAATGCTGACAAACCGGCACCTTGCGGAGGATCGTGAATAATCGAGGTCACAACTTCCCGTATCGTGACTGTAGCTTGCGGGACGGCCGTCGTTATCACTGGAGGGCCTTCTACAATGCCGCCAGCGTCGCTACGAGACTTCACAGCAGAAAGGCTGTTCCCAATCGGGGGTAACGCCTGGGTCGACGGAGTCAGCAAGACCGGCGAAGCTGTCTGTGATGCTGTGAGAGTCTTTGACAGCATTTCCGTCCCAATGGGTAAGAGCGAGAGGAGAGAGAGGAGATTGATGTTCGTTGTGCTTGGCGCTATGAAAGACGTAGCAGCTGGCCGAACAAGCGTTCTGGTCGGACTCGCTCTTCCTGCTGGCGGGCTGATGGGGTGCGTGGGGTCGTAAGGACGATGAGAGTGCGTGATCGATGTATGACGGAGTACTGCTTGCTTCGTGACTGTTTTGTGTCTGGTGATGGTGTGGTGAGGAGGATTGTGGGTAGTGAAGAGCCTTGTCACTGTTCGCGTCCGTGTAACTTTTGCATGCCTTGTAGAGGTCCGGTGCTGCGATTTGGCCCCCTGTATGGAGTGTTTACGATAGATAGTGCTCGTACTCGTGCGTGTGCGCGTGGCTTGATGGTGTGTGGGAGAGTGCAGTGGGCGGTGAGTCGGGGTATTGTGGGGTGCTTGCCTGATCACGGTGCGATGAACGGTGACAGTGCCTCTCGTCCGATGTGCAGTGACTGTTTTGAAGTGCGTTACTGTCCGATGAGAGGAACGTCCGGATGTGTGCTGCACATTTTGCGTCCTCCTACGTGTCTGAGTTGGATGCCCATAGATTGTACGACCTCCATAGTTACTGCCTAAATTCCGCCGCCCCAAAGCCAGATTCAAGGGTGTAGGAAAGCGTTGCCACGACGGTTCGGGCAAGCTGGGTGAGCGAGTATTGAGGCTGCTAGAGGCTTGAAGTGTTCGAGTACGGCTTGCTGTGCAGTCCAGATCTTGACATAGGCATCTAATCGTGCACCAACAGAAAGCAAGTCAGCATCGAAGCTTCCTAGACTTGAGGGTTTCTTCGAGGCAGAGAAAGTTGCCCTCACCTGCACACCGAGCAGAAGTCACTAGAATCGCACGGTTCCGACGGTGTAGAACTGCAAGCATGCGAAAAGAACCTTCGATCAGAAAATGGCCGGTTCCTTGCCTCACTCAGAGTGCAGCTGAGAAGCCAACCCACCTCGCCAGAGCAGAGAGAGCAAGCATAGCACAGATAGCATAGATGCAGTATAAGAACCACGTTCGCTGATGCATGGAATGTCGGCTTTGAGAAGTTGGACTTCGTTCCCGCGCCCAAGCCGGCGCCTAGAAAGTCGTCGTTACTGCGTTGAGCGTCCAAAGTGTCGCGGCGGGCATTGAGGTGGATCGCACATCCACGGGAATTGTAAGCTGTATCGTCTGCGAGTATTAGCGTGTTGTTCAGAACGGCACAGGCTCTTCAACGAAAACACGACACTCTTGGGAGAACCTCTGAAGCCAGTCGAGATCAAAATCCGCCGCGGCTCAGCGAGCGATACGTGCCGTTCCTAGTGTGATCACAGCTGGGCGCTCGGCATTTACGTAGTGCGGGTCTTGCGCATTCTTTACGATAGTGTTGAGATTTCAGAGGCCTTTAGACGCCGACTGCAGGGAGGCTCCTATCATGGCAGCGGACAGAATGGCAGATGGCATGTACGGAATGGCCTTCCTGTTTCTTTCTCTCTTTTGCGATTCAGATTCAGCTTTCATATGTCCATTTTGCTCGAAGACGATAGCTTGACATGGAGGATCCGGGTGCTGCTTGGCTTCTGAGATGGACATCCCAATGAACGAGCAATGATCTGAATCGTCCTTCTCGAATCCCTTTAGTCCGCGAAATCACGTAAATCTGCAGCATGACCTCTGGGCTCGCCCGTCGAATCCTGGCTCAAGCTGGACCTGCAGTGTTGATGTTCGGCTGACATATCACATCCTCCTGTCTTGCTGCTGGTAGACAGGTCATCCAGGATCTTTGCTCGACGGATTCGCCGTTGAGGCAGAAGCAGACCATCGAGCGCTACTTTCAGCCTGATGCAGGCTTCGACCATCCTCTATGCCGGATAGCTCAAGGTCCTGGATCGCGGAATGGCATCCATGGTGTATGCTATGATCCAATCGTCGCGGGATGCCAGATTCATGCCAATCCTACAGATCTACAGCTGGTACAAGCAGCTTAGCCCGAAGATACCTCCTCTAGAAGTGTCCAGCATAGCATTCGATGAAGCCAACTCAAGACTCTACGTCGATGTTCGTCAACTCTTCACCCTTTGGGCTACCCCTTGGCGAACCGTTCCGATGAGGTGCATCAACTGCAATAGTGCTGCTCTGCTCGCACGCTAACCACCCAACAGACTTGTGGTTGTTCTAACACTAGCGAAAGACGAATCAAGCGGTTTTTACCTGATCAAGCAGCAAGAAGTTTGTCTTGATATGCCCTTGGCGAAAGAAGCGCGCTGATCATTCCCGCAGGACTTCTATCATCCTGAGACCATCATGTCCGTTGGCACTCCTGGAGCTTATTACATAATATCTTGGCTCAAAACAGCAGCTGGCCACTTCTGCGGGACAGGCGCACGGGCAGGGAATTTCTTTGGCTTGTGAGCTCATTGTTGGCTGAAGGTATACAAAACTAACGTGAAATTTGCAAGGTGGGTACCGGAAGACGATCAAGTCAACGGTCGCAGAAAGCAGCTGTAATGCCCTTTCATATGCTGTTGTTCGTTACGTTACACCAGAATCCCTGAATATTCCTTTTGTGCGAGCCACCATCGTCTGCGCGTCTTACCATCTGCTAATGCCTCCCACTGCACAAAAAATCTGTCGACAAATAACCGCAGTATTTTCCCGCTTAGGCTGAGTTTCCGGACTCTTGCCATGCTTTCTACATAGACAATCTGTGGAGAGCGCATGCCAAGCATCTGTAGGCAAGCTATTAGATGGTGCGAGGAGGACCGCTTGCAATTAGAATGCGTACTCTGGGCAAGAAAGCGGCTAATGCAATAGGCACGCAAGAGCCTGGGCCATTCAGCAGTATAAGATCGGCCAAGCTGCGTTGTGAGGATAGGAGGGGAAGCGTGATGAGTTTCACACAGACTCCAAAGCTGTGAAGGGTGGTGAAAGGAGCAGTAAAGAAGGATTGATGCACTCGTCTCGCTCGTGGTATCTCCTCAACAGACCAATTCTGAAGCACCGATGCGCGTCAATCAAGTGTGCGCATGGCAGTAAACAGAGCTGACGGCCACGCACAGGCGAGCTTCCTGCAGACTTGTCCTTCTCGAATTCAGAGACTTTTGCCAGGCTCAGATGGTCGCCTGACGAGATGAGGTACAGCCTAGGGCTGTATCGCGTACGATCCAGAGATGCGATAAGCCGTAGCATCTCGCCTGTATGCCCTCCTGAGCCCAGGAAGACGACGAGACTGCATGGATCCTGACGCGCTGAGCCTTTTGACGTGGGTTTTTGCGCATGAGTTCGGTAGACCGCATATAGGAAGCTCAATGACAGCAGAAGGATGGCCAGCACAGCGAGAGCCAGCGCATATAGAGCAACGAGATGGTTCATGGCGATTCCCTCGCTTTCTGGCCTGGCCTGGCAGAAGTCAGTCAATCTCCGACGCGACAACGCTGCTATCGGAGTGTCCACATCTACATACCATTCAAGAGAAGAACCAACAACCTGCTATCACCCTGTGTCTCTGGATTTCCGGTACTTTCGTCAGCCACCCTTCGCCAAAACGAAGTCCCGGCCAGCGGGTGACGGCTCCTGACGCTGGAAACCTGGAAAAGCTTTGATTTTCTTCGAGATACGCTGGTCCCGCTTTGCTCTACTTCAAAGGAACAGTCTCGTTTGCGCATCTCTTCTTCTTCTCCTCCCGTTCCCATTCATCAAGCACTTCTTCCCAATCTTTCCCCCCTTCTTTGACCTTTCAGAGCTGCAGAATGGCGCCAATCAAGATTCCCACAAAGCCAGTCGATGTAGTCATCATTGGAGGTAACCCCTGCTTTGTCGTCCAGAGTGATGCGAACGAGAGCTCACCTGCCTGCTTTCTGTCTCCCCATAGCCGGCCCCGCCGGTATGATGGCCAGTGTCTGCTGCAACACCTTTGGACTCAAAGTACTGCACCTTGATGAGCGTGAGACTACCACCAAGGCTGGAAGAGCAGACGGTATCCAGCCGAGAACGCTCGAGGTAGGTTGAAGGACAGCGTATGAGAGTCGCCAAATAGATGCTTACATACAACTTCAGGTATTGCGAAACATTAGCGGTGTCAACCCGAAGACTTCAGAAAGCATGGCTTTCGAGCACGGAAAGAACACCCTTTTCGCTGGAGCCGGTTTGGCGAAGACGATGATCAACCAAGGTGTACGAGTCTACGAAGTCGCCTTCTGGGTGAGTCTCATCACTTCTGATTGTGACCACTAAGAACTCGCCTAAAGGTGTGCGACTCTCCAGGATCCCACTTCGACCGAAAAGCTAGCTAGAACCAGCAGAGCAGCTTCCTGCCCAGATTTCGTCGATGTCGTCGATAACTACACTCTCCTTCTACACCAAGGTCTCATCGAAGAGGCTTTCCTCAACGAGATTGAGAATGTAAGCCTGGCGAATAACGAGAATCGCCATTACTTCGGCTGATTCCCTTTGCCTCATAGCGACGCCAATACTTGCAAGCTGAGGAAATCGTGCCTGCACCACATGGAGGTGTCTTCAGAGAGCACAAGTTTGTTTCGTGCAAGACCCTCGATCCTTCTCATGACGATCTTGCCAAAGAATACCCGGTCGAGGTTGTCGTCGAGAACGTCAGCAACCATCAACAATCGACTGTGCGGTCCAAGTATCTTTTCGGACTGGATGGTGCCAGAAGTCAAGTGCGCAAGTGCGTTGCTGGCGGTGGAGACGGAGATGGCGAGTGGAAGGGCAAGATCACCATGCAAGGTGAAGGTACCGACATCATTTGGGTGAGCACAACATACATTTAGGCTATAAGTTGACAGCGAAATTGACTCGGAACGGCGCAGGGTGTGATGGATGCACGAGTCCGCACCAATTTCCCAGATATCAAGTATAAATGCTTGATCCACTCCAAAGATGCCGGTTCAATCATGGTCATCCCTCGAGAAGCTGGTCTCGTCCGTTTCTACGTTCAGCTCCAAGCTGGTGCAGACCGTAACAAGCAAACCCAAGATATTTGCATCGAGACTGCTAAGAAGATTTTCGACCCTTATAACCTCGAATTCGGCTACGTCGACTGGTTCTCCGTCTATCAGATTGGCCAGCGTATTGCTTCAAACTATACTCTAGACGAGCGCATCTTCCTCGGAGGAGACGCTACCCATACCCACAGTCCCAAAGCTGGACAAGGCATGAACATCTCCGTAAGTTGTCGCCGCACGGACAATTCCCTCTTGCCTGACATGCCATTTCGCAGATGCTTGATATGTACTCCCTTGCATGGAAAATCAACCTTGTCGAGAAGGGTCTTGGCAAACGCGAGGTTCTCTTGCCCACTTACGAGCAAGAGCGAAGAGGTGTTGCACAAGAGCTGCTCAAGTTTGATGCCGAGTATTCTCGTCTCTTCTCTGGTCGCGCGCCAACGAGCGAGCAACTAACCACCGATCCTACAAAAGCGGCCAAGAGCGCCAACGCCGTAGATGCAGACAGGTTTATCGCAGTGTTCAAGAAGAATGCCTTCTTCACGTCAGGTCAGAATGCTCCTTTGCCGAGCTGGCCAGAGCGGTACTAATTAAGCTCTTTCTCCAGGCTGCGGTGCTATCTACTTCCAGAATGCCTTGAACGCTCTGCCAGATGCCGAGATTGTGACGAAGAGCAAGTATGGATCAGCTTTCAATCCTAAAGGATGCAAGCTGTTAGCTGGCCAGCGATTATTGCCTGGCAAAGCTGTTCGATGCGAAGATGCAAACCAGATCCGCATTCAACAGGAAGTCAAGATGAACGGTGCCTTCCGTATCCATGTTTTAGCTGGTCAGCTCGATAAGACGAGAAAGAGCCTTGAAGCATTCGGTCAATACATCGACAGCGCCGACTCCTTCTACAACCGTCACCGCCCAGCAAAGGGTGTCTACTCGAGCATTGTCGATGCACTCGCGAACGGCGATAGCACACACGAGATCACCCTTTCCCAGCACAAACTCAATCCTTTCTTCACCTTCCTCACCATTGTCGCAACCCACTACTACGAATGGGACATCCATCAACTCCCCTCTCCATTCGGTCTATACCGCTCCCAGGTGTACTCCGACTCCATTTTCGACCGGCGTGTGTTGGAGGCCGGCACATCTGCCCCTCTGCACAAGAAGTACGGTATCGACGAAAGCGAAGGTGCAATCATTGCGGTGCGGCCAGATGGCTACGTCGGTGCCATTGTCCCCCTCAAGGAGGAGGGTTGGCTAGCACTTGCCGACTACTTCGATGCTTTCCTCGTCCGAAACAGCCAGAAGGCTAGTCTATAGGGTATCGCGCATCATGCATAGTGGGATTCGACTTTGTTAAATAGTAGTCAGTCTTGTTGTCAAAGGAATGATGAATCTTTCATGCTCAATTCTTCGCCTTCGTTAAGTTTGTTCCTCTCGTGCTGGCGATGGCAAATGCTTCGAATATAGGCAATCGAGCATACGGGCCGAACAGCGTTGTGGGAGTAAGATGCTTGCATTGCAAAGCACAGCGTAACCCAGTACGCTACTTTTAAAAGCCGAAAGCCAAGAAATTCGTCTAACTACGTACAAGCCAAAAAGATACTGCAGGGAAGGTCATGATATTGTGAATATGATTGATAATTTGTAGAAGTACACGCGACTACGTTTAGTTTTAAGTTGATGCTGCCAAATAAATTCGCCCGAAAGAGGAGGTCGAGAGGAGAAGGGGTTGAAGTTACATTTGCATGCATAATTGTTTTGTTTTGTGCGGGTTTGGGTTGACAAAAACAGTCACTCAGGTACAAGAACAGGCTGATCCTTTCCGGCAGAAGTTGGCGAGAGCAGGTAAGCTAGCTAGCTAGCTGAGGGTAAGAGGAGGAATGGAAAGGCCTGTTGCCATGCCTTTGAAGAGAGGAGACACGTAGTGTGATAGACCATCCGACGGTAGAGATGCGTGATTAAGAGAATCCAGCGTTGTCGTAGTCGATAGGCTAGACTTCTTGCTGCGACTGGACGTAATACTTGCCGAGCCTGAAGGAGCATCTGTAGCTGACGTGCCTTGCAGACTTTGCGCTCTGGGCTCTTTCTTGATCTTCTTGATCTTGCGTTCCTTTCGGGCCTGTTTCCTCGACTTGGCATCCGATATAGCCTTGACGATATGGTTTGCTGGAAACAAGACGGGCGAAACTGGGATATGTCTACTTCGCTTGCCTTTGTTCGCGACCGCCACACCTCCGTGGAAGCTCAAATTGTTTGCGATTGTTGGATCTCTTGTCCCGCTGAAAATTGCACTTGCGATGGAGGAATAGGTCTCATCTGGGTTTTGACTTCGGAAAGCGCCGATAGGAATGCGATTCCAGCGAGAGAAGTCGCCAACACCGTTCTGATTTGTGGTGAGTGCGGTGCTGATGGATGCTGTATCATCCATATCTTCGTCCTCCTCAGAGACATCGCTCATATCGACAAACTCGTCAATATCGATGATGATATTGTAGGAGGGCTCTTCTGAGGAGTGAGAGTTGCTGTGGGAGTGATAAGGTGGAGCGGAAGCGATAGATTGGTTTGAGACGGACGAGACAGACTGCCCGCGATAGTGCGAGCTGACGGATGGTGAACCATCGGTCTGTGCGAAAGTCAGTAAGGCGATTTGTCTAGCATGAAGGCAGGTTGCGCTCACCATTCTTCGCGGACGTCTACGTTTTCTCGCTGAGAAGGGTGAAGGGGCAGGGACATTGTTTGATACGACCACGCATAGATCGGCTCCGCCCGATGGCATGAAGTCTCCCATAATAGGCTCGTTCACATTGCTAACTGGTGCCGGAAGTATTGTGGGGGAAGGGGCGATCTGGATTTCTGGTTGCGGTTCGGTCGCAAATCTGGCATCTGATGCCAGAAAGCTTAGCCCGCTACCCTCCTCCGGAGCATGGCTAGGCGCAGCAGAAGCTTCTAATCTGTGTAGCTGCTTCCCTTTGCCTTTTCGAGTGTTCGTTTCGCCGTGTTGCTCGATGTGCATACTCTGCTCTGCTTCCATGATGTCTGGTGGCGTTTCGTGCACAGATCCTGCCCCACCCCCATTCATGAGGAGACTCATTCCCACGCTTGTAAGAATCTTCGCAGCAGTTTCTTTCGTAACTCCTAGCGTTCTAGCGGTCTTTTCGATTACGGCTTCAGGTTGTTCTGCTAAAGCATTGATGGAAATGCTGATACCCATGTTGCGAGCATCCGATAGATGTCTCTCGCGAAGCGCGGTAGTGAGCAGTTCTTCTGCATCCTCGTCATCTTCGTCGGCTGCCTCGATTCCAAAACGGATGAGGCCCAGATGATCGCTGTCGTCTAGAGTGTCGGTAGTATCTCCACCATCGTCTTCGCCTTCACTAGGGCAGTCTTCGCTAGTCATGCCTTCGTCAGAAAGGTCGTCGACGCCAGCTGTACACAAAATGATCATATTAGTCAGGTGCTTCGCTATGCATCACATTCACTTTGTCACGCACGTTTGAAGAAGATGAAGCCTCCATTTTGTACGACATCTCTTGTCGTGGCGATATGCTCGTCGTCTGCATCGGTAGTAAGGTCAATGACGCTTTCTCTATCCGCTTCATCTGCCTCTTCGTCCTCGCTACTCTCTTCACTGTCTTCTTCCGAAGTAGAAGCCGAAGAATCTCCATCGTCTTCGGCCAGGAAATCTTCAAATCTAATAGTCTTGTTCTCTTCATCGAGTGAGAACTCTCCGCCTACTGCGGCGGAATCGTTCGCAGTGAGACCGAGGAGATTGTCGAGGTCATCCAGGCCGGAATCTTCTGCGCCTGACCATGTGACGGGATCATCATGTCCTTGTCCTTCCATCTTCGATGATGCAGGTTCGCCGTTATCCTGTACACTTCCAATAACATCGCGAAATAGAGATTCTACGGTTGCTCCGCCGTTCACGGGGAGCAGAGCCTGGTTGTTGAGAGATTCCTGTGCGAGACCATCGAAGGTAGACGGCAATTCTTCAGACTGTCGTGGAGATCTACTGTTGGTCCTGCTCTTTCTGGTACGGTTGTTGAGCTTGCGAATCTGATCTGCAATCAGGAATTTCTCCTCGCTGCGCTTCATCCTGTTCTCATCTCCTTCGTCATCGCCGTCCGAATCGTCATCTAAGAGATCAGACATATTGTCCGCATGTTCGTCTGAGGATGAATCGCCAGCGAAGGGAGCATAGAAGGGTGAGTTGTGAAGAGGAATGGAAATATCGACGTCTGAGATATTACCGTCGCGCATAGCTTGGGCAGCATCGGAGTCGACTGATGAGAGAGGTGAGGTGGGCACGGTGTGTGGAAAGGGTGAGCCTGTGCCATGTCGACGAGATAGAGAGCCATTGAGCTGTTTCTGTTGTTTCTTGTATTTCTTGTTGGGAGAGGTGGGAGGTTGAGAAGAAGGTCGAGAAGAAGGTAGGCGAAGGATCAAGCGATTGTTGGGAATTGCCGCGCCAGAATTTGTTGCTGAGCCGGGACCCATCCCAGGCGATGAAGCAGAGGAAGCAGCAGCAGCGGCAGCAGCTGCAGCAGCTGCAAGCTTCTTGTGCTTCTTGTATGGACCTCTCTTCTTGCCCGTCTTGGTAGGCTTTTTGTCCGTTTCGCCATCTGCCTCTTCATCGTCCTTGTCGAGCGTGATTGGGCGGGCAGATGAGCCAGCAGACTTTGATTTTTTCTTGTTGTTTGCAAGAGATGACGCTACGTAGACAGAGTCGTTGCCATCTAATGTCTCGTCAAAGTTGCGCTTCTTCTGCTTCTTCTTTTGTTGCTGCTGGTGTTTTTGCTTGTCCTGATGATGACGGTCGTGGTGCTGCTTTTCTTTTCGCAGCTTGCCGTTGTCATCGTGTAGTGGTATTTCATTGTTGTTGTTGTTGGTGTTGTTGTCGAGCTGCAGCCATTCGCTTGTTTCGAGCATGGCTGAAGAGCCGGATGGGTGCCCTGCAGGATTTGCAGAGCCTATCGCGTAAAGCCGACCTTTTAGCGTTCGCGCAGCCACCGGACCAGGATACATCAACATACTTGTGTGGGATAGTCTACTTGAAGCCATTCTTGCGTCTCTGCACGCTGTTCCTAGGGAGCTGGCTTCCTTGGAATAGGTGTGATCGGCCTAGCGTGTGCTGCGACGAAGATGGGAATAGAAGGGGATAGTGGGGGGTGCTGAGTTGGAATGATGTATGTGTGTGATGTGTTATATGCAAACACCGGTGTCCCTTCAGCGAGAAGGCAGAGAGCGGGCGAAGGGTGTATGGCCGTCACCGCCTGCCTGCGCTCCCTGAGCTGCTCTTCTTTTGGTTTGAAAACGTAGATGTGATGTTGTTGAGCGTAATCTGACTGCTGTGTATGCTGAACGGGTCGCTGTAGTGAGAATTGTCGTGGGTTTTTTGCATGATCTGTCTTCAAGTTTTTGCGCTGTCCCGCTCGTCGCTCTCTGCCCTGGCCTGGATGGTGGATAGGGTAAAGCGATAGCTGTGATTCTGTTTCTGATGCTCGTTTGTCGCTGGTGTAGCTGTAGCTGCTGCTTGTCCTTGCGGACGTTTCAAACCTTTGTGAAAAAGAGTTGCCAGAAGCCAGAGCCAGAGCTTGCCTGGGTGTCCCTTGTCGCAACAATGTCGAAAGCAAAGCAGGTCGGCGATGAGCTGTGGAAGAGAACAGACAAGATGGTAACAGCGACGCATAACTCTCTGTAGAGATGGCATACGTTCTGAGATGGTGGTGTTAGAACGCCGAGCTCTTTACCCTCACGTACGGCGCGCTCGTCGTACAGCTCATCAGCGACTACGAAGACTACGCTGCTGTCAACAAACAGCTAGACAAGATGGGATTCAACATCGGAACCAGGATCATCGAAGACTTGCTCGCAAAGACAGGCGCCGGAAAGTGTAATGACTTCCGCGAGGTAGCAGAGATGCTCGCAAAAGTATACTCCTCCCTTCCGTTCCATATCCACTCTCTTATCTAATCCATATCCATGCGACCCAGGTCGGCTTCCGCTCCTTCCTTAACATCACCCCAACTATCATCTACCCTCCCTCACAAAGCGGTCCTATACGCGAGTTCTCCCTCATATTCGACGAAAATCCACTAGCAGAGTTCGTAGAGCTGCCAGAAGATGCCCTGCCTGGTGCACCTGTGCCAGAGGGTAACCCTAATATACCCCCGAAAGAGGGTTTGTGGTACAGCAATGTGCTTTGTGGAGTCGTCAGAGGTGCTCTAGAGATGGTGAGTCCGGTCATCAGCGCCCTCCCAAGCAAAGCTGATGCCTTTGGATGCAGGTCCAATATCAAGTCAATGCATTCTTTGTGTCAGACGTGCTGCGAGGCGATAGTACGACAGAGATGCGCGTGGTCTTGCTGAGGATACTGGACGAAGAGGTGCCAGCAGGGGATGATTAGATAATGTAGTATTGTAGTCTTCTTCAGTCTTTGCGCGAAGTTGTTGTAGCATCACGCAGCTTGATGAATATACGAGTATAATTCTTTAACAACAACAGAAAACAAGGCTACCCACTAACTACTGACGCGGTCTCGATGCGATGTCATACGATGGCGGCAGGCCATCACTCCCTAATTCTCCACCTGCCTGCTGGGCTGCTTGGTCGTTCTCCACAATCTCTGCCGCTCTAGCAGTATTTGCAGCTTCTACATCCTCTTGAGGCGGCGCCTGCGGAAACGCCTGAGCTGCGGTTGCGGCTGAGGAAGACGAAGCTGCCTGTCCTTGTTGTCCAGGCGTATAGAGAGCTGCGTAGGAATGGTGAATCAGCTGAATTTGACAGTGTTGAGGTGTAAGCTAGCCTTACGCAAAGCTTCTTCATGAGCTGCACCACCTCCCCTAGACTCTGCGAAACGTTCCTTGACCTCTTCTAATGCCTGATAGTATTCAAATGCGCGACCTAGAGTGAACATTCATGTCTCAGCTGATTCCCCAGTCGCTCCACGCATTGTCCTGCGCATACCTTCTTTGAAGTGCAGTTTCAGGCTATGCGCGCAGTCGAGGCCTCCATTCCGGTGAGGAATGATTATCCCTTCGTAGTAGTTGGCTGCATGTTTGTTTCATTCATCAGATGGCTGTCGAAAGACCGCAGGCTTCGACTAACCGGCAAACCAAGGTTGCACGAAGCGGCCATCCTGGAACTTATCGAGGTTGACAGACAGCGTACGAAGCTGTGTTGTGTTAGTCGAGGAAGAAGAGGAAGAAGGGAGAGACGCTGCATTGTCCGCTATAAACAAGACCCGCTTCGAAGTGACATACGCGGTTCCTCTGCATAGGACCTGGATCTCAGCGACTCTCCTGGCATTTCAACAAGGTCCAAATGAGAGGCAGAGCTACGTTGCGAATAAGGCCTTGCGACTGGAATCGGGCGTCGTCGAGGTCACCAAAGCTTGAAGTTCTGCTTGGACGCCTGGGACCGAGATGAAGAGTTTCTCTTGAGGTAAGGGAACAGGCGCTGGTGGGAGACTTGCGGTCAACATCACTGCGTTGAGCGCCATCGTACTGTGCTGGTCGGTGGAATCCGAGCTGGAGTCTTCGCAAACAAAGCGACATCATCAGTCTGGCCTTAATCCCGCTCCCATACGGTAGTCTTTCCTTCAGACATGAAACACATTCTCTTCAGACCTGATTCTCTTGACACAAATGACCTCGGTGCCATCTTCACGTCATCAGACAGTCTCCTCGCGAGGTCAATCACACAAATGCGAAATATCACCTACTTGTTGGGCTTCTTCCGAGCTCGATGAAAGGAATCGTGCCTTTGTTCTGCTTGGGAATTTACGACGGTTGGACCTTCTGGCAATTCCTCAGGAACCGTTCGCTGCGGTGCTAAGGATCGACGTCTCTGCTCCGCCTAACAGATGGGACATGTCTATCGACCGCAAATGCGCGATAGACTGGACTTATCGGGTACCCTAATTCCCCGAGAGTATGTCCCCTTGTAGGCATCGCCGAACTCCCATTACAGGCGATGTTACTGTGGATTGCAAGGGAGAGTCCCTACTCCTCCTGCTACTGCTCTCCTTGCTCGCATCTCGCCTCTCTCCATATCGCTCTTCAGATTTGGTCTTCGAACTCCTGAAAACTAGAAACTACCCTCCCAATCAATAACATGCCAACGATACGCGCTGCAACCCTGAATGACTACAGGGCCATCAGACGCCTCCTCGAAGGTGCGCGGTTCGACGCAAGCTCCATCTGGACAGACGAGATCAAGCCTGGTTTAGACGGCGACAACGACGACTGCTGCTGCGCAGTCTACGTCACATCTAATACGGTCGTTGGAGACATAGTATGGTCCAAAGGAAGGCCTGCCGAGATACGCTGGGTCGCTGTCCACAAAGACTATCAAAGCACAGGTCACGGCACTGGCTCAGGTATAGGCAAGGAGCTCGTAAAACACGTTACAGCTCTCTCAAGCAAGACGAAAGTCGAATACCGTCCGGAGGTTGAGTCTTGGTACCGTAGGCAAGGCTTCGAGACCGATTCCACCGACGCTGAAAACGCTCTGATGAAGAAGACGGAGCAGCGTCGTCGTCGTCGTTAGTATGTGACTCCTCATGACTTCAAGCTCTGTTAGCTGTCCTCTCTTCGTTCGCACATCTGCAATGCACCTCCCTCTAAGCCTTCATTATTTCTGCCAGACTTTGCCCTGCTAGCTTGGATGACGCGTCGAGTATAGACATGATGTCAATTACGGTGGGACTCGACATCAATCTTCCAGGGTCTGCCCACCCAAGTAAGCTGTTTTCTCCCACTTCCATGACCTCGGAGATAGCTTAGTTTAGCGCGAATGACGCATCAATCTTCCAACCTCCACTTCTGCGGATCTTCAAGTACTCAAACCGACTACAAAACCCGCTGTTTCATCAGGCCTGCGCCTTGCCTTTCTCCACAACACTCATCTACCAAATTCACATTCACATTCACCTTCACTTTCGGATTGATCTTTATTCCTCAACTCTATATTCAATCTACCTGATCATCTTCAATTACATATTTTCCTAATTCAATCTATGCATCTAGGTATCACCCAGCAAACCATGAAACGCCCCGGCCGAGTAAACTTTCGCTATGAGAGAATGAATCTTGCTGAGACCCAATGCTAGGGGTTACCATATGCCCTGTGAAAGACTGCAGCTGGCGCAAAAACCAACTCCGTAGAACAGCCAATCGCAACACCTGGCTTACGGAACGGTGCATGTAAAGAAGCACGTCCGGAAGTCCAGTGGATCATGCAAACGGAGGCATACTGTCGACGAGGTCATCGAGTTGATAGATGAATTGGGAGCTGCAGGAATTGAACATCCGCGTCAAGAGGTGGCCCGTATGGAAGAAGAACTGGCCATTCAGGTCTTGATGGAGACTTCCATCGTATGCAAGCGGCAGGGCAAGGCTATGAAGAAGGAGGCGCTGAACAAAGTCCGCCAAGACATGGCAATTACTCGCTCCAAGATCAATGTCCGAGCCGCAAAGGTCGTAACGAAGCTCTATGATATCCATTCTGACACCCTCGCAGAGGTTTCCAACGGAGTGGGTGCGATGGGCGATGCCGTCAAGCTTCGAGCCGCAGACGCTGCCAAGTCTGAGGCCAGTTCCAAGGATCTGCTGGAGCATCGACGGGCCTTATTGGACGAGAGAGAGGAGGGTTTGAAGCTTCTCGCGACCTCCAAAGCGGAACCAGCGAACGTTCTCAAAGCTATCCAGGCAGAGCTCGAGCAGACCAAGACCGACAATGTCGCCATCACCAAACTCAAGAAGGAGCAGGTCACTATCCTCGAAGCGGAACGGAAGCTGCTCCCAAGAGAGTAGCGCGAAATTGGAAAACATTTTCTATGCTCTTGCTTTGAAGAGCGTCGAAGGAGAAGTTATTCATCTATTACGAGGGATTCTGGACTTCGCTATTTCTGCTAGGATCTGCCCTGCTAGCTTAGAATAAGTCTCAGAATGCTTTCGATATTGACTGTGCATCCAAAAGACTTTTTACAAGATTACTGTGAAAGTCTAACCTCACCGGTCTTCCGGGTATTCAGTGTCGCCTTGGTCTATGGGTTGTAGCCGTGATTCTACGTTCGCAATAGCAGTATGATCATTGTCTATGTATCTTGCCATAGCCGGTCCACCCTGACCCGTGTTTACGCGACTTTTCGTCTCTTCGCATCCGACCGACTTGTGCATAAAGCTGTCGCATCAATTGATAAATTAGCAGCAGCAGAATCTTCGTCAACGTAGACTACACTACTGCCAAGTACTGCGAACTGCTGCTACCGCTCAATATCGCCTACTTCATATCCGGTGCCTCGGTCACACTGCTCAACATTCAGGCCAACTTTCCGGATCCAAGAACTCCATCATGTCCTCCGATGCTCTCGTGCACGCAATGGCTGGCTCGCTGGGAGGGATGGTCGCAATGCACGCCTGCTGTCCCGAATTTTGACATTTACCGGAATCCCTAACCTGTACTTTGCACAGGACCATCACGTATCCTTTGGTTAGCATTTCTACACGAGCACAAGTCGAGACGAAGAAGCCGGAACATGCCGGAGAAAACACGCTCGCGACAATCAAGAGGATCATCGCCATGGAAGGCGTATCTGGCCTCTTTACCGGCTTAGAATCGAGCTTACTAGGTATAGGTGTCACGAACGGAATCTTCTAGTATGTCTTGCTGGCCTGAAGATAAGATTGCGCCAAAAGGTCCGACTAACGGCATATTTCAGTCTGGCCTTCGAAGAAAGCAGAGCTCTCGTCTTGAGAAGAAAGGTCGCTCGTGGAGACTTGTCCAAGACATTGTCTACTCTGGAAAGCATGGCTGCCAGTTTCGTAGCCGGCTGCATCACGTCTATGGCAACAAATCCTATGTAAGTGGTCTCTGACGTGTCGATCCGGTCTGGCTGACTTTTGCGGACGTACAAGCTGGGTAGTCAATACACATCAAACTGTCCAGGCAAGTCTGGATGATTCGAACGCGGACGGTACCGTTCAGACCAAGCGAGATCCCAAGACTGGCGAGAAGGTGATCGTGCGAAAGCTTGGATTCCTACAAACGATTATGAAGATCTACAAGAAGGATGGCTTGCTAGCTTTCTTTAGAGGTCTAGGACCAGCTTTGATTCTGGTCATCAACCCAATCATCGCATATACGACCTTTGAGCAGCTCAAGAACCTCATCATTGCTCGAAGATCAACCGCTACTGCACGCTTACCTACTGGGACGCAAAGCATCACTTCCAAGCCGACTGTGCTTCCTTTGTCGGATCTGGATAATTTCGTCCTAGCTGCTCTATGCAAGCTCTTGGCTACTGGAGTCACTTACCCATATCTTGTGGTCAAAGTATGCAGTCTCGATAAGTTTAAAGTCGCTTAGGACTAATATGTGTCTGTAGTCACGTATGCAGGCTGGAGCTACTAGAGGCAGGAAGTATAATAACGCCTTGCATGGCCTTTCTACTATCGTCTCGGAAGAGGGTGTGTAGTCACTTATCTTATGGAAGCTTGTGCGGCATTGACAGCTCCCCAGGTGTTGGAGCACTCTACCGAGGCATCACGTCAAAGCTTGTTCAGTCAGTACTGACAGCTGCTTTCCTCTTTGCAAGCAAGGTCAGTTTCAGTTAGCAGCAATACGCTTAATCAACCAGTGAATCTAATTTTCCGCCGCCATTATACAGGAGCGCATCTATCTTTTGACAAAGGAAGCTATCCGCAAAACAGTCAAAGCTGTCCCTACAGTTTAGGTGATAAGCATTCCGTATTCCACAACAAGACCCATTACCTCTATATGGAACCCTATTCAAATTCTTTCTAGATTGTCCTTATAAATTGTGTCGGACCTCGCCACGCAAAATATTAGCCCGTCTTGCCCGAATCCAGCATGCCACAGATCCAAGATGCGCGGACAGAATCCGCGTCGGCGTCTTCATGTCCAATTCATTGTTTTTCGAATCTTTCAATCGGTCGCCTGAAGATCGTGCATACGCCATTGATGCATCTGTATTGGGACCAGCACTTATACTATGCTAGAAAGGCGGCTGAAGGCAGGTCGTCCGCTTTGACCGCTCTTTGTCGTGCCATCAGAGGTGGACCTGGAGCTAAGGCGAGGTCGAGGCAGCTTTTCAATTGCTCAAGTACGCAAGGAGAGTCAGCCCTGGGTCTTCGCTTTGCTCCTTCAGCTTGACTCACTTCTTCCACGATTCGTCTCATTGATACGCCTGACACGCTCCCTGTGCTCGCGCTCCCATTCCGCAATCCCTTGTGCACCGAGCCATAGATCTCCATTCAGATCTAGTGACGCTGCCTGACGGAGCCTTGATGCGCTATCCCTGCTTGCTGTACGAGAATGGTATCTGCTGCGACTAGGGCTTGTCGAAGGACTGTTGAATGGACTAGCACGCGAGCTACCATCGTCCTGATAGTCGCTGTGGATAGACTGTGTCCCTTCCTGGGTGGAAGGTTGTCGGAGATCTGGTAGATTACTCAATTTATGTGCCGGTTGCGCGAAGTCTGCTTCTTGTAGAACGGATAGAGATGGTCGGCGGGACGGAGGGACGGAAGAACTTGCTGTATTCGTATCAGGATGGTGAAGATCATAAGAATCGTATGTGGCAGCGGAATGCATGTCGGAATGGATGAATGCGTCGGCAGTTTGATTGGAGGGATGGGTAGGCGTATTGCGAATCAAGTCAGCAACCGAACTTTTGTGCGGGTGTTCTCGAGCTGTGAAGAAAGTACTGGAGGAACGAGAGGTGGAGCCACCTTCAAATTGTTTTCGCAACGTCGAAGCAGAGGTACTCGACATTAATGACGGCATCGGCAGCGAGGATGCAAAGGAAGCTACGGCTACAGAACAAGTCCGTTAGACAGGTCTGGCCGAGCTAAGAATGAAGGGAGGGATGCGCCGACTAGGGAACGGGACAGTAACTCACACTGCGATTCTTGACTGTCTGAGAGCAACGTATCCTCGCTATCCTTCCTTCTATGCGGAGCACGACGATGCTCTCGAGGGCGTGTTTCCGGAGATGCTTTGGCTACTTTGACGAGTTCTAGCACTCGACCATCTTCAATCAGGCGAATGGCTGAGATGCCGAGATAGCTGGGCGAAGAACTTGGATGAGCATATTATTCTGTATGTATGAGCATTGTCTGCGACCTACAGCAGTCGTGGCACTCCATCTACGCGTTCCCGAATAGCCAGACGATAGTCTGAGATTTCCGGTCCAAGATCATAATGAGCGAGTGCCTCGCTGATGAGTGACGGCGGTGTTCGCAATTCTCGCTATAGGCAGATGCACACAGTCTGCTTTCCCAGCGTCACCTTGTAGGGTGCAGTCACTCACGCCATGAGCATCCCAGGCATCGAGGAGCAACAGCTCATCCTTCCATCTGACAAGGATAGTTTGAGGAGGATATACAGGCTGCACAGCAGGGTCGCTGAAGATAGAAGGATCTTGCTCTTTGCTATTTCCGGTCATGCTTAGACAGCTTGAGAGAGGGTGTGGGAGAGAGTCAAGAGGAGGATAGTCCTGAAGAAGTATCTAGCAGAGCAAGATATCTGTGTGAGGAGAAGGCAAGAGGCAGAGAGGTCGACTACAGGAGCGCAGATCTCGACGTGGGTGACTAAGACGAGGTCACTCGAAGATGTGCGAACGAAGCCTTCTCTCAACGTCTCTATGTTGTCCAGACAGAGTTTGCACAAGCAGACGCCTCACTACTTTTTCTAGTCTTGAGATGCTGTGCAGTATAGCAGGATTTTCGTGATCGAAGGGCGGTCGGACGGTCAGACACGTAGACCTGTCACCAAGGACTTGTTTGGCAGTAATAAAGGGTGTTGAGAGTGTCTTGAGCATAGACGGAAGTGACTGCGAGACGAGCGTCAGGCCAGGGCCTCAGGCAGCGAACGCCCGATTAGCAGTTCTCCAAAAGCGCACATCTATAGTAGCCGGACGTCAACGAGTTACAATGTCGAAGGGTAGCTGGACGAAGGGCCGTGACCGGTGTGCTTGATTGACAAGGGAGACACGTAGACGACCCTCACGGCGCCTTCATCTTGCTTATGCGCTGAGTGTATATACGGAGGGTACATCTTGCTAGTAGATCTGCGCGAGGACTTTCCGTCCAAATCTGCGGCGAAGACCTGAGAGCGCTGCGCTGGACGTCAGTCGAAGCTCGCTCTATCGTACTCCATCCATGGACAGCATTGAAGCGAGCAGACGGCGATGGATAGCGTGGTGCGCAGAACATTGCTGCTGATGACTGTCACTATCTAAGAGCTCCTTCCCGTCCGCAAGATCCAACATTTTCGCTGGGCTTTCCGGACGAAAGACTGGAAGAAGGAAGCCAAGCATGCTGCAAAGTCGGCAGCAGGCATGGCGCCGTTACTGACAGCTGTGATAGCACCACTGAGCACAGTGCGTGCCGCCCGTCGTCTGTCCCCAAACCCGCTAAATCGTCATCTCGCTGACCCGTATCATGCATCTACTAACATTTCCCTGGATAGCTCTACGACGTGAGAAGGCTCCTAGCTCGATGTTTCTTGCAGTTGCTGAAGCTTATAGGCCTCGTCCTTCATGCTTTCGATACCTTTGGTTCCTAAAATATCCACAGATTCCCGGACTCTCGCAGAGATGGTACACCTTCAATGGAACACCCGTGCCCGATCCAGCTGCGAACCTGGCTCTCTCGGCTGTTGGGTTGGCTGCCAACCTCTTGGCAAACGCCTTGCTGTTTTTCCGGTTCTCCTCGCAAGAGAAATGGTGGAAAACCGCAATGATCTCCTCAACTGTATGCTGGGTGTTCAAAAGCATCATAGCCATCCTCAATTTAGGCCTCTATGGCGCTGGCACTCGCAATAATGTCGGCTATGATTATTCAGATGGCTTCTGGTGTGCTGTATTTTCGTGTCTCATCGCCGGATTCATATCAGTATTCCTCCTTTTCTCTGCTTTGGTTCAAGACGAAGACCATACATCAGATTCCGAAGACATACGTGTTCAAGCTCGGCATTTTCTCGTGACGGAATTGGCCTTCTTCTTATTCCTAGCTTTGGAGGGCCTCATTCTCAGCAGATTAGAACAGTGGAGCTTCTTTATCGGTGTCTACTTTAGTCTCATCACCGGTGAGTAAGCCGTATTCAGGATAATCCAGCAGCAACTGACCATCGCAATACTTGCTGACTCATCCGCCGATGTTAAATTCACTCTTCTGCACCATGCCTACACAGCTACTACCGTTGGCTTTGGGAGTGATTATGCGCCAACGACCACGGCTTCACGCATCCTAGTTTTCCCTTTTGCCGTCATAACAATCGCAGGACTAGGAGCGCAAGTGTCTGCCCTTTTGGACTTCTTTTCAGCCCGAGCGGAAGCCAGAAAGAAGCGATGGAAGGCGCAGTATGAGCAACACCAGGAGAAAATCAAGGACGACCAGCTTCCGGCCGACGAGTTGATTGCCGAAATGCAGTACTTGGACAAAACAATCAGAGAAGAGGATCGCCTTTCCCGGCTGTATGATCTCACGGCATCTCTCGTCTTTTTCATAATCTTCTGGGTCGTTGGAGCGGCCATCTTTTCGCATTTGGAGGACTGGTCTATGGGAAATGCACTCTACTTCTGCTACGTATTCTTCCTGTGAGTGGGACGTATATACTGCTCTGCTATTATTGACGCTGACAGATGATCTCGGCTTCAGGACAATCGGGTATGGCGATTATTGTGAGCACATGCCGAAGGCTTTCCCTTTTCTCTGGCTTACACTTATTTCAGATCCGAAAACGAGCTGTGGCAGAGTCTTCTGGGTGGTTTATGCCCTGGGAGCCGTCCCGATCGTTGCAGGGTTTGCCGTTCAGACCATCAGTGGTATAATGGCGGCTGTTCAGCAAAAGCGTCTCGAAAACGAAAAAGTAAAGCGTGGCATAGAACCCCGTCTCCGAAGGGAGACTACTATACCCATACACAAAGGCGAACGCCAGGCAGGCTCGCCCAGGTCTGCCCTGTTTGAAGATGCAGGCGACGAGGACGGGTTCAGCCCTTTCATCTCTCATGCCGAGTTAGTTATTCGCCGGCACGAGCGTTATCGAGACCGTCACAGAGCACCAGCGATACCAAGTACTGACGGGGGCGCAGTCACGCCCGCTGGCACCGATTCCACACCGAAGTCAGAGAGCAGTCCAGCAAGCATGAAAGTAGAGGATGACGCTGAAGCGGCAAAAGAGGAAGCGGAAACCTTGGACAAGGATGTCAACGCTGCAATTCAGAAAGACGCTGAAACGGAACCGGACAATGTTTCGATGGAGGAGATGACGAATATGCTTGACGAGCTTTTAACGCATTCTTGTAAGTCTTATTTCGGCTTCATTTGGCCGCTCTTAACGAATCTTCCGCAGTGAATCTCGAGAGTCAGGCACGCAAACTGATAATAACTGGGTTAGAGGCAGGCTCAAAAGGACGGCTCCTTCTTCAGGCAGATACAAACTTGATGCAGAGAGCCGTTGCGCTGCAAGACAAAGATGCGACCCCGGATGTCACGCATAACCCCTCTACTACGAGCGAAAGCACTCTCCAGCAGATACAGTGCGCCCAGCTGACATATCCACCATTCAAAGGAGAATTGCTGATGTCGCTACAGCTATTACCGAGAAACTTTTGCAAAATTACTTGTCGCCGCGACCCGTTTGCGGAAGCTCGAAGGGAAGGAACAACTAGTACGCTGTCTTCAACTCCCTGATAAAGTCACGACGAACTGACCGTCCACTTGTCAGAAATTCGAACGTCGCACTGGATTTCCTTACAAGTTTGGGTATCCGGTCAAGGGAGAAGGGCTATAGGTCCTAAAGCAGATATTGCACTGGTTATGATCCATACACGCATTTGTTCTGCCTTCTCATGTTGTTGTAGCAAATCACGCCCCGTTTGCGGCACGTCATACCGTGAACCGCTTCTCGAACCTGTTCAAGGGCTGGTCTTGCACTTCCCGTTTAGGCGTATTGCATCAAGAAGGCCGTCCATTACTACACCTCATAGGACGTAAGTGCCCGACGTAAGCTGTCTGACAGCTGGCTCCATGATTGCTTGGCGGCACACTCCCGGATTTGCAAAAGCATAGGCGATGATACAGACGGTCTCTATGATCCATCATTGACTACGTCGCACCTGCTGACCGTGTCTGCAGGTCAAAGTCCTCATACGCCATGCGCGTCATCGATGGAAGGAGCAAGAAAGTCCGGCGCAAAATGCAAGAAGCTTCATCAAGAAGATGGTCGATGGCACACCGTTGTTTGCTGCAATAGTATCACCCCTGGCTACCGTATGCCCCGTCCACGCGCGGCCCACTCAATTGACTGACAAGAACTTCAGCTATACAGTGTACGAAATGTGATTTATACTGCGGCAAACATGTCTTGATGCCTCTTTAATGCTCATCAAGATCCCTGCTTTCTCTATGAACTGGTATAGTCTCGACGGACTGCCTGTCTCCGATCCCTCTTCGAGCAACGTGATAAGCGCATTCGGCCTGGCTCTCGAATTCCTTGGTAGTATAGCACTATTCTTCCGCTTTAGCAAGAGCCATAAACTTCGGAAGAGAGCTGCACCGGTCTCGACTATCTCCTTCTGCCTGACAGCCATCCTGGGGACAGTCAATTTAATCATCTTTGGGGCTTACCGACGCAATACGGCGGGCTACGAATACCGAGACGGCTTCTTCTGCGCGGTCTTCAGTGCGGCCTTGTCTGGCGTGATTGCATTCAGCCTGGTCTTCCACCTGGTCTATGCATCCCTTATAGCTCCGCACGAGGAGGGATGCGCCGAGAGTCGTCTGCAAGCCAGACATTTCCTCATCACTGAAGGTGTCTTTTTCGTCACCATAGGCATAGAGGCACTCGTCTTCAGCCGGACAGAGGGTAAGCGGAATCACTGCTTGCCTCACCCGCATCTTCATAGACTAATTTGACTTGCTGTACGGAGGAACGTGGAGTTTCTGGGATGCAGTGTACTTCTCAGTTGGTAAGTCATGAGCCGCAGAATGGAGAATCTACGGTATCTAGGCTGACAGGATGCCTTTTCTCCTCGAAAACTCGAAGTGGTGTCTACGACCGTCGGTTTTGGCGCAGACTTCGCTCCGCGCAAGACTCTATCAAGGTGAATGCCTATAAACGCTCCCTATCACGTCCGTCTAACACGTCTTTGCGGTATCTTATAGGGTCCTGATGTTTCCATTTGCGCTCATCACAATATCAGGCCTAGCAGTCATGATATCCACGATTGTCAAGCATTCTGCATCAAGTCCAGAGACACGTAAATCGAGATGGAAGGCCATATACGAACAAAGACAAGAGAAGGAGTCTCAGGACGGTAAACCAGCAGACGAATTGATTGCGGAGATCAAATTTCTTGAAAAGGCGAATAGGCAGGAGAAGTCATTATCAAATCTCTACGATTTGCTGCTATCGATGACCGCGTTCGTAATCTTTTGGGGAATTGGTGGGCTGCTGTTCACAACCATGGAACCGTGGACGTATGGAGAATCGATGTACTTTACATACGTCTTCTTCCTGGTAAGTTGCAGCGCAAGGCATACGAAGCGCATTCACAATCTGACTGCGGTTTTCCGGGCAGACAATCGGGCTGGGCGACTTTTGTAAGTGGACTCGAAGTCGTTATCGGAGTATTATTGAGAGAAGCATTATTCACAGATCCTTCTACTCCGGCGAGCCGCACGTTCTTTGTTTTATACGCCGTCATCGCACTTCCCACCGTTGGAGCCTTCTTCATCCAAGCATTTTCACAAACCATCGAGGCTATCAATGACAAGCGTATTGAAAAGGAAAAGGCAAGAAAGGGGGTAAAACCCAAGGTCGAGAAAGACACTACCATCGGAACGCATCACACCTATGTCGACAAGAGCAAGCCCGACACCGAACGGAACGAGCTGAACGAAGAAGAAGATGAATTTCGGCCGTTCATTTCGCATGCAGAATTAGTCGAGCGCTACCACTCGAGCTTTTCCAAGCCGGGCAAGGTACTGTCTGCGCGAAAGCTCCACGATACTATCGAAGAGGAGGATGGCGAGGACCAGCAGGAGGAGCATGTCTGCAACGTTGAAGAAGGTGATCAGGCCTCGGCAGCTGGAGAAGAAGAGGCGTCAGGCAGCGATGCGATCAGTGAAAGTCGGACAGCAGCTGACAAACCAGAGACGGATCCAATCGAAAAGAACACGGATGAACTTCTTGCCAAAGGCGCACGGGCTGCCCTCAAAGGAGATGATGGGAATCCCGACTTGACTTCTGACGATCACCCTGATCTGGCGAAGGCTATGCTGGATGAGCTTCTGCTTCATGCTCGTGCGTCAAATATCATATTCTATTCCAGACTGACCCAGTTGACCTTTCCCTCTAAACCTTAGTACACCTGGAGACCATCGCTCGGAAGATGATTATCTCGAAGCTTCCGCCAGATTCGCAAGTACGGCTGGTCCTGCAAGCCGATAAGCACATTATGCAGCGAGCTATACATTCGCATGAGAAAGACGGGCAAAGCGACGGCGCAGCTAAAGAGATAGACTGCCGGCTGTCAGGCAGGAAGAAGGAGAGCGACTTGGAGCAGATGCAGTACGTATTTGTGTTTAGTACCAGCTCGATCTTACTGACCTCGTTCGCGTCTAGCATGTACAGGGAGACTTTCGCGCAATTGCTGGTTGCAGCCACGAAGCTCAAGCAGCTATCGGGAAGGGAGCAGTTGGTGTTTGAGAGGCGTAGAGGTCCGGTATTCCGAGACGGTCATCCCGTGCCGCCTGATGAGGAGAACCACGCAGATCAGAGCAAGATGACTTAGTCGACCCGCATGTGAGGTGATGATCAGGAAACCATGTAGCCATACTCTTGACTTTGTAGTTATGTATCATAATCATACACGGGCTCATTTGTAACCCAAGCTTTTCTCGATGTTTCTTGCTTGTTCAGCTGCCGACTTCACTCGACTCGGGACTTGATGCAGGACGATGGATGAGGACGTTATTTCCGGGCTCACAGGCTTCGCGCTTGATGAGTTTCTGGGAGAATTCACTGGCGAACGAGGCATCAAGACATCTGGCCTGAGTTCTCTGGGTTTTGGAGCAAAGGGAAGCGGAGTCGACGCCAGCCAAATCTACAACGACAAGTTCGCAGACGACGATGAAGGAGGGCCGGATCCATCGAGCTTCACTGGAGCACTCCCTCGAGGTGGTAGAGGGTTTGCTGACGCTGGAGACGACTGGGAGGACGAAATCGATAAAGAGCTGGTCGATGAAGACTTCCGCAAGACAGCACGGCCAGCTGCAACAACGTCGGGACTCAATACAAGAACCACACTGAGAGGTGAAGACGACGACTTTGACGAGGACGACGACGATGCTGGGCCGGCTCAGGGTGGTGCTGCTGCTGGCACGACGGCTCAGCCGAACATGCACTTCGATACAGGCCTGGCTCTACCTTTCAGTATACCAGATGCAGATGAGATACTGCAAATCAAGCAGGAGGAAGTCGACCTGGACGATGGCGAGTATGCCCAGCAGCAGGCGCTCTTCGCACAAAGCTACGCTCGTATGCAGCAACAGCAAGAGACGCAAGCTCTCAACTTTCCTCTTATGCTCCCACCTCCGCTTATGGATGTGACTACAATCTACCCGTCCTTCAGCCCAGACAAGATCCTAAACTTCACCGAACTCTTCACTACCCGGCCAAGAAAACGTCAAAGGATGATGGATCCGTTGAACGAGCTTTATCCGTTACCTCAACCCTCAAGCTACTCGGTCGCTCCTTCCTCGAGAGATTTCAGGTCGCATGAGACATACGATAGGTCATCTGCTGTAGCTCAGTACCTGCTCGAAGCCTTGCGCGAGCAAGCAGAAGGTGGATCGGAAGACGAAGGGGAGGATGTAGATCTCGCCTTCCGGAAGCTGGTAGAGGTGCGCCTGGTTCTACGCGATGAGGGCAGCTGCTGAAGCTTTCTCCAGACGGCCAACGGGACAGGCTGGAAGATCCCGACCAACACAGCGGACGAAAGAGACACAATCGCCTTTGAAGACTGGGAAGATGGCGTAGTATGGGATTCACAGAAGCACAGGCTGCCTAATGGCCACACCTACCCCGACGAAAATCATGATCCGCGCACAAGCAAGTCTGTTCGCTTCGAATTCCAGAATCCGGACATCGAGTCTGGAGAATGGACGAAAGGCATTATATGGAGCGAGAAGACACCTTTCAAAGACTTCACGAAGCTGCAGCTCACTCTGAACGATCCTTCCGGGCCGGCATCTGTCGAAGACAGGCGGCCTCCGCCAGAAGCAGCTCGAATAGTCATAAAGCGCACCACAGCTGACCCTCTCAATCTCTCCAACGACAAGCTGTATGAAGTCCGCAGAGAGCAGAAGAAGACGGTCAGACAGACCTTTGGTCATCTCGAAGTTCAGCATGCATATCCTGCGATGAAGTTGCAATTCCCTTGGGTAGGCTGCTTCGGCTGTGTTACATACCGCATCATCGCTGACCGCTTGTCGGATACAGTACAAAACCCGACTGTCGAAAGCCGAACTGCGCTCTTTCCATCGCATGCCAATCCAATTTCCTACCAACATCCCCTTATCCTTTTCCAAAGTCCGCTCAGCCAAGAAAAAGAAAGACAAGACTGGGCGCAAGCTCAAGAAAGACTCTGTCGGAGCCGAAGCCTTCCGTACATTCGGCGACCTCAGTCTTCGCGATACTGGTGGTTTCGTTCTGCTTGAGTATAGCGAAGAGCACCCGCCTATCCTTCCCAATCCTGGTATGGGAAGCATCATAGTGAACTATTACAGGAAAACAGATGTGGCGGATTCATATGTCCCGAAAGCGGAGATGGGAGAAGCGTTTCTCTTGGATCCTTCAGACGAGTCACCTTTCCTAAGATTCGGACAGGTCGAGCCAGGACAGATGATTCCAGCTTTGTACAACAACCTCGTTCGAGCGCCTCTGTTCCGTCATGATGCTTACACAACCGATTTCTTAGTAATCAAGTGGGTCTAGCCTCATTCAGAAGAGACCAGAATTGACAAGGTTTATATCAGAACTACGGCAAATGGTGAAACCAAGTTCTACGTCCGAGATATCAAGCACATCTTCGTCGTCGGACAGACTTATCCTCTTACAGATGTGCCTGGTCCGCAATCCCGCAAGCTTACTGCAACAGCAAAGCATCGTTTACAAAGCATAACTTATAAGCTAGTCAGCAAGAATCCCAGACGAAGAGTCAAGATCGGAAAACTGTTGAAATACTTTCCAGACCAGACTGAGATGCAGATGCGTCAACGGTTGAAGGAATTCATGGAGTACAACAGAGCAGGAGACGATCAAGGATTCTGGAAGATCAAAGCTGGAAAAATGCCAGAAGAAGACGAACTGTTCAAGCTTATTACGCCTGAGCAGATTGTTCTGGCGGAAAGCACGCAGGTTGGTCAACGCAACTTGCTTGATGCAGGTTTCAGCGCGACAGTGGACGAAGACAAAGGCAAAGATAACGAGGAGAGTACTTTGGATGTGAGACAACAGCTCGCACCCTGGTTCACAACCAAGAACTTCCTCAATGCTACGCAGAATAAGGCAATGCTCAAGCTGCATGGAGAAGGCGATCCATCATGTCGAGGCGAAGGATTCAGTTTCCTGCGAGTTTCTATGAAGGATATTTTCTTGCGAGCAGGGGAAAGAAAGGAGGATCGTCAAGCTGAGATTGACGCGCGACCGAAGTCTGCACATCGTTACAATGTAGCTGAGCAACAGCAAATCTATCGAGAAGAGATTACAAGAATCTGGAGATCCCAATACGATTCGCTTAGCAGTCCTTATGAGCCGATGGTCACTGAAGAAGACGAGATCCGGTGGAGGCAAGAAGAAAGCAAGATGGAACTAACGTCAAATACCCCCGCTGCCACGCCTTTCACACCCGGCGAAGGCATGTCGCCAGGCTTCAGCAGGAGTGCGTCTCCAGGCGCGGATGGTATGCCGAAGGGACCTCCCAAAATACTTCGCATTCGAAGACAGGTATGTCTGACTTTGCCATCCAAACAGCGGCTGCTGACACGACCTCCCAAAGTATAACGGCATATGGCGCTCCGAGATCGTGCGCGACCAGGGCGTCATCAAGGGTTACCTTCGTCAGAAGCTTCTGCACGACGACGGTGAAGATCAAGAGCCTGAATCTCTTCAGCTTACTGGTGATCCCGAGAAGGATAAGATTGTCCGCAAGAAGTGCGTCGCCAAATGCGTGCATACCAAATTATAGACTGATACTATTATGGTCACAGACTGGCCGAACAGCTAGAGAAGCTGCGAAAGAACCAAGAGCGTCGTCTACAGCGCAAGAATGCGAAGATGGGTGTCACTGGCGATGTTTTCTTGCCGGGAGGAAAGAAGATCAAGCCGGAAACCACTGTACGTGCAACCGAATATATGTTATTTGCTTGATCGTTAATTGAAATTTGTTCCACGCAGCGAAAGTGCGGAAACTGTGGACAGATTGGACACATGAAGACCAATCGAAAGTGTCCCAAGTGGGCCGAATTCAACGCTCAGGCCAATCAAGAACCTGGAGCGAATGTCCCTGCTGGTCCTGCGAATCCATTCGCAGTGGGCTTGCCTGGTCTGAGCGGCATGCAAGCGGGAAGTCCGTGAGATTCGCTGGCATTGTAAGCACAACAGCATTGTTGTCGTACATAAGACTTCCTTGCTTTGTTTACATATGCTGGTGCTGCTGACACTGACGCTGCTGATGCATCTAAGAGATTTGCATACGCCCACCGTGGCAGCTAGGCCAAGACTAGCCGCAAAGTAGCTACGTTAGAAGCACGCGATAGCTAATCGGCCACAAACTTGTCCTCGAACCTGCTCGTTCTGGCTCTCTCCAAAGGAACAGCTGGCACAGCTCTTCATGCTGTGAAGTCAGACGCGATCCTGACGAAGAGCCGTTCGTGGTCTGTTGGCAAGAGGATGAACCTCCTCATTCAGTATGCCTGTATGGGATGCTGACTGAAGCTTCAACTTATACTGCTGGTGTTTGGGCCCTGCTGTACGTCAGTACGGCAAGGTCGTCAGCAATATGGTCAAGCAGAACACTACCGGTACTCAATCAGCAGTGTCGCAACGAGACGAGGCGAGAAGAAGCGGATTAATAAGCAGACGCGAGACAAGCACGCTTGCGAAACACGTCGGCATGCTATTTTTGTCTTCCTCCATCGGCGATAGCGGCTCGGGCAGCCTTTACCGCCGACCGACGAGGAGAAGGGGGAAAGCAGGTATAAAGTGGCAGCCAGATGCCTGTCGCTCTTCTTCTTTCTTCCACAACCTCTACTTCCTTCATTGACATGCGCGTATTCATCACTGGTAAGTCAGGCTCCACCTCGATATGAGATGGTGCAAGCGGCTGATGGTCTGTGACTTCTCGTACAGGCGGATCTGGTCTCGTTGGCTCAGCTACGATCCCCAAAGTCGTTGCTGCCGGCCATCAAGTCATTGCTCTGGCTCGTTCAGATGCTTCTGAAGCTCGAGTCCGCGAGCTTGGTGCGACAGAGGTCGTTCGGGGAGACACCAAGTCTCTAGACCTACTTGAGGAGGCTGCCTCAAAATCAGACGCTGTCATACATGCAGCTTTCGATCACGCAATAGCTTTCACCTCAGCTGAGGGACCTAAGGCAGCCTGCGAAGCCGACCGCAATGCTATCAAGGCAATGGGAGACGGACTCGCCAAGTCAGGCAACAACAAGACATTCATCTACACTTCTGGCACGCTCGGCTTGTCCAGCGCAGACGAGACATCCACGCTCCACGAGAACCCCTTCATGCCTCGCTATCTGTCCGAGTATCTCGTCCGCGACTTCGCTCAGCAAGGTGTTCGTACTCTGAGAGTCCGTCTCCCACCTGTCGTCCACAACAGCGATCGCGTACATCCATTCATCGGCGGACAAATCGAAGCAGCTCGCAAATCCGGGTTTGCTGCCTACGTCAATGACGGATCAACAGTATGGCAAGCAACTCACGTCGACGATGTTGCAGACCTTATCGTCTTGGCTCTGACGAAGGGCACTGCTGGCACAGCTCTGCATGCTGTGAAGGAGGATTCTATTCCTACGAAGGACATCTCCGATTTCATTGGGAAAAAGATGGATCTGCCTACACAGAGTGTAAAGGGAGAAGATGCAGTAGCACACTTCGGATTCGTAGGAAATGTCATCCTTCTCGGCAAGCGTGTCACGGCAGATCAGACGAAAGAGGTCACAGGATGGCAGCCAAAAGCAGGCAACCTGTTCGATACTTTGGAGAAACACGCATATTAGACGTAGCACTCGTTGTGCGATAGCTCATGTCACAACTTAAGTTGCTCTAAATATTCAATGCTTGAGTACTCTTTACGCAAACCTCTATGCCAGTTGCACGCACTAAAGGCTGTCCCGATTGCCGCTTTCTGCTTGGCCTTTCGCCATCGCGTGCACTTCTCCTGGTTTTAGCAGACGACAATGTTGACGAGTCTGGGTGCACATTCGGCGATTGGCGAGTTTACGATGCTCATAGCTATCGAGCTGTCTGCGCTGTTTCATGCAGCGACGCGAATGCACACCCTTCTGGCACCTACATTGTCGTGAATCTCCTGAGCTGCCAGCTGCAAGCGAAGGTGTCTGGAACGTGTAGAGGATGGCTTCAGACCTATTCCTAGCAGCTCAACATGCTTCATCTACCGCCGGCTACGTCGTAAGCCTGTCAGAGCTATGTACTGTCGGGGTCGGCCTTCGGCGTTATGGATTGACGTCGGGCTTAAGATCTGGTAGAGTAAGTTATCCTTCTCTGTTTCATCAGATCGCCTATTCTGTCCCGCACCTGCCTGTCGACAATGCGTGTCTTCATCACCGGTAAGCCTGACCATGCTTAGAAGTAACAGCAGCTGATTATGAGGGGCTGTCGCTGTCCTTTCCAGGCGGATCTGGTCTCGTTGGCTCAGCGACTATTCCCAGGCTCGTCGCAGCCGGTCATCACGTCACTGCTCTGGCTCGTACAGAGTCATCTGAAGCCCAGCTTCGCAAACTCGGAGCCTCAGAGACCGTACGCGGAGATGTCAAGTCCGTGGACGCGCTCCATGAAGCAGCCAAGAATGTGGACGCAGTCATTCATGCTGCTTTTGATCGTGATACCGCCTTTTCGGGCGGCCCTCAAGGCCCTGTCCTAGCTTGCGAGACTGACCGCAACGCTATCACAGCACTCGGAGACGGACTTGCTCAGTCTGGAAGCAACAAGACCTTGATCTATACTTCTGGCACGCTCAATCTGACCGGCGAGGACGAGACAGCCAGTCCTCATCCCAATCCCCGATTCCCTCGAGGCCTTTCCGACGTCCTAGTACGCGACTACGCGCAGAAAGGCGTACGCAGCATCACAGTCCGCCTACCTCCCCTCGTCCATAGTCCTGGCGTGGTACATCCTTTCATCGGACAGCAGATAGAGGCAGCTCGCAAATCTGGATTTGCAGGCTACGTCGGCGATGGCACCAATCTATGGCAGGCAGCACACATCGACGACGTAGCAGATCTGATAGTGTTAGCCTTGACTCGAGGAGAGTCTGGTACAGCCCTGCACGCTGTCAGGGAGGAAGCAATTCCTTTGAAGGACATAGCAACTTTGATCGGAAAGAAGATGGGCCTCCAGACCAAGAGTGTCAAGGCTGCAGACGCAGTACCCCACTTTGGCTTTGTGGGAATCGCCATGCTTCTGGGCAAGCGCGTAACGGCAGACAAGACGAAGGAAGTGACGCGGTGGCAGCCTAAAGGACGCTATCTCTTTGATACTATGGAGACGTATACATACTAGAAGGACAGATTCGTGAACAGCATTCGTAGGGAATGTCATCCTTCTCGGACTGCGAGGCCAGGCGAAAGAGACCACGGGATGGCAGCTAAGAGCAGGAAATCTATTCTACACTTTGGAGACATGCGAATACTGAGAAAGTACAAGCTTTGATTTGCTATGATCTTTCATGTCGTAGCTAGTTAGTATCCACGAGAAGTTCGTGTATCCCAAATTGGCAGTAACTTAAAATTTTCGCCCTCTTCCACTTCTGTTCGACTTCCTTGTCCACACAATTCTCACAAAGACGGATAGCTAAGCTTGTTCTCCAAGCGAACGTATAACTTCGCAAATGCGTTCTATAGCTACCATCTGTTGAATATCCGAGAAGCCATGCTTCTTTCCTAGTTTCTGGACGATAGTCTCTACATCCTTTTCCTTCATTCTTGAAGATAGGAGGGAATTCATGTTCGAGATTCCGGCATCCTTAAGCGCTGCGATCCAAAGTTCGGGCAAATCCAGGAAGAAAGCGGGGGCGCTCTGTCCGTTCTGAGCTTGTTCAGTGCCCTGGTCTGGCTCTCCCTTTGGAGCAGGAAGCTTTGGTTGTGAAGTGCCAACAAAGACTATGTCCGAGTCTGACTCGCAAGTCTCGTCTTCCTCCTTTACATCAAGCTTCCCTTCGACTTGCTGTTCAAGGCGTTGTATCTTGGTTGGAGAAGCAGCAGCGTGTGTGGGGCATATGCGCTTGCTGGAAAGTCCGCTTTGTACTCGAATTGGTTCTTCGGAACGGGTGCCGCGAGTCATAAGCGCTGCCTTGTTCATCGTATAGTCGACTAAAGGGGCGTCATCGCTTTCGTCATCGGATCCGTTGGCCAATTCGTCTTCTTCATCGTCTTCAGCGCGAATCTGACTCGAGCTTGTAGTCTTGCGGATTGGAGACGCGTTCTCGGCGTGAAGTGCGATACAGCCTGCATTGTGATGTGGATTCACGTCGGTGATTTTCCTGAATACACCAGATTCAGCTGAAACATCGGATCAAGAAGGCAATGCTGTAAAAGAGTACCATTGCTCTGACTTCGCCTTGTCGTTGACACATCGAGTGAGCTTTATTTTCCACGGACAGGAAGAGCCGGGTTGACGAGCGTCTTTACCCCGTCTACATTTGCAAGAAATTATCGCGCGGTGCTCTTCGGTGCTGTGTGGAGTGACGATGAAGCCCGACTGGAGCATCGCGGCCTTGATGAGTCCCTTAGCTGCAGCTATCGAAGTGAATACCGTTCCAATAGCAAGAACGTCTCTGTTGTACCGGTCAGTCTAACTTCCTCTGTTAATCGTATAAATACATACTTGGAGCGCTCAGTGCCTTTGAGCTGTGTTGAAACGCTGCTAACTGGGATGCAGGGCTTATCTGATGACTTGATAGCTTTCTTTGAGGGTTTCTTGATAGGCTCGACTTCTTCACGCTCACGGTTTGCCAGAAATTCGAGACAGGCTTTGTCGTGAACAAGAGTCATGGCGACGTTCGTACTGGATCGAATACGCCCAGTGAGCCAAGATCGGTACATACTGTGGGTGAATACGTACGCTCTGCCCGTCTCACTGTCACTTTCGAGACAGAAGCCGTATCGACAGGCCTCGGGAAACCAGAGATCAGGATTATGGCATTTGAGGGTTTTTGTGGTCGATGTAGCTGTGCCATTCCCAACGATGAAGTGGCCTTGCGCGTAGGTATACTCTCTGACAAACTTCTCAGCCTCGACTATTGACTTGAACTCCTCTCCGAGGACAGGCTTTCGGATTCTCGCTGCGAATTGCGTTGGCATAGATGAAGCTGAGATGGGTTTGGAAGTTGATCAAGAGCAGAAAGGCGTAGCAACATTCTGGAAGGAGTCTATGAGGAATAGGCAAACGTGTGTTCCGCAGCGGGAAGACGTCGAACAGGTCGGTGCTCAGCTGGGCGAAAGACGAGCGACGAGAAGGAAGGTCTGCCGCGACCAAGATGGATGAGTATAATGCTCAATGACTGACGTTCATTTGGGATCCCTGTTGGAGCGAGTTGGGGAAAGGCATGACCATCTGAAGATCTGACCCGTTCAAGAACATTTCACAGTAATAGCTAAAGTACATCACATCATGCCCAAGTATTCTTTAACACTATCGCGTGAGCCTTCATACCTCGGCGCCCAACGATACCCTATCAAGCGGTCTCGCCGAGTTGACGGATAGCAGTTTCCAATCGCTTTCTGGTTATAACCAGACGAATCTTTGAAATACCATGACCTTCCTCAAGTGCCCTTACGACATCGTTCATATCATCTAAGCGGATCTTGGCTGCTCGAAGATCTTCCATGCTCGAAATCCCTTCTTTTGCTAGTGCTTCAACGGCCACATCGGGCAGATCGAGAAAAGTTGACGAGCTCCTAGCAGCTGTATTCATGTGGGAGAGGACAGGTGGTTCGCGAGACGCTGAGGGAATGCTAGCAGGCCTGTGAGCCCCATGATCTCTTTCTTCCTGCTTGACGATGGGGACAGGTGATGTGGGAGGAGTCCCCACCGATGTAGTATTGGCTTCCCCTTCATGATCTGATTCATCATCATCGGAGAGGACAATGTAACGCTTCTTTCTGAATGCCGCAGTCGGTGGTGTGGGAGATCTGTAAGAACGATTTCTTTTGCCATACGATGAAGTGAGTTCTGCGTCGCTGTCGCCTTCGCTGTCGTCCTCGTCGGCATCCTCGAACACCGAGCTATTCTCTCCGCCATCACGTGAATTGATGCTTTCCTTCGCGGCATAGCGAGCTCTACACTTTCTGTTGTGTTCGGTTTCCATCGCCGTGATTCGCCTAGGGAAATGACGAGCATCGTCCGCGTTAGCAGTCTGTTTCAACGCAAGCGACGACATGGCGAGCAGCTTACCAAGAAGAAGCGCATTCATCTTCTTTCATTGATCCAGTCACTGTAATACTTACTGGACATCCTGTACCTGCATTGCTTTGTACATGTGAAGGGCGGTGGTGACGGCATCGCAAGACACTTCCATAAGCGCGAGGGTCGGTCCAGAATGTAGCTCCGGTAGGCTTCAGAATTTGCTTGATCTCGGCGAGCGCAACCTCGTGTGAGGACCAGCCTCGGCCCACAAACAGCCTGCTGGAGTGTCTGTCAGTATTGAAGCGGAAAGACCTTGTTCTATAGACTACATACCCTTCATCAGCCTTGCTCGAGGTGTCTTTGACGCATTGAGATATTGCGGAGCCTCGCGCTACGCTTGGGGAAGACTTCGTTGGCTGATCTGGCTCAGAGCGAGATGACCCCTTTGATTGGGTGTCACCCCTCTGCCGGTCGATGCACGCTCGATTGTGCTGCAGAGATAGCTGGCAGACTTTCCTGCGCAAGCCAGCTTCAGCATAATTACGTAGCTGAACAGAAGCCTCTTATACGCTCACCATTCGTCTGTTGTCTCGTCAGGCTCCAGCACAAATCCATAAGGACACATTGGTTCCACTGCTCGACGATTGGTGCAGCCGAGATATCTTCTTGGAGCAGCACCTCCGCGCCCGACGAGCCCTTGGCCTTGCCTCTGTTGTCGAGTATATCGCGTAACGTAGGACTCTGCTTTCTGCAAGGAACCGAAGCTCTGCCCTAAGAAGGGAGCGGTAAGCATGATTGAGCGAAGAAAAAGGGGAGTAAAGCAGCAGTCGTTCTCAGGAGTGGTCAGAAGCAAAGAGAGGTTTGGGAGAAGGAAGGACAATCACTGCTCCTTGAGGCAGAACCGTTTCGCCTGGAAGTCTGGCCGTTTCTCGTCATCCCGCCGCTGGAAGATGTAAGACAGGTCGATGCGCGAGCGAGGATGGTGAAGAACGTCGGGATGAACTGAACGACGACAACGCATGTAGAGCATCGCAACTTCCATCAGCGGTGACTGCGCTGGCGTGCTTTCTGCGTGAGCTGGCCTCAATCGATTCTGCCTGGTTCTCCTGCAGCAGGGACCGCAGAGCATGGCTAAGCTTGATATGTCCAAGCATACGTCGAAGGCTAGTCGAAGAGCTGGGAGTCTAGCAGCTCTTTTGGCGCGACGTCACTGACGAGTCTTTCGGATCTTGCAAGTGCATGGCGGTGGAAAGGTCATACAAGCTGCAAAAAGGACAGCGTAATCACAGCCAGAGATCTTCGCAAGGATTGTGTATATCTAGCAGGCCCGTTGTAATTGGCTACTATCGATACAAAGTCAACAGAACACCGACCGATCCCATCTAACAAATTGCAGACATCCCGAGCTTCAAGCCTTCATTATTCCACCACAGACAGGCTGTTATCGTTCTCCAAGAGCATCTTCAAGCACACACTTCGCAGCCGTCATCTCCATCTCCGAGAAGCCGTATTCCTTCTGATATTCCCTCAAGACAGGCATGATGTGCTTCTTCTGGAGATTGAGACGCTTGAAAGAAGCCATGTCGTTTACGCCCTTGTCTCGAAAAGCCTGTGCTACCCTGGGAGGCAGCTCCGAGAGGAAGTCGGTGGTCTTGGCGGATTCCTCTCGTAAAGAAGAGGTCTTTGAAGGCTTAATCTCTTGTCTTGAAAGGGTCGGTCCATTGGATAATGATGTTGATGATGATGAAGCTGCTGCGGGCTGTTGTAACAATTCTGTCTTCACCTTGACTGGACCGAGACATTCGATATCTGAGTCTGACTCCGATTCCCTCTCTGATTCTGCATGTCTTACAGGAATGATTGCTGCTTCAGACGCAAAGGTGATGCGACGTTTCTTGGCCGGTTGAGGTGCTCGAGCGGATGTGGGTGGCTTCCTCGAATCCAGACTGCCACTGGACGAAGAAGTTGAATTGTAGGCAGGCGGTCCAGAGTTTTGGGTCATACGCGCATATATAGCGGCGCATTCTTCGCTATGGTCAAGCCTAATATCTCCAATTCTCCTAAAGCGGGGTCAGATGGTGAACTTGGAAGAAACTTGTTGACTCACCATTCATCGCTGTCTCCAACTTTATCGATGAAGACATGACATTTACATGCTCCTCCTGATCTTCTGTCTGCTGAGAGCGATTTATAATGTCTGCATCGATAATATGTCCTTTTGCCACGGTTTGTTCCGGTGCTGGTCATTCGGTATCCTTTTTGACCCATGGTAGTTTGGGTGAAAAGTGTTGCAGCTTCGTGTGTCGGGAAGACGCAACCCTTCACGAGTTCGGCTTGAGCACTTTGCATGTCTTTCCTGCCGTGCAAAATTGTCGGAGGTGACTGTGTTGATCTAGGGGCTTCGTGTGGCTTTGATTCCTCTTCACCTTCGCTTTCGGTCTCGCTCTTTCCACCGTCTTCGGAATCCCCAGAATCCTGATCACTGTTTTCATCGCTGTCTGAACACTCCAGGATGGTTTCCATCGTATCGCTTCTCCTGGAGCTCCGCTTGGCGTGTTGGCTGGATGGTCTAACGAGCGTAGATCTTCCAGCATATATATCGAGACACTCTTCATTGTGCTCCAGATTCATTTCAGTAAGTACCCTGATAGAAAGACCGAATAGTCTGATATTAGCGAGACGCCAAAGTGGCTGGGAAGACGGTGCAATGCTGCTTGCCATTTACCAGTGTTTCTGTCGAGACCGATAGCGATTTTGCACGGACAATTTACACCTGGGTTTTGGACTCCTTTGGATCGGCCGTATCGACAATTTAGAGAGACGCGCGTGTCGGTCACTCCGGATTGCCATACGGAATATCCTTGCCGTTTCATCGCAAGCTTGATAGCGTCTTCGGCTGCTTTACGGCTTTCAAACTTAGCACCGGAAACAAGAATACCATCGCTACAGAGGAGAGTGGTCAGCTTATTGATCATATAGTGCCGTCGAGCACGTCTCACCTTTTAGGAGCCAAAGCTGCTTCTGTGTTTTGTCTGATCGCAGGTTTTGTAGCAGTCGGCGATACAGGAGTAGATGATTTGGCTGCTACAGCTGGGATAGCTTTTGGCACCTGAAGCTCGACTCTGTTTAAGCCACTCAGAATGAGACTCGATATCGATGTTTCGCTTCCTGATTTTGGTGCTGCGGGGAAAGCAGAAGAAGATGCTCCACTCGAGGACTAAGAAGAAGAAGAAGCGTTATCGAGAGCGTTGGTGATATGTGAAGAAGCAGAGGGAAGGCTGCTGCTAGATTGCGAAGATCCGCTGGAAGAGCAAGCAAGCTTTGCAGCTGGCAGGTGCGCAGAGCCGCTGGTGATAGCAGTCTCGTTGAGCTTGTGTGTAAGATGATGAAGACATAAGCTGTTGATCGTCCTGGGAAGATCCGCAGAAGCGAGGTGGCACTTAGGTCAGCTTTCGGATTTGTCCGGGGCAGCGAGGGGAAAGAAGCTCACCATACAGAGTCCATCTCATCATTGAGATCAAGATCGACCCGAATTGAGAAAGGGCACTCAGCTCCATAGTCTCGATGGTTGATGCAGTGTGATTGCAGCAGAGAACTGAATCTATTAACTTCGTGATGCAGAGCACAGCCATTGCGTTCAGCATGAGCGTCAAGGTAGTCTCTTGCAGCTTGCACCGAGGTGAACTTCTGTCCGATGTGAGGCAGTACGGGCTCTAATTCAGCCATGTTGACTGAGGACTTTGAGGGAGGGAAGAGAAAGAGGAAGATCAACGCAAAGATATGCGCGAGGTAGGTCAGTCAGGCCAACAACAATCTTCCATGGAACGGAACGGTCTTTCTGGAGGATCCCGCATCTGGAAGTTGTCTGACGCTCAGCGGACGAAGACTGCGCATGGGCCGCAAGTTAGTGAGCAGAGTATACGCGAGAAGCACAGACTAAAAGGGGATGGGAAGTGACGGGAGTCAGCGTCACTGCTGGAGGTCCAGCTTCAATCGTTCAAACGGCCAGGAAAGGCCTGAGGCGAGAAGGACGAGCCGAGCATAGATGTAGCATGATGAAGATAGCAGTATCAGCGTAACGAGAAGCATGTTGCTGACTCGCCCCTTCCATCGATTCGAGGTCAAGCTGGAGAATCGACTTGGTCTTGGCTCTTGACCACTCGAAGTCGCTGAGACCAGGCTTTATCAAACGCTCCCTGCCCGCGCGAAACTTTCGCTGTTCATGCTGTAGTATTACCTGCTGTTGCTTTCTGGCTGCGCTCGAGTAGTGCGAAGTTGACCAACGAACGCCAAAGCAGCCAGATCTTCGTGCCATCAATCATGAGATGACAACGCAGGAAACGAGACTGCATCGAGACTATTGTATATTCAGACTAACCTACAGTCGAAGTAATCGTCCTGCCAAACTCCGAAGAAAGCAGGTAACCAATCTAGCTGAACTGCACAATCACCGGCAGGCATTACCCGAGTAGCAATCCAGACTCTTATATCACAATCTTCTTTCCAATGCTTCTCCGCTCATAAAGCTCGCCAAATCCTCTTGTTGGGTTTTCTGATAATCGCTTGATGCCCTGATCGTCTTCAAGCAGCATTGCGGCCAATCTATCAAGTGCCCCAGAACGTTTCACGAATGGTGACCGTGGCAGCAATCCTGTCCACATCATGGAGGATGCAGTCCTGGAAGGAGCGATCTTCCTGCACCTTTCTCTGCATTTCCGTCTGCAGTTCCAACAGGAAAGCTCCGATTCTCAATTTGTCACGAAGCGAGGCCCTAAGACAGGCTTCGTGGGGAGTACCATACTTTCGGAGAGCGTTTTGAACAGGCAGCGGTAGCTTGGAAAATAGAGTGTCGGACTCTATCTTCACCTTTGGCAGGACAATGTCGACATCCGACGTCGCTTCTGGCTCTGGCTGTACCTCTGCTTCTGGCTCCGATTCCGAGTCCGAGATCTCGATAACGACCGCCTTGCTCGACGCTTCAGGCTTTGCAGAGAGTCGACTCTTCTTGGCTGGCGGGGCGATGTCGGCCGCTTCTGCTCTACTTGCAAGTGCTCTCGTTTTGACGGGAACTACGACTTCTGGAATCGGGCGTGTAGCGGGACCGACCTCCATCGTACGATCACTTCTATTGGTCATTAAGGCAGGGCCTGGGCTTCTTGAAGGAGAAGCAGTCTGCGCAGCTGGCACTTCCTGCAGAAAAGCAATATAAATTTGACTTTCTAATGCTTTGATTTCGTTTACACACCTTCTTCAGTCCTGATCGAGTGCGGTGCGCAATGTGCTCAACATATGGCTCCCAGTCAGCATCTTCGTTGAGCTCGATTCTCCCGTCTGCTTCGTCAAGCTCCTCTGAGGAAGCTGTACTGCTATCTTCGTCTTCATCATTGGAATCATCCGCTCCTTGACTGTCTTCATCCGCTCCATGTCGCCTCCTTGCTCTTGCTTCCTTTCTCCTCCTCGCTCTTGCTTCCTTTCTTCTCCTTGCACGAGCTACGAGATCTTTGATGTCAATCTTCCCATCTTTAATGTCCTGACATAGCTTTTTGTGGTCAAATTCACATCGTTTGTCATCGAGTATCCTAGGCAGGGAATCAGCTATAATGTATGGGCGGCACCTCTGAACTGACCATTGATGGGAGATCAGGTCTTGCCTAAACCTGATGTTGTATGGACACCGAACGCCCGGATTTGTAGACAGTAAGTGGCCGACACGACTACATGTGTGGTCTCTAGCGTGTTTTGACTTGTTTCCCTTCCATAACCTGTATCCTTGCTTGTCTACAATGCGCTTGACAGCTTCATGTGCCTCGTCGTCACTTGAGAATGATCCAAGAGCACGGATAGCTTGCCTGGAAAAGCAGCGATCAGCGCTAATACGCGAAGCTGTCTCAAGGATCAACGCAAAGTTTATCTTACTCGTGAGAAACCGCCGCAGCTGATGTGTCATCGGGGCATGCATGGTTGGTTGACGTCGATGCTGCGCCAGTCGATGGAAGAGATCGAAGAGGCTGATGCTCCGCCTTCTTTAGATGGCCTGAAATAAGGCTCAAGATAGAGCTTTCTCTCGGAGCTGTGCCCGAAGTGGTTTCGGAGGAGTGGGACGTGATGCTAGATGCGACATTCGAGCTGGAGAATGTGGTGTTGGAAGATGCTGGCGCTCGAGAAGAAGTGGCAGCGCTTGGGACCGGCATTGACGAAGACGAGCTAGCGGACCAAGATGGCTTTGAAGATGGAGGGTACATCGAAGACCGGCTGAGTGTCGCTTCCTTGGGCGTGTGTGCAGCATGTTCAAGACAGCACTCGACGATCTTCCTGTTTTTTAGGCGATGATCCATGTAAGTGCACAGGGGAGCACTCAGAGGGAAAGCAGAAAACACACCGTCGTGAAGCATGCTTGTCGCGCTCCATCTTAATGTACACAGGGCAATCACCGCCGCCTGCCCCGGGTGTTCTGCAGCTAGACCTTAGGAACGCTGCTGTTTCTCCGTAACCGTGTTGAAGATAGAATCCAGAGCGCTTAGCGAAAGCATCGAGGGAGACTTGGGCATGCTGAGCGTTATCGAATGTCTGGCCGACGAAGGGTATCCATTTGTCGGCTTGAGCCATGTTGGGCCTCAAGTTGGTCAGGAGCAGGAGGGCAGAATGAACAGCAACAAAAAGAGAAGTGACAAAGTCGGATCGCCGGTGCAAGTAGCATCTTCCAAGCAGCGGTCGCTCTGAGGCTCCCCGCCGCTGGAAGACGTCTGACGCCAGGCGGAGGTAGTTGAGCAGCGCATTGGGAGCACAGATCAATCGAATAAGCGCGAAGAACGTAGAACGGAGCTTGGAAAGGGGAGGGGATGTGATGTGATGGGAAGAGCAGCCTTTCGGTTGAGCGTCAGCGAATGGACTCGACTCTGGGCAGCAGCATGGACATGATAGCCAGCATAGAGTTGAAAGGGCGATATCATCAGCATCCAAGATGATATCTTACATGCTCTCCAGTCCAGTCCAGTCGCCGCAAGCTCAAGCCAGATCCTTCGACCATTTCTTGCTTCTTGACCATTTCGCAACCTCGAGAAACAGCGAACATGCGCTCCTCCTCGTCTACGCTTCTCTCGCTATTCGCGATCTCCTCTCTCGCCAGCGCCTTTCGCAATACCGACAGCTTGCTGGGCTGGGGGCCATCGCACGCGACCTTGGACAGTTTCCACCCAAAAGCCGCGAAGGCTTCGCAAGAGTACACGCTGCGATCAGCAGCAGAGCAGGGCGAAGAATGCATAGCCACGCTGATTGTGTCTGCGCCTGGATTGACCTTGGAGGATATTGGATCCACGGCCATCATCAAGAGGGAGTATGCAAACGCAGGGAGCAGCATCAGAGTCCCCTACTTGCAAGGAACAACGGTGGACAACCTCAAGAGCATGATTGATAGAAGACTCGGACAATGCGCAGACTCGTCGACCCCCGTCGTATTCAGAAAGGCAAAGGCGTTCAAGCAGCAACACAGAGACAGCAGGAGCCAGTGGATCAGCGAGATAGGTGCGTACAGTACATCGGATCTCGATGAATAGATTGGCTGAGAGACTCTCCCGCCCAGACCGCCTCGTCGCAACCAACCTCGACAAGCTCCCAGCGCAATCCATCGTCCTCATTTCATCAGTGAATGACCTCGGAGTACACTACAGGCAGAAGCGTCAGATCAGCGAAGCAGAATGGGAGGAGATCCTGAACGAGGACAATGCTGCAGAAGATGATGGCTCAGACATCGGCGTCGATACTCCATCCCGCCCTTCATCCATCTTTGACGACGATTCCTATGTCCAGCAACAGCCTACTGCTACTCCGTCTCCAGTAGACCCGAATCTCGGCCTGTTCTACAGGTATTCCTTCACTTCTGCTCCCCTTATTCTAGGGACACTCGTTATGCTCCTCATCCTTATCCCGGTAGTCTTGATGGCAGTCAATGCGCTCACCTCTATTGATGTAATGAGAGGACTCGAGCACAAGATGCAGGGAGGTCAGCTCGGAGAGACAAAGAAGGATCAGTAGGGTCGTCGTTTTAGCCGCTTTTTCCAGACGGGCAATGCGATAACATTACGCTGCGATCATGTACAACTAGAGTATATCGTCTTTCTGCCCTATCAAACCATTCCATCGTTCAGTTCGCTACCCAATTTACGCGTGTTTCTCGTTCTGACGATGCGATTGCTCGAAACATGAAGATGCTCTCGGCGTTCGTTGCAGCGTAATACACGTACACATCAGCCATGTCCAACTCTACGTGCGCCTTGCCCTGCTGGGAGCACTCAAGCGAGTCTAAACAGCTGACAGCTCGTTAGCAGCAGCAGCAGCGATGCTAGCTGCGTTTCCTTCCCGTCCAATGCCTACCTTGTATCTGGTCCATCCTCACTCTCCCGCACCCGCCTGTCTTCCACCGCATTCGTCACTAGAAATGCTTCAAAGCTCTACCTCGAAGGTCAAGAGTTCCGCGCCGTAGGCCCTAATAGTGAGCTTCGTGCACTGCGTATCGTCGGGTGGATGTGGTGAATTGAAGTCTATGGATGAGTCTACTGGTTAGGACTCGACGAGAATATCAATAACACAATCTCGTACCCCAGCCAAGGCAGGATAAGGGTGGCTCTCTGCTTTCTCTTCCAGACGAACGATCATATACTGAACGTAATCCTACAGGAAATAATGGCCACGGCAGCCGCGATGGGCGCGACCGTTATCCGTTCGCACACCTTGGGGAGTTCCATCGGGCATCCACTATCGATTTGGCCCTCCCTGAGTAACACAAACGAAGAAGCTCTCACCCACGTAGACTATGCAATCGCCGTCGCTCGAGAATGGGGTATAAGACTCATCATTCCGCTTGTCGACAATTACGATTACTATCACGGTGGAATCGCAACGTTCTTAGGATGGAGGAACCTGTCGAGTAGTGATAAGAGTCAGTTCTATAATAATCAAGAAGTGGTGCTGGACTTCAAGACGTATATCGGCACGATCCTAAATCGGACGAACACGTATACGAATGTAAGCCTTCCAATTGGGTTCTTTGTCCCTGAGGAAGGGGTTAGCTAAACTGTATATGTGTCCCTGAATTCCGCTTAGGTGTCATACTCCGCGGACCCTACCATTCTAGCTTGGGAGACAGGCAATGAGCTCAGTTCACCTCCTGCAGCATGGACGAGCGACGTCACAAGCTTTATAAAAGCACTGGCGCCTAACCATCTGACCATCGACGGGAGTTACGGTGTACAGTCCGACGCCCTACCTTTGGGTACAGTCGATATCTAGTATGTTCTCCCTCTCTCCTCTCTATGTCCAGGCGAGTGATGTTTAATGCATGATGCGTTGCAGCTCGAACCACTTCTATCCCGTCATACGGCGCAAGCTAGAGCGAGACGCAAACGCAGTAGCGCGTGCCAACAAAGGTACGCAAACGGGGCACGACTGATTTACCACGCATATAATCGATTAATAGAGCTATTTCAGCGTACTATGCAGGGGAATTCGATTGGACGTCGAAGTACACAAACTATGCATATTTCGCATGCCTGATCCCGCTCGTCTTTGTGGGAATCGCTCTGTGTCTGCCAGGGCGATGGTTCCCTTGGGCTATTCCGCTGCCTATGCTGAGCAGGAGGAGTAGGAGGAAAGGGAGGGAAGAAGGCTCAACGCCGCTCAAGGCGAATTTATCACCGCTCAATCAGACGACTTTCGAAGATGAGCCCGATACAGCCTCTCTGAAATCACCAGCTTTCCCTCGCTCCGGCTCGACTAGCACATCCTTCTCCTCTTCTCCTTCTCCCTTACACACTTCTTCCTTCGGAAACACCGACGCTTCCTCCCCTTCTTCTTCCACGCGGAAGCGTTTCCTCATCCGCAAATGGATGTTTGCACTCTCTTTCCTCCTCCTCTGCCCCATCGCTGCCATCATAGCATGGCAAGTCGGGCCTACTTCATTAAACCAATTCTTGGATAGCGTGGAGAAATCGTCTGCGATTGGGGATGCTTATTGGTCCCTGTTTGGGAGAGACGATAATTGTTGTCGATGGGTCGAGCATGTAAGTCCCTCCCTTCCCCGAATATCTGTCTCCGTAGGATAGAGGAGAAGGTCGTCTCTCAGCAGCTGATATGCGTATTTCTTTCTAGAACGACGGCTTCACACTCCATTATCGCAGCGAAGGGCAGATGAAAGAAAGTCTTGCACTGACGAAACATGCATACGACACGACCGGCCTGCAGTCTGCCTTCAGCTTGAGGAGCGAGTCGGATCTACCTGTCATTGCGTGTCCGCAGCCAGAGATTGCCCTTTAGCATGGGTCATTTCGCTCTGAAATGTTGTTTGTAGTATGTACAGCTTGGTAGAGCCGTTGGATGAAATGGACAATGTAGGTTCAATAGAGAGACCTGAAACGCTTCAGTGTGAAAGTCTTGGCGGCAAAGCATAGATGTAGGCATCGTCCTGCGTTGCGTCTAATTGATCGACTACTTCCCACAACCGAACAACATGGCAAGCCGTCTAGATAGGGAGAAAACTGACCCGAATGATTAAAGGGAGGAATAAAAGAAAGCGAAGAAGGGAGACAAGATCTAACCAAACAGGCGCTTCTCATACGACACCAAGCCATGCACACCCCCTTCGACTTGAGAACTGGCCGTCCTTAGCTCAAATCTTAATTTCCCACTATCCGCTTCCTCCCTCAACTGGCTCAAGCTTTTGACGCCCATATCCTGCAGGGAGTGCTGTAACCCAGCAAAGAGGTAGGGCACGAATACCCTCAGGGATCCCTTATCCTGTACTGATCCAGTAACGCCCTGCGCTACTCGGACCGCATCCGACTCAGAGAAATACCGTGCTGTAGCTGCGTTGCCCTGATCTTGATCTTTGGTGCCTACTGACGATTTAGACCCGCTTCCGCGTGTAGGTTTGGAGACTTTCTGATGCTCCATGGCATCTATCGAGCCCATACCTCGGTACTTCTTGAGTCTTTTGCCCTCGTGGTAGAAGTACTCTCCGGGTGATTCAGTAGTGCCCGCAATCAGACTACCCATCATGACTACGCTCGCGCCTAGGCATAGTGCTTTCGCAATGTGTCCGACGTTGCTTATCCCGCCGTCAGCGATGACGGGGACTCCGAACTTGTTTGCGAATTCAGAGACGGCATATACGGCTGTTCCCTGGGGCCGTCCGACAGCCGTGACTTCTTGCGTGATGCAGATAGACCCGCTGCCCATCCCTACGCGCAATCCATCGGCGCCAGCCATGATGAGTTCCGCAGCTTGTTCCCTCGTGACTACATTTCCAGCAATCACATCCAAATGCGGGAAAGTCTTCTTGATCCACTTGATCATCTCTATTTGGTAAATTGAGTTTCCCTGAGATGAATCGAGGATGACGACATCTAGACCTGCTTCTGATAGGAGCGCAAGACGCTCTCTGTCCGGTTCTCGCGTGCCGATAGCTGCTGCGCAGTACAATTGTTTACTATCAGGTTTCTTGCTCGCTAAAGGATAATCTTTATTCTTGAGCAGGTCAGACCGCGCAAGGAGAGATGTCAGATGACCATCCTTGTTGACGATGGGCAGTTTGCCCTTTTTCGAATCGCGAAGGATGGAATTGGCTTCTTCGAGCGTGACGCCTTCGGAAGCAAAGACGAGATCCGGGTGCGTGGTCATTACTTGTGAAAGAGGGGTTTCAGAGTTGCGGAACTGGATGTCGCGCGCAGTGACGATGCCGACGAGCTTGCTGTTGAGCTGGCCGGTCTCTGCGTTGTTCGCGCGAGTAAGGAAAGAGTAAACAAGACATTGCGAGTCAGCAAAAGTGTACTAAACGCGCGCGGGGGGAAAAAAGAGTGTAGAGTGGGAGAACGGGTTCAGTGGACATAGGTTATAGATCGAGGTTGTCCCCATCGGTTTTACCCGTAATACGGTAGAACGAAGGTTAACAGCAAATGTATATGGTTTATCATCATTGAGCGGGAGAAGGCGTTGTGTTGTGTGATTTGATTGACGAGCGATGAATGGAAAATGAAGGAAGCTCACCTGTGATGGGAATACCAGAGTACCCGAATGCCTCTTTGATGTCGAGGACGTCTTGTACAGTCGCGTCTGGTCTGAGACAGAGAGGGTCTGTAATGAAACCGTTCTCAAATTTCTTGACTTTGCGGACCATCTCTGCTTGGAGGGACGCGGGCATGCTGGAGAACGCGCATTAGGTGTGTTCGCCGAGGGACAGGGGTGACGAGATAGTACTCACTTGTAGTGCAGTACACCAATTCCGCCTAGCAGCTGTATATGCGAGCGCGTCGTTTTGATTAATCAGCTGCGACTCATTTCAGACGGGATGAATGGGGGAAAAGGTTGACGCACAGCCATTGCGATTGCAGTTTCAGCTTCAGTGACCGTGTCCATCGGCGAAGACACAAAGGGTGTGTTTAGTGTGACATTCCTTGTGAATTTTGTTTTAAGGGAGACTGCCGCGCTGGGGAAGTCGACTGTTGTTCTTGGGCGATTCAGCTAATGAATAACCATAGCTAGGTAAGTAAAGGGTGTGCGACTGACTGTGTCCTGGGAGAGCGAGGATGTCGCTGTGAAATTATGCAAATTTCAGTCTGGATTTTTTGGGGAACAATCTTGAGAAGTTTGGGCGCCCGCACTTGTATGTGAGACCACCGTGCTGCTGGCTGTTCATGAGTTCGTGGAGTGAGAGGCCATCGCCGCGCGAGTAGGTTGCGAGGTGGTCCCTTGCTGTGGCCGGGTCGAGGAGCTTGGACGTGGAGGCCATGCTGAATGGAATCTACGATGGGATAGAGATTACGATGGGATGGGATCAGCTTCAGATGGATTGTGTGTTGATGTTATGAGATAATGCGATGAATTGGAGGAAGAAGAAGAAGCAGCAAACTTGGACTGAGCAGGGTTGATTTGACGAGGAGCAGGGAGATTGCATCAAACATCAAGAAGATACAGAGACATCATCAACGAGTGCATCATCCATCCAGCTAGATCCATCCAGCTCCTCGCAGTGTCAGTCCTCCCCATGTACTCGAGCAGCCCGCGCAAGAGAGGGAGGGACGACGGCGATGACTACAGCTACGGCCATAGCAGTGGTGGATACAGCGGTGGTTATGGCAAGCAGCGACGGCTCGACATCGACGCAGCACTGCCCGACAGCAGGGAGTATCGCAGCAGGCCATATCGAGGGAGCAGCAATGGCAGGGACTATCGACAACAAGGACCACGCAGAAGCTACAACAGCAACCACAACATCATCCCCCTGCTCAGCGTGGGAGAAAAGTACTGCGTGGATCTATGGAAGATGGGCGACGACCCAGCTGGATCCAGTGCCAACAGCGAAGAAACGAGCAGATTCACCACAACGAACACAGACGACATGACTGCACTGACAAGCGAGACATGCCACGTATGGACAAAGGGTGGGAGAGACGACGTCCTCAGAGCATTCAGAATAGCGTGGGCCCGGACAATCCCATCCATCACATATCCCATCCCAGAATACTGATTGTGCGTTACGATGTGATGCTATCCAGCACCTCTGAATGCCCACACAAGCTGCCCTGGCTCGCGACCATCCTCGGACTGCTCGCAAGAGAGTCAGCAGCAGCACCACCTCAAAGAATCCCTGCGAAACCACTCGTAACCACCATCCTGGCAGATGGAGCAGTCCAGACATCATCCAACGATGCAGAGATGCAGCCTGTCATCACTCCATCCACATCCACTCCAACTCCGACTAGAGCAAACGTCGGGCTCGAGATCGTAAAAGACCTCGTGAAGTCCTTTCAGAACCACTTGGATGCGCGAAGATGGAGAAGCGTTCGTTTTCATCTACATCTCTTTGCACTGCTAGCGTCCCTCCCGCGGCCCTTGATTCAGCCAAAGTCATTACTGGAACTTCTGAGTCTATCTTTCCTCAATGCACTGGACAATGAACCGGGCTTGAGAGCTGAGAGAGGCGATGAACTGGCTAGAGTAGTACTAGAGACACTGCTCAGGCTGGATCTGGCGAACAATGGTGGAGAAACAGGCGACGCGGTGGACAGCATCAAACAGTCTTTGCAAAACTACCTCAATTCGAGGAACCTAGATAGACACTTCTTAGGAGGAGACAGCGGGCACCCAGAACAGCTGCAGGACGTGAGTGTTGCTTCTTTCTCTCTTCTTTGTATAGATGTGGACGTAGTCGCTGAACGTTGGCTTTTGTTATCATGCGACAGCCCTTAGAACTCCTCTTCCAAGCCGTCTTCTCGACTCCAGAACAGCCTGCCGCACTTCCTAAACCCTACACCGCCTTTCCATCCCTCTCCTCCTCCTCCGAGCCCATGAACGGCGAGAGCGAAAGCAACGGGCCATTCCAACCCTTCGAGCTACCGGTTATTTCCCTACCTCCCGAGACGGACGGTGAAGCAAGCGAGTCTCGCCCTACCCCAAGTACAGCTGCATCAGCAGTGACAGCAGCAGCGGACGAGCTCGACTATATCCGTGATCAGCGAGGCTACAGCGGGATCCGAGCGTCTTATTCATTCTTCAACGATGACACCGTCCCCGAGCAAGCTTCGAAAGATGGAGTATACCTCCGTACGCTCTTTAGCGATATCATAAATGTGTATGAAGTGAATCGAAAAGAATGTGCGAGGATCCTTCTAGCAGACAGTAGGAAATGGCTCCCTTCAGACTATTTCAAGAGCTCCACTTCCACTTCGACAACAGATGATTCTTCTTCTTCGACGTCGACATCGACGTACGTTTTGGAGAATCTAGTCATGGAGACTATTCTTTCATCCATATTCGCTACGCCGACTCCATTCCAGAAACCAGTCTACTACTATGCGCTCATCAGCGAAGTATGCAAAGTCTCGCCGCAGACAGTAGCGCCTGCATTGGGGAAATGCATCAGGAAGCTTTATGCTGGATTGGGAGAAACAAGAGGAGGAGGTACCACCAATGGAGAAGAGGAAATGGAACGTGACGATGATAATGATAATAAGACAGCATCAGCATCCGCGAAAAGTGGGAAAATCGTCCTGGCTCCAGAAGGAATAAGGAGATTCGCAGATTGGTTTGCAGTCCATCTCTCCAATTTCGGCTTTCATTGGCGCTGGCCTGAGTGGTAAGCTAAGCTAAGCATAGCTTGCAGTGCCCTTCTCTCCAAAGAATCAGTGCTGAGCGCGTTTTTGTGTGTTGACAGGGAGAACGACCTCTCACTCCCTTCATCTCACCCTAAGAAGATATTCATTTCCCGCGTGCTAGATCTCGAGATCCGGCTGTCGTATTTCGACCGTATTAAACTGACAATCCCCTCATCGTACCTCAGTACGTCCGACTCGGACTCCGCCAATGTCTTCCCGCTGCATGCCCCCGCCCCGATGTATACGTATGAAGAGCCAGACGATGCATCCTCCACTTCTCCCGATGCACCTGTGCAACTCAAGAACTCTCTATATTCAACACCCGCAAATGAGATCATCCGCTTGATGAGGAACAGAGCGACCAACGAAGAGATCCGCACCAGCTTGGAAGGGTACAAGAGCGAATTTGTACAGGGAGAAATCGGAGATGCACCTCTTGAAGAAGCACAGGCAGACATGCTCGTCAAAGATATCACATTCCAAGTCGTCCTCAATATCGGATCGAGGAGTTTCTCGCACTTCTTGAACATCTTGGAGAGGTGCGTTGCTTAGATTCTCTGACTTTCTCAAAGCAAGGTTTGAACCTGGACACGTGCTAATACTCTGCTTTTCTCTCGCCAGATACATCACCATTCTTCGCGAATTTACCAATTCGACAGCTTCTCGCTTGGCACTCCTCCGCTCCGTCTCGCGCTTCTGGAAATACAACACTCAATTCCTACTCATCGTGTTTGACAAGCTCTTGCAATACCGCATCGTCGATCCTGTCGATGTGATCTCCTGGATCTTCGACGGCGAGACTTCTAGCGTACTCGACACTGAAGCTCTGCCGAGAAACTGGACGGACATCACGTCGTGGGATGCATTGAAAATGACCCTTGACAAAGTCGGTACGAGAGTCGTCGGTGCAACGGCGAGGTTGGAAGCGGTAAAGAAGAGAGAGGAGAATCGGATAGATGCTGAAAGAGCTGCTGCTGCTACTTCTGGAGATGCAACCATGGAGGCGGACAAATTGGAGAATAACATGCCTACGGAGAATGCTGTGAATCCTGCTTCGACAGCTAATGAAGAAGAGGAGCAAGCGACCGAAGAAGAAGGTCCTGAAAAAGCAAAGCCTGAATCCGAAGTAGAGGCCATCGAGCGACAAGTCGAGAGTATCCGACGAGAACAAGAAGGCTTGATCGTCGAAGTCATCAAGCGCTTCCATGGGGCTATCACTGCACTGCATGACGAGACTTCCGGAGATCAATGGCAAGCTTGGTTCTTGAAGGGCTGGTTTGCGGAGTTCTGCAGAGCGGTGAGTCTTGTATATCATACTGATGACTACTTGGGAGGGAAGCTGATGTGGGAAAAAAATAATGTGACAGCACGCCAAGGATCTTCGAAAACACATGGAAGCTGTTGCGCTGATAGAACTGCCCTCGGAAAGTGTCGTCTATCAAGGTCTACAAGCTGCTCATATCTGGACAGACTTTGCTTAGAACTCGATAGAAATTTCAGAAGTAGCTGTAGAATAGACCGACTTGAGTTCGGAAACAATTCAAAACAAAATCGGGTGCGAGAAAAGTGCCCAGAAAAAATGCCCAGCTGTCTCTCTTTAGGCAAAATGCTCGCTTGCAAACGTATCCGAAGAGATTGCTGTATACTTAAGACAACAACACATCGACAGATGACTGATACTACAGCACGCCTGGCCTGCACATGCAATTGCGCCTTCCCGAATCTTTGCCCACACAAGCCGGACAGCTGATTTTACTCCTTGATCGCGCTTTTAGCTGACTTGCGAACAATATCTTAGTAGCCATATCTCTATCAGCGTCTTCTTTGCCTCTTTCAGTCCCATCATCTAGCAAATGCATCGAATGGAGGTAGTGCTGTGGTCGAGGTGGTAGGTCTAGATTCGGGAATGCACAGTCTATATGCCATACATGGCGGCAGAGGAAGATGATGGAAAGTGCTTCTGCGGAAGTCGCACTTGTGGGTGTCGATGTGGTGGCTGAAGAAGGCAAGAAAGCTGGTTTCATGCATTTATAGCAGAGAGTACTTTCACGATTCGCGTAGAATGCACTCGACTGTCCAGAAATGAGCTGAAGTGTGAGGGATCGGCAATCGGTCTTTAAAATATTCTGACAGCCTTCGATGAGGGAGATCTGCAAGACTTGTGCGTGAGCATTCCCTCCAGGAATTGGTACTGTACGTCCTGCTTACTTGCAAATTTAGGTCCTGAAGGATCTTGATGATAGCAGGCTTGAGGCCTGGTATCTCGAGGCCGTTCTTGATGCGCCGTATGAGCCGGACGGGATCGATTTCTAAGCCGACGTTTTCCAAAAGACCTCGGATGAAAGCTTGGGAATGAACAAAGTCAGCCTCTGCATACCCATGCATAGATCAGGAAAAGGAGGGAATACTGACTGGGCTTTGTCTCGGAATAGGTAAGCAAGTCCTCCCAGAGATCGTGGTCGTTCTGCTCTTTGGCAAAGTCGATAGCCTGGCGAGCGTATTAGCACTCTCACAAGTATGCGCGAATGATGCACATACTCCTTTCACATCTCCCAAACGCTCGATGATGAGCATGAGAGCTTGTTTATTATTGCCCATTCTACCGAGCAAGTAGACCATCTCGGGAACATAATCCTTCTCTTTGCAGATATCATAAGCCTAGCCATGATCTAGTCAGCCTCGACTGACGTAAGTACTTGGACTTGCAAGAGCTTACCCTTCCCAAATTATACGCAGAGCTCTTCCGTAGAAGGTCGAGTAATTTTGCATAGTCATACTCCGCATAAAGGTCCACAAGCGAATCACTGTATTCGTATGCAGCCGAAGGATCCTTGTCGCATAGCGCATCTAGATATTTATAAAGGTAGAAGCGATTCGGCTTGAGCTGGGATACTACTCGTCCGGCCTGTTTCGACAAGACGACAAAATTAGAGACCGGCAGATCTGCTGGGTAAGCAACTTACTGGAATCGAGTGAGTATGATTGACGAGCAGATCGATGGCCTCGCCATGGCGACCTATCCCGGGATCTGTTGCCTTGTTTGCTGAGGCTTTCCCTTCAACTGCTTTTAGACTCCTTCTGTTCATGTCCATCTCAAAGTCAACAAGGAGCAGAGCTTGATCTTGTATATCCGTGAACAAATTGTTCTCCCTGATGAGATCGAAGACGCCTGGTTTGCGCAATTTGAGATAGTACTGAATGGCTTTGCCTGGTTGATGAGCGAGCAGATGCAGCTCAATAAGGCATTCCATCAGGACGGAAGCATTCGGTGAACGGGCATCCCGGTCTAGATTGTTCCGGACAGCGTTAAGGACGGACGAAATGTCGTAAATGCTGGAAGGCCAAGTTTTTATTGTTTGCAGCAGTGTCTGAAAGACAGAAGTCAGTCCGTAGTCTCCGTATTGGTTTTGGCACGACATACTGGAGGGTCAGTCTTTAGGAAATGTACAAGGACGAGCTCGTAGACCAGCTTGCTAAGGGTTGGGGTCTCCACTGGGATGTACGGTATGACGATGTCGAGCTTCTCCTTCTCTGCATAAGTGAAGACGAAGTTCTCCCAATTCTTGGCGTGCTGATCGGTAGCAGCGAAAATCTTGTCGGCATTCGACGCGGCCTTCTCGTACTCGTTCTCTTCCAGAAGATGCGTAAGGAACTTGGTCCCTATAGTAGAGACGTCATATTGCCTATGATTCCGGATTATACTCGAAGGCAGAAGTCGCTGTTTCTCCACTACTTTCAAAGCCTCTTCATACCGCTTTCTCTCGCATAGCCAGGCTATATGATCCGCTACATCCCTCTTCTTGACGAGCACCACATCCTTTGGCGATATAACAAAATAGCTCTCGGTAGTATTTGAGTTGCTCGAGCTCCCGTTGGCTAGCTGAGACGTTGGAAAGAGACCTACAAGCTTGTAGTCTTTGCATTGCCATCTTTCGTATTCAGACACGGGAAGGACATCGGACGATATCTCCTCCCCAGAGGAAACGCCAATTATACGAAGTTCAGGCATCTGGGAGGGCTGTATTGCTGCAGAAGGGTCGTCTTCTGAGGTGGGTGAAGTGAGATGAGATAGCACGAGGAAGTTCGTGGTGTTTTCGTAAGTCAGCGCGTCCGCAGGCTTTGAAGGTGCTGCTAAGGGTGAAGGAGATGAGAGGAAAGGCACGATACTGGAGATCATGCAATCTAGCTGGAGGATATTTGCTACTTCTGCATAGACCGGAGGCTGATTGGGGACAGAAACAGTGGTAGAAGAGAATCCAGGCACGTATGCACTCATACCAGCCAGCGGATTGTGGGACGTTGTTTTTACAGAGGAGATGGAGTCCTTGTCTGTCTCCTTGCCTTTCTCAATTGCCTTCTCCTTCTCCTTTTCTCGCGCGAGTCGGGCTTCTTCGCGCCTGTCTCTTACTCTGATGACCTTGATATAATCTGCCCAAGCACTGACTAGCGTAGTGTCCGTCTGCCAAATCAGAGTGCAAGGATATAGATCCGCTCTGGGTGAATGATCCGGCCGCGGTATGGCTGCTATACGAGATGAGGAATGCGTATCGTATATCCGTATGCCCTTATCGTTGCTCCATGCTATCAGGTTCCGCCGCCAGGTACATGCCCATATAGGCCCTTCGCCAGAGTGCAAGGTGACATCTTTCGGCCCCAGCCAACCCTTTTCGTGCATAGTGAGCGCGCCAGCCATCCCTCCACTGACTAGCTGACGTGCAGACTTTGTTGCATATGAAGGTTCCAGCGCAAGACACCGCAGAGGTCGCTTGAGATTGAACTCTTGCGCGTCCGAAGTCGCCAGATGCAGCACTATTACTTTTCCTATGGATGCAGAAGCTCCTTGTATCAGCCTCGACATTTCTTGTATCGTCGCATACACTCACCATCCATGGACGCGGTTCCGATAAATTGGCTATCTTCATCGATGACGATATCCGTCACGGCTGCAGTATGTGGCTTGTACCGTCTCACGACAGTATATCCCTCTGCCTCGTTGCTTGCGCCTGTAGATTCTAGCTCGCTGGCCGGCTTTGCCTTGCCTTTTCCTTTATCCTTTTCGCTGCTTTTCGTGCGAGAGAGTACGCAGACACCACCACTGTGCGTCGCTAGAACGATGTACTTGCTCGAAACGGCGATGGAGCTGCATGTATCCCGGTTCAGCAGGTCCTGGACCGCTTGAGAGTAGGTCGACAGCCGGCTGTATCGCAAAGCAGGCTCTTCGTCTTCTTGGTCATCATCTTCTTCTTCGTCATATTCTTCATCGTCGTCGCCATCAGTCTCGCTGGATCCATCATGCCGGGCGTCACTGCTCGCTTTGGCTTGTCCGTTCACACTGCCTGCTTTCGAGCTGGACCCAGACGATGAGCTACTCGATGTTTGTGCTTGTTGGCCATCATCTTCTGCACTTTGGCGAACATCGCGCGTGCTGCCAGGCATCTAGCGACTCGGTAGGACCAGAAGCATCATCCGGGTTGTAGGGTGGAAAAGTATGAGTATGATTGAAGGCATTGCAAAGCATGTGATGGAGACAACAACTATTATGACTGCTATGCTGGAGAAAGGCCAAAGCTAGCTCCTGCACATCTACTGATCTGAGCAGTTCGACTTTGGCGTTTGTATTGACGAAGGCCTCCTGACCCAGTCAGCTCATTTCACTAAAGCAGAATAGAATCTGTTATTAGTCGCAGGGTCGAAAGCGACAACTCACGTATCGCCAATGTATCGTGCCATCTGGTCTGCATCGTCGTTCCTTCTTCTTTGTGCCAGTAGGTTCCTTTCTTTCAGCTCTTCATCTTCACTGTCACCCGTATCTCCAGCGTCCTGCTGCGAGCTTTCTGTACGTTTCCTTCTGGCCCTCCTTTCTCCGTTCCCGTCCTGCCCATCAACTCTTTGGTTGAAGTGAGCCATAGATAAAGACGCTCTATGAATATCTTCGTATGCTTCTATCTGTCGCTGGAAGTTTGAATTGGGCGCAACGCAGAAGCGCCGAGCCTGTACATATTGGAAAGCGTCTTCATGTGGCATACGAGTCGCAACCATGACATACGCGACGCTGCGCTCACAGATGATCAGTCAAGGTCTGCTTTGAAGTCATGTGCATTTGCTCACACTATTGCCGGAGAGCGGGAGATGCCATCACCGCAGTGCACCAGCACTCTGCCCCCTTGTCCTAGGGCATTGTCTATGAAGTCCCGGATACTGCATGGAGTCTATCAGCTTCATGTGGCAGCAGGTACCAACTCTATACGCACGTCGGGAATAGCCTGATGAGATTCTGATCCTGCGCGTCGCGGAGCTCGATAGGAAGGTAGACGAAGTGGTCCGGAAAGCGAGGTTTGACAAAGTTTCTCTCTCTACTTTCCGATAAGCACACTATGTGCGTGATACCGAGAGCTTGCAACGCTTCCAAGGAGCGTGACGATTGATAGGGTCCGACGTAGAGACGAGGCAGAATCTCCTGGGCTTCTCGACGCATCTCGTACTTCCAGTCATGGATCTCGGTCGGTGTGTTCATAGAATGCTTGGGGAATTGGGTAGCCATCGCGAGCGCAGTCCGTTCGGCTTCAGGCGCTGCCTGAGCATAGTCCATGGGCATCATGGCAGAACTCGAGGAGCTCGCTACGGCCATGCTGTCCATCGTATCGTCAGGAATTACAGCTAGGGTCTTTGATGGGAGATGTTAGCAAAAGAACCGGTTGACTTCTGACTGACCCGAAGTCTGGCAAAGCAAAGGCACGACGTAATGAGTGCATTTCAGGACGAGGAAGACGACATGTGGGCTGCATTGGAACAGCGAAATATCTTCTGCTCATACATCACATCCCGCATCAGACCTCAGCTTGTCCAGGAAGAAGATACTACTTCTGTGAATAACGACGATGATGTCGAACCATGTCCTATCACTGTTCTTACTGGCTTTCTCGGAGCTGGAAAGACCACATTACTCGAGTACTGATCCTTACGGCAAAGCGTTTGGTCGCGCGCTGAAGTCATGGTACTACAGCTACATACTGAATGAACAGCACGACCGTCGTATAGCTGTCATCATGAACGAGTTCGGTGACTCCGCCGGTATCGAATGTCAGTGAAGAGAGCCGTATGATCGCGAATGTTACAGCTGATTTAGTCTCATCAGCTAAGGGACTATCAGTTTCTGACCCAGAGAATCAAGGAGTCTTGTACGAGGAGATGCTTGAGCTGAATGTACGCGAACGCTCTCGGAGAGCCTTGCGGAAGTACGCTGAAACGGGCTTCTACTTCCTTCAACAGAATGGCTGCATCTGCTGCACAGTCAAAGACAATGGCGTAAAAGCCATCGAGTCTCTGATGGAGAAGCGCCGAGAAAGCAGCAAAGACAAAGGCAAAGGCAAAGGCAAAGGCAAAGGCAAAGCGAAGGCTTTTGACTATATTCTGCTCGAAACGACCGGCTTGGCGGATCCTGTTCCGGTCGCACAAATGTTCTGGCAAGACGAAGCGCTCGCTAGTGGTGAGCTGCGCAAGCTTCAATCCATTGCTCTCAGCTTAGTGAATTGTGCGACAGAAATATACCTAGATGCAATAGTCTGCGTGTAGGTGCTCTTTCAGTACTGCGAGATATCGAAACTAATTCTGTACTCATCAGCGTCGATGCCGTATACGCTCTTAGGCAAATAGACCAAGCGACAGACGAGCAAGAAACGTTCTTGCGGTAAGCACCAGCCTTGCTTTGTGCATACAAATACTGATTTGTGTGACACAATTACAAGTCAAATAGCATCGGCAGATACTATCTTACTCAACAAGGTGGATCTGGTCGATAAAGACAAGTTGCAATCTACCATATCTGCGATCAGGTAAGCTCGGAATGAATCCCGTCAGACTCGACTGAAGCGAATGAATAGGCAAATCAATGAATTGGCACCGATACACCACACGATCCGAGGTGCTATCAATCTCTCCCGGATTCTAGGTCTGAACGCATACAGTGCGAATCGCCTTACACATACAGACACTTTGCTCAGTTCCATGGACGGCGAGGATCACATTCACGACTCGAATTGTGCACACGAGCATGAGAACTCTGGTTCCTCGCATGCACGGAGCTTATCCTCTATTTCCACCTTGTCCATACCTCTTCCGCCTCTTTCTGCCGCACAGCAGAAGCTACTGGACAGCTTGCTTCGATCATTGTTGTGGGAAGGCTGTCTTCCGGTATCTGGCGGCACCTCTTCTGACAAGATCGATAATCTGGAGATCCTTCGGACGAAGGGCATATTCCAGGATGCAGAAAATGGGAACACATATGTCGTACAAGGCGTCCGCGAGATATATGAAATAAAGGTGATAAGTAGTGCGGAAGAAGAGATAGAGGGCAGGTTGGTCCTTATCGGTCGAGGCTTGCGAGCCGAGATGAAGGATAGGATCGCTACTTATTTTCGAGGGGAGCCATGAGGCTACGAGATGTCTATCAGATGCAATATCTATGGATCTTAAAGTAGCATCTATAGAGTGATTATGAAGCTCCTTTGCTAATCCAGTTGTCGCCGACCGAATGTGCCGTGCCATCCTCCCTGAGCAGTTGTGCCAATAAGCTTCTGCTGGAAGTCGTGCACCCTGCTCTGGCATATGGTCACTTGTTGTGACAGAAGACCATAGGGTTTTATGGCATTGGCATGCCTTTGACTACTGTTGTCCAACTTTGCGGAACCTCGCAGTTTCCGCTCAAATATGCTTATACGACTAGCCGTATACTAAAGAGGAATGAATCAGCCCGCTTTTAATCGATGTTTCAGCCGGCGGGCCAAACTGACTGCATTCGTTCCTGCAATCACAGCCTAGAAAAGGCAGACGTCGCCTGTCCTGTTCCGAATTTTCCACATACTGCGGCAGCTGCAAAGCGTCCAGCACACAATAGCAGCTGCTGAAGATTGCTGGAACTTCGAAGTGTATCTCTTCCAGCTTTGAGAGGGTTGCCGAACCATCGTTCGAGCTCTTGACATAAAACGACAGCGTAAGAGCCAGCTTATGGGTGACTCTTAGGCCAGTCTTTGAGGTGGGTAGAGTGGAGGCTCTAAGGCTTTTATCGTCCGGAAGGACGAAGCGTGTGTTCAGGCTCCAATCTTGATCAGCCTGTAGCAGTACTTCCGAGAATTGTGATTTGGCATCTTTCCCAGCAGCTGCTGCTCCATCTCTCATTGACCAAACTCTGAAGCGCTTTTGAGGCATGATCTGACATCTTTCCGGCTCGACCAGACTTTGAAGTTTCCAGTCCTGCAGAAGATTGACCCGCAGATCCGCGATCTTTACAGATTGCTTAACCGAGGGTATCGTCATTCTGATGTAGAGATAACCAGCTACAATCAAGTGCCGTGCTGTCAACTCCAAGCCGATGGACCCAAGATGTTCGTTATTTGACTTTGATATTGCCAAGTAGCCGGGAACCTCGTGAGGAACCTTGGAAGGATTTGCCTCTGCAGAGACGAGCTTGCTCAGTTAGCCCTCCACCGGGTTAACACGCAGGACGTACGAATGCTGAGCCTTTGTTCGGCCGAGAAAGGCTGCTCCCAAAGACCGAGGGGCGTCAGAGACGCGACAAGCTTGTGTGTGGTAGATCCACTTCGCGGTGCAGACCGGCAATCAGCTCCCGGTCCATAGGCTTTATACTGGCTGAGAGTATTCTGACGCACTATTCGCAACGCTCATATGCAGCCGTATCAGCAGGGACTGTGAACTCGAAAGCGAACCTGTTGAACAAACCGTCCGATTATTTCGCAGATTGCATCCTTCAAAAGTTCAGGCTCACATATGCTCGCCGGCAGGGAGGACTTCTTCGCCAACTTTAAGCTCGAGATGCTTCCTCAGTGTATCATACGCGTGAAATATGCCATTCAGTGTGATTTCTTGGCGGCCAATCTGTTGAAGCAAACCACGGAAGTTGGCTCCCTGGCTTTACTTGTCTCATCCCGAAGGGTAGTGATAGCGCAGGACGCACGAGGTCTACGCATAGAGTCTTGACCCGGGATGGCTTTACAAGCTTCAAGCGTATCTGGCCAGAAAGAGGGGTATCGAGCATTGCACGGCCAGTGTCATCACGGTTGGCATCTAGCCGTATTTCGGGGGTCAGAACCACAAGCGTATCATTAAGGGCAATTTTGAGCGAATTGGGCATGCTTCGATACAATCTAGTTGGTCCATCGATAACCCGCTTGAACACCTCGAAGAAGCATTTGTGGACACCTGTATGGATATATGCTATCTGAAGTATACCGTACACGACATGAATGGGATTGGCGACTAGTAATATCCGCTCTCTTACCGTACTAGCTCAACAGGGGTGCCTGAGCAGCGCGCTGATCTTCAGGCGTCAGCGCACTGGACGCTTGGGTAGTCATTCGCACAGTGACTTCGATTCGTTCGACAATCTATATGTCTCTTTTGACCAGTGCACACTTGTCCGCAATCGCAAGTTCTTGTGATATACCTGGTGTCAGATTGGCTTTTTGAACTCTTTGTCGGGATAGAAGAGCATCAACGTGACCCGCATGTGATTTGTTCAGTGATTAGGCCTTCAGCTAGCCATATACTGCTAATCAAAGCGTCAGCTCTGTGCGAATAGCAGATCACCCAGCCGTGTACGTATTCCGAACTTACAGCAGTCGTTACGCGCATTACAGTCAGTAAATCCGGTTTGAGCTAGATCATCCTTGATATCTTGAACGTAGTAAGGTAATTGTAGGGCCTCCAAGACACAAGAGCAGACGTTGAGGATGGCCGGCGTTTCCATGTACATCTTCTCCTTGGTTGAATGAGCGGAGGCTGATGAACCCGTACTTTCGTTCGTCAAGGAGTAAGAAAGCATGATAGCTAGCTTATGTGTGACTTTTAAGCCCGTTTTCGAAGAAGGGAGCGTGGAAGCTGCAATCTTTTCGTCATCCGTGAGAGGGAATCTTCGTTCTATGCCCCAAGAGTCTCCAGGCTGTAGATTGTCGCCTGTGTATCTGGAAGGACTTGCGGCCCTGACAGCAGCAGTAGCCGCGCCATCTTTGAGTGACCAGATCCTGAAACGTTCTTCCGGTATTACTTGAACCTTATCTGGCTCCTGCACACTCTGAAGTATCCAGTTCTGTAAGAGATCGACTCGTACGTCGTCTATCCGAACAGCCTCCTTGACTGAAGAGAGGGACAATGCCAAGTTCAAGTATCCAGCCACCAGAAGATATTGCGATGTGATCTGCAGGCCTACTGATCCAAGATGCTGATTATTGGATTTTGAAGTCGCTGAAAACGTTGGAGTTTCGCCAGGCGTTCGCGAAGGGTTCGTATCTTTAGCCTCGTTACGTAAGCTGAGGGACTTCGCTGGTTCTGTCATGCTAGACTTACGAACACCAAGCTTCTGTTCAGCTGTTAGTGGTTGCTCGAAGATGCCTGCTGGCGTTGCGGTGGCCTGCAGCTTATATATGGTAGATCCACTGGGTTGAACTATTTAGCAATCGGAGTCACAGCCAGGTAACGCTTTTCAGTACGCACTATTGGCACTTCACATACGGAGCAGTGCTAGCAGGAATGATGAATTCGAATGCGAACCTAATGCGTTTGAGTGAGATGCGTGACTCGCTTGGCACTCCGCGAACCAGGCTAACTCACATATGCTGGCCTTCTCTGAGCGTCTCATCGCCTACTTTGAGCTTCAAATGTCTTCCCAATGTCTCATACACGTGAAAGACTCCGTTGATTAGGATCTCTTGTCGGCCGACCTGTCGTCTGATCATGATCAGATGGTGCTCGGCGTAAGCTTATCGAGAAGGTTGCGCGCACAAGATCCACAGTCAGCGTCTTGATTCTGGTCGGTTTCGTTAGAGTCAAGCGTATTTCTCCCGCAAACGAGCTATCCAGATTGGCATCAGGAGGATGGGCATTGTCTAGGTCTTGCGGATTCAGGCGCAGAAGAGGAGTGAGCACGACCAGCGTTCCAGGAAGGACAAATTTAAGAGTGCTGGGCATGGCGATGGTCTTAGACAAACATGTCATGAACTGATTGCTTGAGTTCCGACTTGCTTTTCTCAATGAGCAACGTGACTTTGCGCCAGGGATTGCTGTGCGCAGCAAGAATCAGCTCTCCAAAGCTGTACGCGAACACAGTCACAGTCCCAGTCTGCCGGTCATTTTCAGCCAGGCGTTTCCAGAGCAGCAGCAGCAGCAGCGACAGCGACAGCGATGCCTGGCAGGCGCCTCCGATGCTGGGACGCTACTCGCAGCTTCCAGTAGAGCTCTTTCGAATCAACTCGAGCGATCAAGTCATCCTGCGCGACTATGATTCCCAAGCTGCTCGAGGCAAAAGCACTTAAGACCTCTATCTTGGAACGACGGACTGGTGCACCCGCTCGAGTTCCCTGACTTGTTTGAACGTACGTGAATCTTTGATATACCTCGAAGGCAGGCAAGCTGATATCTGACCTCCTAGAACCGAATGGCCTGAGCGTCAGACCAAACGGTCCATTCCTCCAGGAACTCGTTCGGCGCTTCAACAGCGACCGAGCATGCATCTGTAGACTACCTCAAGGTGGGCTGAGCCGGCACTCGTCAAGCCAAACGCCAATCTGAAAGAATGTCTTCGCAGGTCTGACCCTGCCGCCCTCGCTTGTCTGTTATCATGAGCATACAAATCATCACTCTATACAGACGACACAGTCCATCTCGTTGGCCAAGCTCAATGCCCTCTTGACGCAATTTTGCAAGGCGGAAGGAGAAAGCATGTCGCCGGCAGAGTTCATATCGCGATATCCTTTCGGACGATCTGTTCGCCCTCCCCGTCCTCGACGCTAGGCCAAGACTGCGTACGATACGAATATGGTCTAAACACTTGTGTCTTCTCAAGCGGAATGTGCACTGAAGCAATCAGACACACCCGTATCAACAATACTATTGAGACACCTTAGAGTGCAAATCCTGCTGGCTGAGAAACTCTTCGAAGGGAAGCTAGATCTACTCCTTTGACAGCAGCTTTGCGCAAGCTTATTACCGCCCGGGCGTTACTGCGAGCGACTATACACCGCTAGTCGCATCTAACGCCTGGACCGTCACTCTTCTCAGCGCATCCCTGACATTCAACCGTTTCAGCCGAAATTTGACAGCACATGAGGTCTGGGGAAGTGCGCTCACCTTGCATTCGTACCAGCCTCTATCATCACCGGAAGAGCATCTAAAGTGGACATCTTGGAAGAAGCCGGTTAGCTTGCATTTGGCCATAGACAAGCTAACAATACTGACCTTTGTCACATTGGTTGCAGATACTAGAAAATCCAAGCCAGTTTAGCTGTTAATACAGACACTCCTGGAAGCTAAATGTGCACTCACTCTCCACCGACGACGGTCTTCTGAATATTTGGATCCATGGTCATATACGTAGCATCGAGACCGCTCGATGAGTCGCATGGATTGGCTACGGCTAAGCATTTGGCAGGTGGATTATCGAGCTTGGCAGCTTTCACTGCTATAGCCCCAACTGCGCATAGCTTCAAAAGAGACTTGCGGCCAAAGATCGATCTCATGGCTTGGGCTTGGGAAACTTGTGGATGGGTCAGAAGACCTGTCCCCGTCGCTGATTGAGGTGCCGAGCTGTACAGATACAAGCTCGAAATCTTTATGGCAACAAAAGTCACTGTAGGGCTTGAAACCTAGACAAGGGGACGACACAAACACGCACCTGAGCCGAATGGGAGCACTCCGCCCGGGACGCGACTCGGGTGTGGGCATGTCGACCACGGGCTATCATAGCTGCATTTGCATCCACCACACGGTTTCCGAACGTTTCATTGTCTAACGCCGGGCGACAGATATGTCGAGTGAGCGGGAGACGTTGCTGAGATCGCACAAGCCGCAGCCTTAGATGTTATGCAACGCTCTATCATCTATACACTCAAATATCCGCTCAGCTGCACATGACACCTGGGTGGTTCTCCTCATAATGACATCCCTTCCTCTTCTCGTCAGCATTTACACTCTGCCTCCCAAAAGGATATGTATGCTCACCTTGCATTCGTACCATCCTTGCTCGCCATCATAAGAGCACCTATAGTGGACGTCTGGCAGATTTACATCGATTGTGAGCTGAAAGTATTTGGGCAACCCGATCGTTATCTGACTCACCCTTTTCGCACGGGTTACAGATGCAGAGAACAGTGAAGCAACAATCGTTTCGTGAGCATCCACATGGACAACCTTCAAGCGGCAAGGTCACCTACTCTCCCAGGATTGGTCCGCCAGCTGCCAAATCATCGGGAGGACCAGAAGGCACGCACGGATTGCCTATCGCTAAACAACTTGCAGGTGGATTATCGAGCTTGCCAGCGCTGACCATCATGGCACCAAAGGCGCCCAGCCCGGCGAGAAATGCTGGTTTGCAGACTGATTTCATGGTATTGAAATTCGGTAACATGAAATAGGTTCGTTTGTGAGGGCTTTGATGTGCTAACGTTTCTTGCAACTGCAGTTTAGGCTGCAAATGCCTAACAAACCTGGCTTGTACATTCAGTCGTTCGACAAAGGGAAGCCATCTGAATACGTTCTAGGTCCGAAAGGCAGTGGTCCTCATTCTCCAAGATGTCCATGACAAATAAGTTGGCCGATTTACCATTCCAGAAGCATTATCGCGAGCAAAGATGTGCAGCCGTAAGACCTTCTAATTGGCGGCTGGCTGGCTGGCCAAGTTGGCTCATGATAGCGTCTTGTCGATATTCTAATTCAATGCCATACTGCATGTTCTGCATCTTCCACTATCTCCGCTATTACATATATACCAGCTTTCTGCAACTTGCCATGGCCGGATCGTAGGCTGGCAGAATGGCTGCTGCGATGTAGACATAGTGATGCTAGCAGTGTATACATGCTATAACGATACTCTTCTTCTAACTATCGCATGCTCTCCTCCTTTGCACTTTCAATGCCGGCTCCAACTTCTACTCCTGCAGCCCGATCATTCGCCACCCTCCCTCGTCTGAGCCATCTTTGCGAGATTACCGTGTCTCTTGGTTCTGCTTCTTTCATTTCTCTCTGTCATTGCAGAGACTGACAGCTTGTGTGTGTTGACTCTATCTCCCCATTCCCTGTCCCCATCTCCCATCTCTCGTCGTTCATCATCTACCCTACTCTCCCGGATCCCGCCCGCCTCGACACTGCGCTTTGCTGAAAGAAAGTGCGACACAAAAGCAGCCAGCTCAGTGTGGTCGCATCTACAAGCAATAGGATCACAGCTCATACCTCTTGTTCGCTCATCCAGTTTCAGCCAGCCATGCGCAACGAGGTCGACGCAGCAGCCAACTTTATCGCCGCAAATCTCAATCTGGGCAGCAACGGATCTAGCAGCTTTGTAGCACTCCTCTCTACGACTCTTACGAAACGATACAGCGGTCACTGGCATGCCGGCGAACCAGAGAGAGGCTCTGCCTTCAGGGCCCTGACTCGCTCCGGACACGCAGTCGACCAGCTCATCCTCGACGCAGCAGCGGGCGCAGCAGGTTTGGATGCATCGCAAGTATGCAGACACCTCAGCAAGAACATGCAGAGCGATAGATGGACACTTTGGATCGATCCTGGCTGCGTCAGCATCAGACTTCATGAAGGGGGAGCAACGACTTTTACGACTTTGGATCAAGCGTCCAAGAGCTCTGCTGCGCTCGCAGGCATCAGAGAGATATGGGGCAAGCTTTCAGCTAGCTTGGTCGGCGCCTCGCCGTCCGCTGCTGCCACAGTCACATCATCCGTCGAGCGACCAAAGACGCCGTTCAACCGCAAGTCATCAACGGACGAAGTACATGCAGCTGCAATGTCTGAGTTTGCAGAGCTCATTAAAGAAGCAAATGCGTCTCCCAGCAAGCGCTCCAAAGCTATCGCAATCGTCCGACCTGGATCAGTCTCAGCAGCTATGGCAGCGGCAGCAGCAGCAGATCCCGTTCGCCAAGCAGCCACACCTCCACGTCCTCCTCTTCCTCCATTGCACTTTACGATCCAAGAATCTACAAGCCCTTACGTACCTTCGTTCGCTGTCCCTTCAGCAGCTGGACCGCACATCGCATCTTCAGCTACACACAGCAATTCTACGACACCGACTCCGGTCGCACCTTCTCCTCTGGCAGCAGTATCAACGACAGGAGTCACAAGCAGTCACAGCGAATGTGCCTCTGATCCATTCGCACGACCTTCATCACGATCATCCACGACGAGCGCAGAGTCCGCAGTCTCATGCAGCATCTTCTCTCACTCTTCATCTGAATCCAGATCCTCTTCTATCGGCTCATACTCCACAATGGCGTCATCTATCGTGCCTTCTATCGCTTCGGTCATCCCCAAAGCTACACTGCACGAGATGAACCAAGCTGCAATGTTCACTTTCCCGAACGCATTGTCATCCATGAGCGGCGTCAAGTCGATGCCTGCATCACCCAGCAAGCCACGTAGAAGCGGGCCAAGGCATCAGCACACTCTGTCTACTTCCTCGGCAGTGTCAACTGGTTCCATGAGCCCAGCAGCCAGCGGTGCACCTGGCTCTCATCCCGGCCATCAACGAGCACGATCATCGCAGTCCAATATTCGCATCTCTGCCAATGCCGGCCAAGTCCAGGACTACTCGAACGGCAAAGTCGGTGTATTAGGCGGAGGAGTCTTACTAGGACTAGGAGGAGGCAACAAATCCTCATCTTCATCCGACAAGAATGCCAGAAGACCCGGCCCTAGACCCACTTCCGCTTCGTCCTCGTCTTCTTCGAACGGCGGAGGTGAAAGACAAAGATCAAAGTCTAGAACTCCCTCTGCTACTGGAAGCATCTCAGGCTCAGCTGGATACCCTATGTGGTACAACCAGCATCAGTACCACCCCGTACCTCCCATGAACCAACACTGGATGCAAGGACAGGCTTAGTCAAGCGCATTCGTGAGTCAGCCTTCTCCGACGTATGGGCCAAGACAACTCACTGACCAGATTGATACAACGCAGAGCACTCACGACCCTCGCAATTAACGAAATCAAAGACGGAATATCTATACTTTACGACTCTTTCGACAAATTCTTCAGTCTACCAAGGTCAGACACGAGAGAAGATTAGGGCTCTTCTCTCTATCCTGCATCTTTTTTATGGAGTCATCTCTTCTTGGAATGGGAAATTGGCTTTCTTTCTCCGTGTCTTGTGTGTGCAATAACGATCTCATCGCAAAATACGAAACAAATATACGAAAACATATCTGCATACACGACTATGTCAATTCCTCCAGTAGCTCATCGTGTTCCCCTTGTACTTCTGGAAATTCACGCTCTTCGATACTTTCAATCACATCGGTTCTTTTTCATCTTCTTGGCTCTATCGCGTCTCTTTACTCTTCGTATCCGCTTCTCACAATGATTACCAGCTTGGGGTTTCCCTTTTCCTTCGTTTCGTTACTATATCCTATTTAGCCTTGTTACTTTCGATTCGATCTTACATTCACCTTCGCCGTGCCTTGTCGAGCTTCTGTCATAGTTATCTTGTTGAATGAACTGCAATTTATTCTATCTTCCACTCAAGCATTGTGCCCGCGACTACTATATCGGATCGCCAACTGTCATGACAGATCTGACATCGAGTTGAATTGCTTCTGCTTCTTTCTTCTTGTTATAGCTTCTTGACCAATTCGTTCAAGTATCCTAACGATGTCTGCAGCTCCATCTGTCGTCCAAGAGATTCGCCAGCGCACTCCTCTGCCTCAGCTCGTCCCTCCAAAGCTGTCCGATACTGCCAATCCTCCGTACTCTGTAGAATGGCAAAGCAAGATCGCAGACCTGAAATGCCATCCTTTGCTCGAATCTGCAGTGAATACTCCATCGTGCGCTTCAAATGTCCTGATGTCTGATGATGCGCCTTTGCGATAGTTACATCTCATGAATGATGACCTCTTCTCGGCGCACTTCTTGCTCAGAAAGATGCAGGAAGATGAGTGGGGTAAGGGAATGCACTCTTCGCATCCGCGATGTCTCGCTAATACAACACGATGCGCAGGCAAATGGCTCCACGCGTGCTTGCACTTAGCCGGTCAGTCGCGAACATGTACGTCCGTACAAATACTAGACTGATAATCACGTATACACAGAGGGCGATCTCGAGAAGAACGCCAAGCTGTGGTACGAGCAAGTCGATGCTTCTGTTCTAGCGCACTACTGGGGTGAAAGCAACGCCAACAACAAAGCCGTAGAAGGAATGCGCAAGATCCAGAAAGTGCTTCATCAGAAGGCAGCCGATAGAGACGAGAAAGAAGAGACCGAAGCAAAAGAGATCAAGTGGAAAGAGTTGGTGTGCATTCTGGACGTTCTCGAAAAGAAGTTTGGGTGGGAAGAGATGGACGGATCGAAAGCTTACACGCACGACGATGATCCTAGTCACAAGAGCATGGTCCTGGGTGAGCATGGCGCTAGAGCGGATCGCGATATATGGCTGACGCGTGAGGTAACTGTTCAGGCGAAGGCTGGCGCAACCCGTCCAAGGGTCATTTCCAGTGAGTGTTCTAGCATTGCGCATCAATGATATTGTAGCTATAGCGAAGTGAAAGGCCATTGACGATCTCGACGCGCGGTTTCCCTTGAATTCTGCACGACCATGCTTGCTCAGAAGGCCTTGAATCCAGCAGCTTTGCGACAGCTTTCACGACTCCAGGAATGTAGCTGTATCTGCACTAGCGTCAGTAAAGCCGTCTTTCGTGGTCAGCGTCGATATCGTTCAGTCCACCCAGCAGGAGCATCAGCGACTTCGACAGCGACAACGCCAGCAGGATTTGCAGCATCGTCTTCATCTTCTTCGTCATCGACTTCCCAAGCAGCCAGGATTGCCCAAGCCAGCTATCGAAAGCGGACAGCGCTTCCCAAAATCAAAGTAGGACCGGCCAGCTTATATCCATGGTATTCCTTGACGAACGCTTTCTGCAGGATCAAAGACTGCTGTATTTCGGAGTCGCTGGCATCGCAGTCTCAGCATGGACGCTCTTCGTCATGTGGGCCATGAGTGCGGAAAAGGCATCCAGTTCAGGCGAGCTTCTGCCCTACTACCTCTGTCTCGCTTCGTTCCTAACGCTCCTATCATTCGGTTCGTTGCGCCCTTGCAGTCATGAAGACGATCACTTTCAATCTCCGGACATCTCCTCTTGTGCTACAAGCTTTAGGCGAAGGTATCAGGCCGAAACCTTTCTTACGCGGAGAGCCTTGGGTGCACGGCAAGGTTAGTCACGACCCTTTCGAGGTGAAGCGTACTGAGCTGAAGATGCCGGGATTACATAGGTCAACACGATACAGGGCATTGTGGACATCCATTTCAGAGTAGTGGCAGCAGACGGACGTGAGTGTGAGCACAGCTCTTTTGTACACTGTCAGCTGAAATATTATTCCGCAGGCGAAGGTACGGTATATTTCAAAAGCGAAAGACCGAATAAAGCAGGGCGGTTCGAGACGAAAGAATTCAGGCTTCTTGTAGACGGCTCAAAGCAGCCCATAGACTTGATGCACATGGAACTGCGAAATTAGAGCGCCCTCGAGTATTCCGCAAAGGCAGATCATAATCGGACATCGCTGTTTCTTTGTTAACGGGTCGATTGCATTGCTCTGCGTATTCTAATAGCGATACATTCTGAAAGTGCATCTAAATGTATATACATCCTGCTTAAAGAGCTGCCAAGTACGATTGCTGCTGCTGAAGAAGATAACGAAATCGCCAACCGGCGCAACTATTCAGACGACTTGTGGGTATGATTGCTGATACTAGAGTGGGGAGTTTCTATAATGCTGTAGTGGATGCGAAGAGGGGTGAAGGCAGTTCTTCCCCTCGAACAAGCTTTTCCATCTTCCCAAGGATAGCAGAAGGGAAAGCACGTGCGACGGCACGCTGAAGTAGTGCTTCTGCACGAGCAGGTTCGCCAGCTGCGATCTCACATCGGATCATGGCTTCAAAAGTCGAAGGTTCGCGATAGACTGCCCCGTCTTTGGGTGCAGCTTCGTTTGCGTGGTTGCCGGAAGCGTGGACACCGCTTGGAGGATCAGAAAGGGATTCAAAGACTTCTCTTGCCTTCTCAACGTTGCCTGAGGCAGCATATGCCTTGATCAAGGTGTTGCAGATGTCTGGGGAAGGGGAACAGGTCAGCTTAGCACGATCCCCAGTGCGACGTAGGACTACTCACAAGCAGTAGATCGGACGAATTGGGCTTCCATACGCTTCAGATATGATTCGACGAGGTCTGTTCGTTTGTGGTGGACCAAGATGTTGAAAAGGCCTTCATAGCAAATATTGTCAGGTACAGACTGATAGTAACCAGAAGGAGACGAAGGATGTTGGTCGATCGCTTCGAACACTTCTATAGCCTTGTCAAGATCGTTTGCACCGATGCCGTAGGCGTTCATCAGGGAGACCCAGTGAGCACCAGTAACTTTGGTATCGGGATGCGCAACAAGTCGACCGAAAACATCATTGACGGAAGGGATATCGACTAGAAGGGGACAATGACATAAGCAAAGGCGTGACATATATAGCGATGGATCAGACATACCCGGCTGAATGCTGCCATAGACATCTAGGAGCAGCTTGTATGTATGTGCAGTAGGCTGTACGCCAGCCTTGAGCAGTTGCTCAAAGTAGTTCAGAGCCTTCTCTCTGTCCGGTCGAGTAGTCGTAAAGAATTGGATCATAGTGTTGTAAGGTGGGATACGGGCTTTATAACCAGGCTGCTTCTGCATTTCGGAGAAAAGGAAGACTGCAGCTTTCTCGTCGCCTGTACGGCAGCAGGCTGTAGAACAACTGAGCTTAGTACAATCTGCTATCTATTACGGTCAGAGAACTCACCAGCAATGACGGAGCCATAAGTGACGGTACTGGGCCGAATGCGAGCTTGCTTCATTTGCTCGAAGTAGCTGAGAGCCAGATGTGTTCTTCGCGCTTTCGACAGCTTGCTAATGAGGATGTTGTATAGGTATAGATTGGGGACGACACCGAAGCGAAGAGCCTCTTCAAAGAGTTCGCGAGCGACGGTTGCATCGTCGGTAGTATCTTTCGCACAGTTGATCATGGCAGCATATGCATCCGCAGAAGGCGCTGCTCCAGCTTGTAATAGCCTATCCCGATGCATAGCAACTTTCTCAAGTTCACCAAGATTCGCCATGGCTATCAACATCCTGTCTTCCAGATAAGCCCAGGCGCTTGCCTGTTCCTCTCTAGATGTTAGACTGCCGATGTTGTTGTACGCAATCTGATAAACATCTTGCAATTGACCAGTAGGGATAGGCTTCATGTTCGACATGGCTTTGACAACTCTGGCTAATGTATCAGGGTGCACATGTTTGCCATCGCGACGGTTTGACTTGATTATTCCGTATACCTCGAGGTGCTTGTTGGTCGTCCGGATAAGCTCGTCCACAATACCAGATAGCTTGGTGTCGATGGTTGCGGCTTCTGCATCAGGAGATACATAGCTTGCGAGTTCAGGAGGTGTAACAGTCAAGCTTTGTGTGCGGATCGAAGTGTCCGAAAAGACGGAACCAAGACCGTATGAGGAAGAAGCAGGGCTCGAAGGAGACTTTGGGCTAGTTTCCAAGCTATTGCTATTGCTAGCTGGTGTGATTGCCGAAGTGATGTGTTGACCTAATTTTGCGAGGAGAGAAGCTTCTTTGGCTGCGGATTGTAATTCAGCGATGTCGGCTGGAGAGCGTGCGATGATAGTGTTGAATGTTTCTTCGAGTTTAGGTGGTGGATTCGGGAAGCCAGGAGGATTGGGTACTGTATGCATGCGGTCTGCCCATCTGAAAGCCGTATCGAGCTCTCCGGACTCGGCGAAACCTTTGACCAGGCTTAGCAATGTGGAATCGACAGGTTTAGGTGCTCTACCCTGCTTCGACATCATCTCTTCCAATAGTTCTAACGCGGTAGGTCCTTCCTTTTGCATCAACTTGGCATGAATCATGGCGTTCCAAACGCATGTATCTGGATCTTCCTGCTGTTGAGCTGGTACAGCGCGCGCAGAAGTAGGGTTTGCTTGTGACGCGGAGGTCTCGAGCAGGTCTGCAGCTGTCATTTCCTTCCGTCTGCGGTCCCGCTGCTGTTTCCCAATGCCTTTGAGGAATCCATCGAAGACAGTATCAACACCTTGCCATTCCTGACTCTTCGCATAAGCAGATAGAAGAGCTTCAAAATCTTTGGCGGTAGCCCTTGACTTTTGCGCTTGTGGTTTGCCTTCCAATTGTCCGAAGGCCGCTAGGGCAGTGTCAATATCACCTCTCGCGCCAGCGGCCCTGAGCAGAGTGCTATTTGCCGTAGCTGTGAGGAGATTTCCACCTTTTCTACTGGTCGCGCTGTGCTTCAAGGCTATTGAATAGTGCTCGTCCGCTTGCTGCTGTAGTGCTGCCAAAGTCGCAGGCGAATACATTGCATCTTCTTGGCTTTGCGAGATATTCGAGGAAACATCGACACTCTTGCCTTCACTCCAGATCGCACCCGCTTTTGACAGTTTCGCCATTTTGTTCTGCAATGCCTGTCGCTTGAGCAGTGCCGATGTACGCTCTGATCGCTCCACATGCACTGCGACCATGAGCGAAGGGAGTTCCCGATTGAACATGCGGAGTTTCGAAGGTTCATGGTCGCTATATAGATCCTGCATGTCCTTGACGACCAGGTCGAAAGAACCAAAATGTCTGACATCGTAGAGACTCTCAATTAGCCTGGAGTGCCGAGCAACATTCCATGCAGCGGAGTTCGCGCGGTACTGCCGTACTATTGATCGAAGGCGAGGTGTATCCTGGTTGTGGACTGCGCTCGCTAATGCACCGGTGAAACGCTCTCCGCGACTTTCGGCATTCTCCTCAAATGCAAAGATATCGCTTAGCTGCGACTCTGATGTTGCGATTGATTGTTTCCCAGTATCCTGGGTAGGCTGCGATGGCGCGCCGGTGGAAGCTGATTCAATGACGGCAGCTTCGGCTTGTGCCGCATCTGGTGTCAGAGCTTGCGCTTTGTCGAGAGAGGGTGGAAGAAGATCGCCAGCTAAAATGGGCTGAGGGGCGTCTGGCGATGTAGAGGTAGAGTTGCGGCGGATAGGAGCACGGTTTGAGATTTTAGGTAAGGATGAAGTACGTCCACGCGGACTAGACGGTGATGATTGAGGAAGGGTAGAAATGGATGCTTTAGGTGGTGACAGCGGACTAGGCTGTTTCGGCGGCGCGCCAGTGATGAGTAGTTGGTACTGCCGCGGTGAGCCAGCTTGTGAGAATGCATGTCGATAGCGCGCTTGTAATTGCGCTTGGTTGAAGGAATAAGGTGAACTGCGAGGTAGGATAGAAGGAATCGTAGAAGGCGGCGCTGAGACAGATACGCCGGTCGTGAGTCCAGGATTCGTAAGACTGGAAGCACGCCGCCTCGCTAATGCATTCGGTTGCGAAGCTGGACTACTCCGGCTTGAAGAAGTGTGAATATTCCTCCATCGCAGTGCTTGAAGCCTGGCTTTCTCTTCGGCTTGCTCATCGTCGAGCACTTTGTTATTCCCTGAAGCATCGTTTGCAGCTGTCGCATTCGCTGCAGGTGTCGAAGGGCCTCTTCCAAATGCCTTCGACAAAAAAGTCAGGCCTTGTTCGCATTGCGACTTTCCATTCGTTTGACCTTACCTGATAGCTGTATGACCTTCCAGCATGCCATTTAGCACCTCCTGCGCCTCCTGCGTGGTTTGCAGCACCTCCTAGAGCGCTTGACGAGCCAGAAGCAGCTGTCGCGGTCGCACTTGACGAGGCCGCTGATGATGAAGCAGCATTTCCGAGGTTTAACGCATGGCGAAGATGACTGTGTAGATGCTGTAGCTTGAATGGCGAGAAGGACGTGGCCGCCTTCTGAAGCATCGCCGGATCTCGAGATCAGGTCTGATCTGATCAGATCTTGCTTGTCGAAAACCAAGGCTCAATCTTGACTGATGAGACTTGAGTAGCTTGTAGGAATCCTATAACGTATGTGTAATAGCTTGTAATTGGCAAAAGAACAACCAAGATCCGGTCTACTCTGAAAAAGCTGCTCGCAACCCGAGTGATGGAGGTTGCCGGAAGCCTACAAAAATGTCATCGACTGACGACGCACACCGGCAACACCGACATGACCACGATGAATGCCTTGATAGTATCGCAATCATATAAATGTCACACTCGCAACCTCAGCTCCCTCGAGAGTCTCTCGCGGCCCGCTTTTTCTGCTTATCATGTTCGCGCTTTCGTTTTTGGAGCTCTTTGAAATTGAGCTGCTTCTTAATTCTGAGATCGTAATAGATTGAGGGCACTTTGTTGTTGAGTCTGTCCTGTAAACGCGCCATACCCAGTGCCGGCCATTCGGTGATCAGGGTGTGACCGACGACGGTGTCTGGCTTTTCCTTCTTCATCACCGTCTTCTTCCAATGTATCAGTGTCGTCTCCCGTTTATGTGTTGTTCCCTCCTCCTCGACGGACAGAAGCCTGGCCCCTGGTTTACTTGAATCATATCGCTCGCATCTTTCCGTTGTGTCACCGGTCCGCCGATCGAGATTCGTGGTTGTTACTACCCATCTTCCGCCAGCGGTTAGCTCTTCTATAATCTGGATCTTATTGTCTCGCGTGAGCTTCAAGTCGTCTTTGAAAACAAGCGCTCCAGAACGGTCACGCATCTCTGTGATGCAATGGCTCTCGTACTTTGGACCCTCGAAAAGGGCCTGCGTGACATGGTATCGTCCTGCCTCCCATTCCTGTGTGGACCACCTTGGGGCTTGAAGGGAAGGGTTTCCTCCAGGACGAGACATCGATGACGCTTGAGACCGTGACTACCGGGAGAGACTGATATTGAAGAGACGCGGATGGGGAGAGATGTCGCGAAACAGGTGAGAGCAAACCTTTGGAGCGGAGGGAAAAGCTCGAGTGATGAGCGAGACACGCTCTGTGTAAATCTCTGTCTGTAGCGTTAGTCGTGTAAAGGCTGTGCTTGCTGTCAGACTCTCGATGTTAGCAGAGGATGATGGCTCTAGAGTTGGCCTGCATTTGTAGCGGGTGAAGCAGTCGTTATCGTGGTCATCAATAGTAAATTCAGATCATGGGCAGCCTTGCGGCAGCTTTATGGGTCTTGAATAGAGTTCCGTACCAAACGGCATAAGTATTGGACACATGCCTAGGAGCATAGTCATTGTAGTTATTGTGCGATAAGAAGACGAGATGACACATTGAGTCAGACAACGCGGATTACCCAGATAGAGCATGAAAAGCTCACTTCTTTATGAGGATGCCCGTTGCGCGACTTCGGACGGAAGCCATCGTGAGTGCCCGTGGACTGCTGCGAGGTCCAAGGAGTACCTATACAGCAGCAGAGAAACATAAGTATTCGCAGATCGCCCTGCAACATTGCTGTGGTTAGAGCTGAGTAGGGAAGTTAGGTCGAAAAGCCAAGTTTTGTCCTCTTTTCCGCGGTCGATCACGCAGGCAGATATTTGTAGTTACATAATTCCAATTCATCTTTATGTGGATCAGAGAACACATTACATCTGAGAAACATCTCGTTCAGTCTTTATTCGTCTCTTTTCCAAGGCAGTCTCTCTCGATCAGGCGAGACGGGGAGGGTCGTCCAGGTCGATAGCACAGAGAAGTCATCTAGAGGTATTCAGCGGGTTTGAGAGCCACGACGAGTACGCTCAGGTTGTCGGTTGAGAAATTCTGTAAATTTCAGAAGATTGATGAATCAGCCTAAATAGGACGTCGAATGAGAGAATCTTACCTGTAATGCGTGGTCTAGGAGGACTTGACTTGCTTCTTGAGCGTCTTTCAAGTCTCGAATGAGGTCGACAGCCATCTGGTCTTCGCATACGTCCCACAACTACCGCACACAACTCTCTCATCAGCCTTTCCCCTTCCTCCCACACCTTCATTAATAATTCGCAAAGCTCACCCCATCGCACGCGATAATCAAAAACTTGTCGTCCTCGCCGAGCGTAGTTTCCGTCGTATAAGGACTGCCCACTACGAATTCCTTCATGCTTGAATCGCCCAGGCTGCGCGTAACGGCAAGCACGCCGTTCACGCGGTTGTTCATGACGAACCCGCCGGCATCCGTGATGCGTTTCGCCTCTTGTGCATCAGAACCTTTGTGGTCGTATGTGAGTCGGACGGCTTTCCCTCCGCGGCTGGGCGGGATACAAAGTAAAGCGATTAGGGATGAGAGTAGGGAAAGAAAACGCGAGCGGACGCACCACAGGACGGCCCGCGCATCTCCTACGTTTGCAGTATAGAGCGTCCTCTTTGACAAGTTTTGAGCGACGGAAGGCAAGTCTGTATGATGTGGCTGTCTTCCTCTTCCTCGTTCATCATCATGCACAGTCCCGCTCGGTACATTTGCATCTACCGCTGCTGCTGCGTTGTCATCTTTATCTGCCGTCGCCGCAGCAGCAGAAGAAGAAGAAGAGGCGGAAGTAGAAGGTTCTTTCGCTGTTGCCGGAGAAGAGGAAGAAGAGCGTGTAAAGAGCGACTTTATCTTGTCTCTTGTTCTCACTTCCGTCTCTTCGGATTGTTGTGGGGCGGAGGTCTCATTATCGTCGTTGGCGTTTGCGGCCACTCCGCCCTTCTGTACTTGTGAACCAAGGTTATTGGGCGAAGTCTGCTTTTCCAGTTTTACAGCATTTCCATTCTCATCTTCATATCTGAGGAACGCAGTGACGGCTGTGCATCCCGAGTGAGTCCCTCCCGCAGCTGCGAGTTTGCTCAGTTCTCCATCTACAATGTGGAATGTTGCGTTTAGTAGATCTGGGATGGGCTGGCTGTCTTGGCCTTGCTGGAGCTGGTTGAGGAGGTACTGTTGGGCGCGCAATTACGTCGAAGTCGCAATCAGCGTGAGTTGGGGGGATGGATCAAAGGGATTAGCCAACCTTGTGGAAGTGTGCTCCACACCACTCTGCAGCGTGCTTGCCGGCGTGTCCGTCGAAGACTGCGAAATAGCCTTGGCCCTAGAAATCGACGCCCGACTCAGCGATTGAAGCTGTCAGACGTGTGATGTAAAGTATCACCTTGACACCCCCATAATCGTACACGAATGCATGGCTGTCCTCCATTGTTCTTCTGCATTTCCTGTTTCTGTCCTCGCTGACGCCGACCTTGAATGTATACTTGTTGTTGTTATCTGACACTGATGGATGCTGGTTGACTACACCTCCTGCATACTCGCTGCTCGCCTGAGTGATGGGCATGCTCCTGGCGTTGGGCGATGAAGGCCGTCGCTGGGGAGTCGCTCTGGCAGCTGTGACCGCGGGATGACTGGCTGCACTGCTGTCCATCACGTCGGGACTCAGATGAAGATCTGGCTTGCTCGGAGAATCAGTCTGCGACATGGCGATGTAACTTGGGAGAAGTCAAGGGAGATGTAAATGTTGCATCCATATCGACTGTTTGACTGAATTGTCATTCCCAGCCTGGCCAGGGACTCAGCGCATTCTGTTGACACTGCACACCTCGTCTGCTTCAGCTCCCTCGTCCTTGCGCGACATCGCCGTCATCCAGCTCGTTCATCCTGGGAAGATCACGCTGGCTTTCCTGCTGAATCCAAGCGATACAGTCGATTCTATACTGCTGCACAAGATATGCTACATGCTCCCTGCCGTCTACTTTGAATAGAAATCACCCCCAAACACACGTAAACAAGCGCGTGACAATCACTCAAACACAGTCGCACTCACAAGATAACTAGGTAGTAGCATCCTGATACTCTCTACATCACTCTATCATATCCGCCTTCATCAGACTCAGACGCCATGAGTCCCCCACTTCAACATCCACGCCCTCTCCCTCACTCGAAGAATGCATCGCATCTGCAGGCGCACTCGTACAATCCACAAGACACCTCCATCCTCTTTCCAACAAACCACGAAGCGAGCCAGACTATGCTACTCGACATGTCTGGACCCCAGTATACAGACGACACAACCACTACTTCATTCTTCTCACCTCCTCCTCCTCCTCTTGCTTCCGCGTCTTCTTCCACAATTGGGAGCCCGCTCATGTCTCTGCCTGTCTTTCACAAGAATGGTAATGCGAGACGCGGACCACTTTCTAGTACGCGCTCTCCCTCTTCCTCGAAACAGCCCCTAGAGGAGGAAGAAGAGATTCTACAAGATGATAGACATACAATGAAGGAGATCGTCACCCGATTAGACGAAGTCGGGCTGGGAGACTCCCTGCGCCGACATGACCAAGAGAATCGAATGGGTAAAGCGGATTATAGTACGCTTAATCCAGGCCGTTACGACGACACAGTAGGCGCGAGTGTCATGTTCAAGCTCGAAAAAGAATTGAAGCCACTGTAAGCGCCCTTTCTCTCTCTCTCATTTCGTCTTCCTGGAACATTGGCTAATATGCGATGTGGACAGCATGGCAGAGTCATTCTTGCTCATGCCTTCTTATTCAGATACTTCAACAAGCACGCTTTTCAGCGATACGTCAGAAGTACAGCTTCCGCCCGAACCAGCCTGGAAACAACGTCTTTCTCAACACCAACCAGCAATTTCTCGCGGCTCTACGCGTCACACGCCCAGTAAAGCGTCTAATGGAATTGGAGTAGCAGGAAAGGAGCGTACGCCGACTGCACCTTCTTCATCTATGGCGTACAAGCCTTTATTGCCGAAAAGTATATCGACGCCCGTCATTTCTAGGGTCTCCACTGCAGGTGCTGGGCCGAGATCTGTCAAGAGAGTAGCAGATGAGAGCACGCCCGTGCGCCTTGGAGGAGGGGGAAGAGCAGGACAAGAAAAAACGCCTGGCGAGGCAAGATCGGCAGTCAGGAAGGCGGATGATCAAAGGACACCTCTAGTCAATGCAAGAGGTCCAGCTACCTCGTCTCGCTCACCTGCCAAGCAGGTCCAGTCGGTTTCAAATGGTACGCCTGTGCAACAACAGCCCAATATCGCAAGATCTAGATATGGGCTTTCACCTATGGCTCATACTTCTGGCACGAGTAGGCAAGGTCGCACTCCATCCGGTAAGACACAATCCACTCAAGGTCAAAGTAGAGATAGTACACCTCGCAGGACACTTCCTACGCCCCCTACAAATTCTGGACTGGCCAGCCGGAGTCCGAGAAAAGTCCCTCTGCCCTCAAGTCCTTCACTTCCTCTCTTGAACTACTTGAACGTCGGGCAAGCTGCTGCTCCTATTTCGAGATCCCCAGGGTTAGCAAGGAGCAGAAGCATCGCTTCGACTGCCTCTTCTCGTGTTGCGGGGATTAGGAATGTCCCTGTCGCTGGAGAGAGGGTTCCAACGACGTATAGTCGTGACCTCTTTGCGAAGATGAGAGGCAATCAAGCACCTTCGTCAGCGACTGTCGCCGCAGGGGCAGGCAAAGCGGCAACAGCGGCTGGACCGCCTTTTTCTCGTGCTATGCCAGCTATCAGAAGAGGGATCACTACTTCTACTTCTTCAACTGGCATCTCTTCTATGCAAGCCGGATCACCACGCTCGAAGCCTTCAGCGTCGGGACAAGCTTCATCACCCAGTAAAGTAGGCATGCCCTCAGCTGCTCCTATTCGGTCAGCGTTGACTGCCCAAGCACAAGATACGAGAGATGATGTACTAGCACGGGCTGCTAAACGCGCAGAAATACGACGGGCTGCTGAGATTGGCCAAGCCGGACCTGGACCATCTTCTAGACAGTCCAATATCGGACCCGTCAGAAACAGTATCGCTCATTCTAGCTCAACTGCTTCATTAGCCAACTTGAGACGGTCTGTACATCGCCCTGAAAGTGTCAGTGCCGCTTCTTCTTCTACGATCCCACGGCACCTTCTTCGAGATTAGCGGGTGCACCTGCAACGCAGAAGCGAGATGAATACCGATCTATACCACGCTCGAGATCTTCTACGAGAGACTTGTCGAAGTCGACTTCCTCGCTCGCATCCTCGACTTCAAGCAACAAGCTATCACAAGCGGCGGCAGCTCCCAGCATGCCTACGCAAAGTCGAATGACTGGCCTCTCACGTTCTACAAGAGTACCGGCCTCTACCACTGCTTCGGCCTCTCGCCTGCATGAAGTTCATCTTCCACAACTTCCTTCTTCTTCTAGACCTCTGCCAACAATGCCTTCTAGAAGGTCAGGCCTCCCAGTCTCACAGTCAAGTAGCAGTATAAGCACTTTGAGCACATTAGCTGCCTCTTCGAACCCTCGATCAGCTGGAGCGTATGGCAGGAATCGAGAGCCGGCGATTGGTGGTGTGAGTGGGCAGAATGGGAGTGGGAGATTGCCGAAGAGCTATTCTGCCAGGGGAGTGAGTGGTCTTGCTGATTGGGTGGGGAGCGGCCTGGATGGTACTCACCTTGGTCAGAGCCTTGCGTCACAGCACGGTGGCATCAAGAATAGCTATACTCTTAATACCGCTACTATGCTCATGTTAGAGTAGATAGTCGATAATCAGACAGTCAAAGCTTGATGCGAAGTTGTCTGCACGTATGATGTCGGCTTCTCACACTTACACGAAGTCATTCCAAACATCATCGCATCCCAGCAACTGACTGAACAACATTTGCTCTTCGAGGCCAGCATACCGCGCGTTCTGCCAGTCGACTCTCCAGCAGCCAGCTTCTAACTCCAAGTCCGGTCCAAGATGCTGTCGGTACTTACTGGGCTCGTTGTACTTGGGCTGCTCGCGTACTGGCTCTACATCACAGCTGCGACGCGCAAGGTGCCCGCAAAGACCAAGCCTTATCCTATCGCTGCAAGAGTGCGCAAGACGGGCTCGAGAAACAGAAGTCCGCGAAGGAGGAATCTCCAGCATGGTCAGTCAAATATAGGTGATATACGTAGAATGTCCGGTGCTAATGTGATTAATGCAGATGCCTCGAACGACTCGTCTGCTTCAAGTAACGACGGCGCCGCGACATCTTCCATTTCGCGCAATCCAAGACTGTTCAGCTATGCTCCGGCTCAGCCCTCCCCTTTACGTCTCGTAGCAAGTCGTGCAGCATCTACTTCCTCATCCTCTCCGCCCGAGAAGATCCGCTATCCTGTTTTAGCACCTCGTCATGCAGCCAGTTTCTCGTCTGGTAGCAAAGCCAGCAGTAATACTAGAGACGAAGATACGAACGCCCAACAGCGACAACAGAAAGAGTCGTCTGCGCCTGCCCTGCTTGAGCAAGACGTAAAGAGCAGGAAACGACCGATAGATGCGCGCTCGGAAGCCTCCTTCGCCGACGACAATGGACGTGAAGGCACCACAAGCGCACCTTCTCCCGCTCACAAGCGCACAAAGGCAGACTCGGATGGAAGTCGCCAGCTTAGCGTCCAGCACCTGCGTGAGCGGAGTCGAGACAGCAAGAAACGACCGGCTGCGAGTGAAATCGGCGATGATGAGTCGCAAATACAAGGGAATCGAGAAAGACGACGACAAGGTCAGCAGAAGAGCCGTAGGATAGGGAGTGGGAAAGGACAAGACGCTGAAGCAGGGCAAGATGATGATGACGTCGACATGGAAGAAGAGGACTCGGACACAGTACAGGATCAGAAGGATATAGATATGCAGACTGCCTCGCCGGCGAACCAGGGTCAAGAGGAGAGGCGGCATCCAGAATTGGAAGAAGACGACGACGAAGAACAAAGGGTGCGCGAAGAAGCTAGGAGACGCTTACAAGCGCGACAGCCCAAAGGTGCGAACAACAAAGTCAAAGCGAAAGCAGCGCAGCAGACAAGCAAAAGTAAAGCAGGATCGGGCAGCTCATCATCAGATGACGAGAACAAGCATGCCATTGCGAAGAAAGCTAAAAAGCCTGGTGACAAGTGGCAGAACGCATATGGAGACTGGTTCCAGATGCAGAAGGATGGTAGCATTCTCCGTCATACGCAGATCTACGAGGAGCAGCTCAAGTATAAAATGGTAAGCCCTCCTTTAGTATCGTGCATACTTTCGCTGATGTAGACTTTAACAGCCCAAGGATTCTAAACATCCTGATGCGAGAGTGACGCACCTGGTGCTAGTTGACCGCTGGTTGACAGAGAAAGAGTGGCGGACAGCTAAAGAGAAGCTACTGCTCGCTGGTCAAGAAGCTGAACGAGAAGAGCGTGACAATCCGACCATCGTCGAGGAAGACGACATTGAGATGGACGACGCTTCGACCGATTCTCTGGATGTGCTATCGGCAAATACAACTTCTTCCGATCCTTTCTATGCTCTCGGATCGGGCCTTCCTTCCCGCTCTTCATCTCGACTCTCTTCGTTATCCTTCTCGCCTCGAAGCAACCTTTCCTCTCCTCGCATTGCTCGTTCTTCTAGTAGCTCGATCAACAGCTCTCCATTCGCCAGTAGGCTGAAAAGTCAGCCGAGAAGCAGACTTTCAATAGATGCAGAATACTTCAAGAGGAAGGAAATGCAGGAAGCGGAGGAAAAGGCGCAGCAAGAGGCTGCTCAGAAACTTTTGGCAGAACAGGAGAAACAGCGAGAGCAAGAGAAGCTGAAGGCAGCTCAAGCAGCTGTTGTCATCCCATCCCCAGCTGCAGAGACTTCTAAGCCTGTAGCTGCTGGTACTGCGAGCACTGCCACGGCATCATCGGTAGTTCCTTCATTTTCTTTCGGTCCAACTACACCAGCTGCCCCTACCAGTACCACCAAGCCTGTAGAGAGCAGTACAGTAGAGACAGTCAAAGCACCCTCCTTCACCTTCAATACAGCGCCAGCTGCAAAGCCCGCTGAGCCAGCTGTTTCAGCTCAGCCGGACAAGCCAGCACAAGCACCGCTGTTCAGCTTCGGCACATCAAGCACCCCCACTCTTACTCCAACACCCTCTGTGCAGCTACAGAGTGCTGCAGAGCCGTCAGTCAAATCGAACCCTCCCAAATTCTCCTTTTCGACCTCCCGCGCTGATCCTGCCAGCAACGGGGCCAGTAATACCCCCGCTGAATCTTCCACCACGTCGAAACCAGTGACGCCTTCTCCATCTTTCACTTTTGGCCCCGCGGTCAGTAAGAGTGCAAAAGCACCGGCCTCAAATACATCAATCAGCGCCAATCCCGTTTTCGCATTTGGAGCTCTGGCTTCGAAGCCTGCCACCACTTTCGGCGGCACAGACGACAAAGCGCAACAGAAGGAACCGGCCGCTGCTGCATCCGCGCCAGCCTTCTCTTTCGGAAAGGCTCAGTCAACCTCAGCAGTAGCTGCCGAGTCAGAAAAGGCAGCCTCAAGCAAGCCGTTGACGGTTACTTTCGGGGGATCAGGAGCAACCCCTTCGACGAACACCGAACAGTCCAAGCCTGTCTTCTCGTTCGGATCATTAGCTACTGCGCCCAAAGCTCAGCAAGAAGCTACAAAGCCTGCCTTCTCTTTCTCTACCTCTATGCCTGCTCTTCCCCAGCAGTCCGACTCCAAGCCTTCTTCCTCATTATTCTCCTTCGGCAAACCACAACAACCTGGTGCGACCGCGTCTCAAACGTCCGGCGATAACCCGGCTTTCAACTTTGGAATGCCTAGCAGTACATCCACCCCAATGGGCAATGGATCCACCACAGTGCCGGGCTCCATATTGGTACCCAAACCCTCCTTTACATTTGGCACGCCCAGCTCAACAAGTACTGCACCAAGCACACCATCCTTCACTTTCGGATCTTCCAAGCCATCACCATCACAATAGATACGCTATAGAGAAGAAAGGCTCGAATGGAGAAGCTAGCATTCGGTCCAGCTTATTACCTCGACACTTGGCATGAGGACTCTAAGCATCTCTGCTAGTTCGACAGGTTCGACGTGATGGGATGACGACAATGGACGACCAGCATCGCAATGGTCCCGATTCATTGAAAGGTGTCTGTTGAAAGGAGATGCTGCTCAAAAGCTGAGCAAAAGATGCAAGCTGCTCTCTCCTCTTTACCTCTATCAACTCAGGCCGAGAAGTTTTAACCAGCACTATACCATTTACGCTCGTCATCATGAAGAAGCACACGTCCAAGCGCTCATCAATTGCATCTTCGGCATCCAGGGCATCGGTTGCGTCGGGCGCTAGTCAAGTAAGGTCATGCAGGCTCTGATCAAAACACAGCTAACGTGGCCATTCCCCAGGTCTCGGAACGCAGATCGTCTCTCAGCATGGACTTGAGCGTACCTACAGGCGGGATACAGCCGCGAGCCGGCAAGGATCCTGAACCTGGGCAGCTAGCTGCGTTGCCTAGAATAAGCAGAGAAGTCATTATCAGTAACGTGGTACCGACAACAGACCGTCGATGGTTCGCTGCGCCCGGCTATCGATGGGAAGATTCAGGCTTCAACGTGATCCGTGTTTTTACGGGGAAACAAGAGTGCTGCCTGGAATACAAAGGCTATCACGACGCCGATTGGGAATGTCTTTGGGTCGGCCGCAAGAGACAGAATCTATATGAGGATTGGCCAGTAAGAAACCTGATGCACGTCATGTCTCTAGTCACCTTCGCTGCATCGAGCTAATATCTAAACGCAGGTGTCGGTTTCACGTGATTGAGTGGATGAATACAGTTGAGAACTTTCCGAGCCTCTCCAACACGCCCCATCTCCCGATCCACCGGCCTTCGCTGCGGACCACTGGGTCTTCCAGGGACCTTCTGGCTAAATCGTCTCCTGACAGAAGCTCGCTCGATGTCCGCTCACGCTCCACATCAACATACTCACAACCCAGCATGCTCGAACAACAGTTTACCATGCAGAACTTTGGTACTCTGCCCAGCATCAGCGCCGATCGCTTAACATCTGTATCTCCGCTGGATCGCCAATGGTACCGTCTCAAAGGATCCGGGTTTAACGCAGTTCGTCGCCTCGTTGGAGCCGATAGGTGTGTGATGAGCTTCCATGCAGACGAGGAATGGGAGTGTGTTACCTTCAAAGAAGGAATTCTCAGTAGCGCCAGTCCAATTCCGACAAAACTCCAGCGCTGGATTACAGCGCATTAGTAAGCAGCGTTTACACGACTACAGACTGTACTGACAACCCGCACAGCTGTGCTGACTGCGTCTTGCGCAAAGTAAGCGAGTATCAAGCCAAACCTTTGCGCTTCAAGGCGCAACTGAGTACTGTTAATCAGTACAAGATGGATTAGAGACTTCAGAGCGCTCACGGCAACGTCGCATCAGGCCGCGTTGCTTTACCTATGGAACTAAAGACGAATTAGCATAAAGGCAGGTCGTGTCATGCAACGTCACTATTTTAGCAATATGATATACTGACTTGAGCACAGCCAGACTCTCTCACTCTGCTTTTTCTCAATCCCACAACCACGAGATGAACCTTAATGCGCCTTTATGTTTGACTTCGGCTTCCTCTGGATGCGCTGCGATGTGCGCTAACATCTCTCTGAGCGGAATATCATTTAGTTTGACGATTGACGTCTTCTTCGTGAACTTCCATATAAAGAACGCAGTAAGAACGAGTGGAATATCGCTGATGAAGTCAAGAATCAGCAGAAGAACTATCAAATTCAGCACAGAGCGCTCACAGATAGGCGGTGATGAAGCCAGAAGCCGACCAGCCGCCCTTCGTAAAAACGGCAAATCCGTTTGTCAAAAGAATGAGAAGGCATGCGGCCAAGGCAGCAGCCGACGTGTATGCTGGAACAATCATGAGCATATACGATAGTCGTGGATACATTGCGACCTACGAGTCCAGCTATGATGCCAAGGTAGCTCCTTTGTGCTTATTTTCTGCGACCTGAAAGCCGCCAGAAGTCTGAGATGGTTGAAGAGGATGACACTCCAGCTAACCAACACTGCACTTCCGGTGAGCGATACGAACCAAAAGAAGACGGTCAAGGCACCGCTCGACAGGGACATGAAGGAAAGAAAGGAGAAAGCGAGATAAAGTGATACGCAGACATAGGGAACGCCCCACCGATTGGATCGGAGGAAGATGCTCGGAGCTTGTCTCTTGACCGCCAGCCCGTAGAGGACTCGTGTTCCAGCCAGCAAAGCTTGATTGCCGGAGCTGAAGGCGGAAGTGATGAGGACTGCGTTGATGATAGAAGGAATACCTTTGACGCCCGCTGCAGATGCGACAAGCACGAAGGGAGAGGTAGATGCTGTTCCCGAATAGTCACCGAGACGAGGATCGTTACTGGGCACAAGCATGCCGACGATGAGGACCATAGAAAGGTATAGCAGGGAAACCCGCCAAAATACACGCTTCACTGCGTTAGGTATGGCACGGCGAGGGTTTCTTGTCTCCGCCGCGGCCATAGCTACACTCTCCACTCCAGCGAATGAGAAAACAGCTGAAATCAAAATACTCCAAGTCGAGAGGAACTTCCCTAAATTGCCAGTAGCTATGGTGCTGCTGACGAAGGGTCCGGGATCGCGCCAATACCTAAAGCCCACTCGTTCTACTCCAGGGACGCCGCCTAGATTCGTAATCAAGCCAAAAAGGAACAATCCAATGATAGTGATGATCTTGATCACAGCGAAGCCAAACTCTGCTTCTCCGAACCATCGGATCTTGCTCAACCCGACGGCGCCCGTCATCAAGATGAAGACGACGATGAAGACAGAAGCGTTCACATCTGTCCAGTAGGTGAAGAGAACGCAGATTGCAGAGATCTCAGAGGGAACTGAGAGCAAGTTTCCGTACGCGAGATTCCATCCGACCGAAAAGCCTAGGGCAGGGTCCCAAAGCACGACTGCGTGACGAGTGAAAGAGCCGGAAACTGGCATCAGAGCCGTGGTTTCCCCGAGTGCTTATCGAGGGAAAGGTATTAGACACACAAAACCGGCCATATAAATGTGATCTTACCGTATTGAACAGCGCACACAATCAATCCGATAAAAAAGTAGGCGAGCAGAGACCCCAACGGTCCAGCAGTAGCTATCGCACTGCCTAAACTGAGAAACAGGCCAGTCCCTATAGATCCAGCCAATGCTATCATTGAGAGATGTCTCTGAGACAGTCCTGTTTGGAGGTTCCTTTTTTCGAATTCTGCCTCAGATATGATGTCGATACTCTCTTCAGTCATTTCATGCGGCTTTTCTGCATCGACTTTGCTTGCTTCAAGATCGTGGGCATTCTCTTCGTCGTACTTGCTGAGCTCGACGTCGGCCGCCGTGCTATTGCGGCCGAGCGTGTGACCTTCCGCCATGGCAGACAATTTACTTTGGGAAGATGTGCTGGGCTCTGAATTGGTATGAAGAGACGTAGACGAAGAAGCCAGGAAAAGCGCCATCACGCCTTCTGGTTCTCGGCCTTGGCGGCGGTTCTAATTTTTTTTGACAGGCCTATAAATAGCTCATCTGTTAGGACGTGACGATAAGTTACCAGGAACGGTACCGCAAGCTCGAGAGACGGCCTCACTTCGCATTCCCAGGGAGGCCCTAAATGCTAGAGCAAGAAAGCTCGCTACCTATGGAGAGTGACTTAGAAGACAGCTGCTACTCCTGCTTCTCCAAAGCTTCAGGCTGCAACCCATCACTCCTTAGTCCTTGCCAGATCTCTGTAGTACCGACATGTTCGCCGTAATCGAGGCATTCCAGAATTGCTCTTTCTCGTTCGCGTTGTTTGCGGCTTTTGGCGTGGCCCTCCAAGCTGTCTGAGGCGACACTTCGGACAAACAAGTTGCTTTCAGCTTCTTGCCGATCCGCTTCTCGCACTGGTAGGCTTTGCGACCTGACGAGCTCTTGTGTTAATATCCCTGTTGACGAAAGGTGTGATTGCATAGGGTTAGCTGAGTTGCGGCAAACTACGAATCCATCGAATCACCTAGCGCTATCAATGCGCTGCCGTCCAGCGACGAGATCATGCTTGGTATGCGATGACCTTTAGCATCTTTCGGTATGGCTGCAGCCTGCATGAGGCCTCTGCCGGAATAAAGAACGCTGGCATGCTTCTCCAAGCTTTTTAGTAGATCCTACGGACAAAGTCAGCTTTAGAATGGGCACGACGCGTTGCAGCTGAAAGACTTACTGAGCAAGGGAAATCTACCGAGGCCCGATGTCAACAACCCAGTCGACTTGGGTACATCGTTCAGCTTACCTTCCGGCGGCTCAGCATCACTCTCTTCACCATCAAATACTGACAGTAAGTCCTGCCTCTCCTGCTCGATCGTCCTCTCTTCCTCAAAGAAGTCTGGGATAGGCGTTGTCTCCAGTGTCGAGCGTCCAGACTGCTTTTCTTGCTGTAGCTTATTTCTGTGAGTCCTCCGCCGATTGTCTTCACGCTGCTTGGCTCGATTCAGGAGCTTGGCCTCGTGCGCCTCGAATAGCTTAGCTGGACTAGCTGAGCCCGGTTCTAGCTCCTCCAGCTTCCTCTTCTTCAGTAGGTGACTGGTATCGAGAGTGACCTCGTACACGGAGCCGAAGTCGTACGGGTTCTTGTAGACATCTTGGCCAGTCTGGCTCAGGATGCTTTCAAGTCTCCGTGCAGTCCTTCGATTTGCTGCAGTGATATTGGTACACTCTATGCAGATGTGCTTGAGCAGCTGATCCAGCCTAGGCAGGAAGAATGCGATTCTGCCAGAAGCTAGTCCTGCCTCTCAACCTCACAAGCGCAATTGATCGCCTCGTTTGACTTACCGATACCAGTGAGAACCTCGATAGGAGCTTCTCTACCTTGCGCCATGCCAAATTGCTCTCTAGCAGCACGGACAGCGGCGATCTCGTTGTGCAAGCATGCGAGGCAGTAGTATCGGTGATAGACGTGTCCTTTGTGGGTATATGCAGGTTTTCCGCGATGAAAGAACGCGTAAAGGGCTGTTTGTGCGTCTGCAGCAGTCATAGGGGCATCATCGGATCCAGCAGCATCATCATCTTCGTCGTCGCGGGCAGGATCATGGTCATGTTGGGAACTTGTGCTCATCATCAGCTTTTCAGACCATCAGTATTATGGCTTGAATAGGCAGAAGATTGACCGAGCTCTGCATCACTTCGACTTCACAAATTATGGCTGCTCTCGACAAGGGCAAAGGCAGAGCAGACGAGCAACAACAAGCTGCTGAAGCTGCGACTGCGAACGGCGCCGCTGCCATCGACGCCGACCTGTTCAAGCGTATCCAGCCCGGCGAATATCTTGCCCGTTTCTTGGCCCAGGGCTACCGTCCGGATGGCAGAGAGCTCGATGAGTTCAGAGATGCAAGCATCAACGTTGGATCCATCTCGTCCGCAGACGGCTCAGCACTCGTCAGGATGGGCCAGACGACCGTTCTCTGCGGTGTGACCGCTCAAATCGCAACTCCCGACATCCTCGCTGCAAATCAAGGCTTTCTCGTCGTCAATGTAGACCTACCACCAATGTGCTCTTCCAAGTTCAGACCAGGCCCGCCTAGCGATGAAGCGCAAGTCTTGTCTAGCAGAATCAGAAATATCGCTTTGTCGTGGGTCTACTGGGATGCTGCGACGATGTTCGCAAGCACATCATTCTGACGAGGTTTCTGTTGCTCAGATCGTCCCTCCTTCCTCTCAAGTCTCTCTGCATCAAACCGGCTCGAGCAGCCTGGGTGATATATTGCGACCTGATGTGCATCAGCTACGATGGCAATATCACAGACGCAGCCTTACTCGCCCTTCTAGCTGCTCTAAAGAATGGTAAGAAGGGTCCTGTGATTCTAGATCACAAAGTACTGATTGGAGCCTTTGATTGCAGCCCGCATACCAAAAGCTGTCTGGGACGAAGATCTCGAAGAAGCGGTCGCAGCAGAAGATGAAACGGTACCTCTCAACGTGCGGTCCACGATATTAAGCGCTTCATATGCTGTGTCCGAAGAGTAGGTATCATTTTGCTTCTTTGCTTCTTCGATGATACTGATCTCAGCTCCGCAGCGGACGGATATTGAGCGATCCAACGTCTTTCGAAGCACCGCTCTGCTCAACTCATCTAAGCATTGCTTTAAACGACCAAGGCAAAATAAGCCATGTCTGGCAAGCAGGTCCGGGTCAGAAAGAGCCAAATGCACCAGCAAAGCTTTTGATCAGTTGCTTATCTAAGACGAGGAAACGGTGGACGGAGCTCAATAGCATATTAGAGCAGTCACTGCAATAAAGCATCAAATACGGCTTGCATTTCAAAGTAAACCGGTTGCCCGACTAATGCATAACATGAGATAGAGTGCGCCGGAAAGTTGAATAGTAGAATTTGCAAAGCAATCACAACAGCCGAAAACCCTACTGAATATTGGAATGAACGAAACAAATAGGAAAACGATAAAAATAACAGTAACTTGCTTGACCTCGCGAGGTCAACCATACGGATTAGGATTAGGTGCCAGCCAGATCTACTTGCGGTTCTGCTGCTTGGCTTTGAGTTTCCTGCCAATGAGCTTTCTGAGAGGCAGATGTTCCGGCAGCCAGTCTCCATTGTTGACGCATAGGACCTTGATCTTTTCATGATAGTGCAGGTTGGTTAATAGCTTGGGGGTGATGAGGAAGTATTGTCCGACATCGTCTCGCTCGCAGACGGCGTGTACGAGCTGATTGTGGACGGCTCGCTCGGCTCTTTGGTCCATGCCTTGGTTGATCTCGTCGACCAGAGAGAACGGAACCTTCGATAGCTCGAGGAGAGAGATAAGATAGAGCATAGTAGATAGCGATTTTTCCTGTAAAGAGAACCCATGTATCAGAAACGACATGCTTTTGCGAAGGTCGGGTCACGAGATCCTTACGCCTCCAGATTGTCGAGTCGAGGTAAGTGATTGAACACTCTCCTTATCCCGGAAAGCTACCTTGATGTCGATCGCCCACTTGGCATAATCTTCGTCTTCGGAGATGCCGACCTCACCAAGACAACCCATGTCTGCGATTTCATCAGTAAGCATAGCGCTCTCGCCGGTTCAGAATACACAGCATACCTTCCATGTTCTTTGCGAATCTCTCGCCTACGACTCGGGCGATGCGCTGGACTTCGGGGTACCATTTGCCCTGTATCGACGTCGATATTCACGATCAGCCAGTCCGGACTTAGCTCACTGAAGCGGTAACGACATACACGAATCCTCTCAATCTGGTTCTTAGTTCGCTGGACGGTAACTTCTTGGCTGCCCAGTTCCTTCTTCAGGCTCTCGACCTAATGGTTTCGCGCGTCAGCGTGTCTTCCCACGGTGCGTGCGCCGGCTTGACGTACCTCCGTGACCAGAGTCTCATATTTCTCAACAATCGATGTGCTGACGTTTGCGATCAATGCGAGCTCCGCTTGTTTAGCTTCTATATCAGCTAGGATTCTTTCTGAGCTGGTCCCGGCCTCGTTCATCTGATCGAGTTGCTCGTCGAAGGCTGGACCTAGACGTTCAGGTAGGCTTGCCTTGCCATCGTTCGCTTGTTGATAGACGGTCTTGGCGTGGGTGAAGATGCGCCCGAACTCTTCCTTAGCTGCATTATGCAAGAACTGTTTCAGCAGACTGAAAACAGACAGACGCTGTCAAACTCACCCCGCTTATAAACGTTGGTCGCTTCTGTAAATTCCGCGTTGGCGTTATTTACCTCCGCATCGGCTCGTCTGAAGTTCATGTTTGCTTGTATGCCAGCGAAGACGATGAGAGTTTCCGCATTGTGGGCTTCGACGATTGCGCGGAGCAGAAGCTATGATTAGGCCCTTGAGTCAGCGTACTCCTGACGCGCAGAACATCTGCGGTACGTACACCCAGCTTGCCGGCTAGCTTCAGTCGATCGCCTGTGAGTCTCTTCATCTTCGCGGCGATTCTTTGTTTAGCAGCTTCTTCGCTTGGCTTTCCCTTCAGTACCGACAAGCGATGTTGGGCGTTTCCTGTGCAACGCGTGTCAATAAGTGGAGTAACGTGATGAGCAATAGTGACTCACTCAGGGTGACCTTGTCCTTCTCCCATGCTAATTGAGCTTCCCTTCTCTGCTTGATCTGGTCCTTGACCGCTTTCTGTAGATGCGACGAAACGCTGCGTCAGTATACGCATGGCAGATGCAACGAGCTCGACATACCTGCTCAGCTTGTATTGGTCCGAAAAGCAGTCTGAGCTCGGCGTCTTGAGCGATGATGGCGTCCCGCTGAGTCTGCAAAGTCGTTCTTTGAGCATCGACTTCGGCCACTGCCAGCTCTAGCTCTCTTTTACGATTATTGTCGACTGGCGACACAATAAAATCAGGGCTGGTGTTTATTTGGATTCTGAGGGGAGAGTCTCACCAGTCTCCACAAAAATATTCGGCTCCTTGGTCTGCACATCTAGCGCAATGCATTTGTTCTGGCCGTATTTTGAAACAGTGATAGTTGTGACATGATGTTTGCTGAGATATCTGCGGAAAGGAGTATCTGCGCGAAGGAGACGCGCGTTGTTGATGCGTTGCCCTTCATCTAGAGCAATTGGCTGCAAGAAGCATTCTCAGCAACATATATACTAGATGCGATTCCTAGTGCCTCACCACCTGATGCAGATTATTCGCTTCACACAAATAAGCCAGAATATGCTCGGGACCCTCGATAAGATCAATCGCAAAGCAATCAAATCCCCATTGACTGAGCTAGATATTTTCGGGTAGTCAGCTGAAGCACATGCACGCGGTACGATGAATGTCAGTCTACCTGTTCCGGAGACATAGGTTTAGGGTAAGCAGCCAGTGTGCGCTTGTCGGGATCAAGCTCGGCTACGTTCATTCGGAGATCTCTGCGACCGATTTGTCCGCCAGGAAAGCTTGTAAATGTGTCGCCAAGCTTCCTGTAGTCTTGCTCGTCCAAACAGACAATGGTCTGACCCACGTCCTATGTCAATGTCAAGCCTTGATATGGCAGAAATTCCTACTAACCTTCATACTTGCGTAACTGATGGCAGCCTCGGCGACTTTCGCATGCTTCTTGTCTTTCACGCTGATCTCCAATCTAATAGGATCATAGACTCTATCTTTGAACTCGGCACGATGTTCGCGTATCCATTGCGTCGCGGTCCATAGGTTCTGATCTGACCTCGCACAGGCTACCTCACGACGTTTGCCTACGTTGTCTAACTCCGCAAGTCTGTTAAGAGACGTCTCAGCAAAAGTACAGACTAACTGGCGACCTCAACAAAGCGGGACACTCACTGCTGCTGGAGTCTGCGCTTCTCCCCGGCAATTCTGTTCATGTCGGTATCGAAATCCTGATTCTTGTTGGCAATCTCGGTGATCTTGCCATGGACTTCTCTCAACTTGGCAGTCGCCTCAGCCTGCTTCTGCAGCAGTTCCGGTGCGTCGGGATCGAGAGGACCTTCTTCTTCGTTCAGACGCTGCGAGAGCCGCTCGACCTCTTTCGTTGCACCACGGATCTCATTCTGCCGTTGTTCTTCCTGAACTTTGAGTTGATTGGCTTCTTCTCTCAGTCTTTCGAGCTCTGTATCCGATGCTTGCAGTTTCTTGATGACGTTGCCATGCTCGCGCTCTCGCTTGTTGCGTTCCTCGGTAATTGCCTTTTTACGGGCATCCGCAGCGAGAGCTCGAGCTTGAAGAGCGCTGCCATTATACATGTCGATCAGCGGTTGCCAACGCAGGTTGCGAGAAGCATACGCACTCTCGCCTCGCGAGCATTGGAGCGTTCTCATCTTTGAGCTCGTCTACTCTCTCTTTGGCCTGATTGCGCAGCTTCTTGACATCGTCGACTTTGGTCTTTAGCTCGACGTATTCCGCAAAGGGATGTAGGCGCGTCAGAATTTCGACCTATGAGAGACACATAAGCTGTCATGTCCAGTCCACAGCAAGCAGGCAAGCGACTTACATCGTCCTCGATCTGTTTCTTCTGCTTGTGTTTCCTGACATCTTTCTCCATAGACGCGACTCTACGTTCCTTCTCTCCCAGTGAGGCCTCATTCTTTTCGAATGCCGAATTGGCCTTGTCGAGTTGTTGCTTGTATTCTGCTAGCTGTTCTTGGTCGTCGATCAGCTTCGGATTGACCACGCGCTGTGTCTCTTTCAGAATTTCTGGACCAGACATGGCTGCGAATGCTGCAACTCGATCTTGAGGGAGGAAAGAGCTGTAATCCAAGATTTCAGCGATGTATGTCGATATCTCAGGCGGTGATACTTGCCACAGATTGTCCACATTCACGTGCAGCTCCAACACAGCTTCCTGAACATCCGCTTTGTTGCATTGATTCCCTGTGGAAGATGAAGACAGCTCAAATCCAGTCTAGCGCACGAGGAAGCAGGAACCAGGACGACTTACCATCCAAAAAGAATTTGGACGAGTTGTTGGCGGCAGTAAGCTCGCGGCGAACGATTTTGTTCCGGCCTCCTGGTTTTCCTTTGAGCTCAATCTCTACCCAGCCGTCTTTACAGCCTCTTCGAACATAGCCGCTAAGCTCTTTCTGACGGCCAACAACCTGAAAGATAGAGATACCGAGGTTAGAGCGGACGCTCCCATCAGTTTCAGGAGAAGGCATTTACCTTCGGGTTGAATCCTAAACCGATTGCGATAGCTCCTGCGAGCGAAGATTTGCCTGATCCGTTTGGTCCTGTGATTTGGGAGATCTGGTTAACGCTGTTGGTTTGCGAGCGGCAGACGCGAAAGCATACCGAATATCTGATGAATAGTGAACAGCACAATAGAAATACCATCAGCTGCTTGCGGCGAACCAAGACGAGGCGTGACTTGCGATATTTAGATGGGCGCCGGGCATACATTCGATATCGTTGTAGGTGAGGAAGTCGTGGCATTTGATTCTGACGATGGATCCCATTACGAAGCTGAACGGTATGCCACGTCAGGTCTGTTGTCGTATTCATGCGCGCGTGTCTGCCTACCCGTCTTTGGGATCTCGCACCAGAGCTTTCTTGGGCTTTGGCTTGACATCAGGCTTCTTCTCAGAGTTCTGAAGGTCGTCATTCTCATCGTTCTCGTCGTCGTTGTCAGCGCGAACAACTCTGCGCTTCTTACTTCGATTGCTTGACAGGATGCTCGTAGATGCTGGCGGCGCTGGCGTCGCTTCCTCTGGCTCATTATCATCGTTCTCGTCGATGTGCATCTCGCCATCGCTGTTGGCTGTGTTGCGCTGCTTCTTGCTCGTTTTCTTGCTGCTGCTTCTGCGCGGTGTCGTCAGATTCTCGTTCTCGTCGTCGCTCTGGACCACAGCGCGTCCGCGTCGCTGATTCTGCATCTGCTCGTCGTCTTCGTCGTCGCTGGCTATCTGCCTGCTGCTGCTCATCTTTCCCAGCTTTTTCTTGTGTTTTCTGGCTTCTTGCAAAGCCGGTTCAAACTTGAATACGCATAAAGTCAACAAGAAGGCGCGTCAAAACAACCAAGAATCAAGTAGAAGCACAGCAAGCGGATGTACTGCAGAGTCGCAATGCGATGGTTGAGCTCTGCTTCATACTTGACGAGGCCTGCCACGCGACAAAATACGCGTAAAGATCTGAAAATTCCGGTGGTGTGACATTAGTGTACTGTAGGAAAGGGAGATAATCTATGTACAGGCAGTGATAACAGAGTCTGCTGTGGAAGCGCGAAAGGTGGAAAGAGAGGGATAAGAAGGGAAGAAACGAGATATGCTGAGGAAGCAGGGAGACCAGTCCCGCTTTCCTACTTCTAACTGAAGAGAATTCGATGTGCGTGCTAGGGCTACAGTTTTGTGTCAGATGCAGTGATTACAGAGAGGCAGGCAGAGGATTGCGATGCGTTTGCAGACTTAGTATGTGACTGCTATCGCTTCTTCTAGTGATCTGCACGAAAGTAAAGGGAATCAGCACTTGTGATTTATGCCTTCTGCGAGAATCAGCTTACCCAACTGTCGCTCTTTGGTCAATGACATCCAATACAAATCGGCCAACAACTTCTTCAGTATCGCCCTGCACTACGCGGATACGGAATGAGCCTGCATCTGTAGCTGCCGGCGTTCCCCAGCTGGATCGAAGCAGAGTCTCGCGTCAGTAGATGCAGTTGATAACGTGAACTGAGCGCCATGAACTCACAACTCTAGATCTCGTGGATCGAAGTGTAGCCAGTCAGGTATTTGCAGCCCGTCATAGTCGGCATCGCTGGGATAGTCCGTGTATGCGAAGTACGATGCGCCATTGGCATTCGCATCGTGTGGGAGAGTCAGATTGACTGCAAAGTGGAAAGGATCTCTTGCATTGAACTAAAAGAGATATGTTAGGAAGGGACCAAAGGTTAAAATATCGGGCGCCAGCGTACCTGCATATACGTCGGCTCTACAACCATGCTGCTGATATTTGTCCGTGATCTTCCGCTTTGAACGCTTTTTGCTGACTTGCTAGGCGATGCTGAGCGCTGCTGATGCATATTGGCAGGTAGTGAAGGCTCTTTTGGAAAGATAATGGAAGAGGTCGTCACGCCATCTCTAGGAGGGAAATACGGAGTTGAGTAGCGCCTGTTGGTCCCGTCATCCTCTTCATCCGCATCTTGCATGTTGTCTTCTGCATCTATACTGAATCCAGTAGTATTGCCTTCTTCCCTCGAAGTATCGGCAGACGCCAACCCTTTCTGGCTTGGATAGCGTCGTTCAGGCGGGGAATCTGCTCTTTCACCCCTCCTTTCACTTGTGAAGGGTATCAAGCGGGGCCGGCTAGTTGCTCTCGAGTCGCGTGAATAGGTGCTAGCTCTCGAGTTTAGATCTGCAAGGTGAGCCGTAGCAATGGCTGCATCAGCTGCCATGGCCGCGTTGTGGTCGGTAAGATCGGCATTGTAAGCTTCATCGCTGTCCGAGATGCTCAGCCCAGATTGTCTATTAGGCTGCACCAGACGGATCCCGCCAGATGGCCTGCGTGAGGGAGAAGGGGACATATCGCGTGCTTCCACCATTCCAGTCGACGGTGCTTGGTAAGGAAGGAAGTCTTTTCTCTGACGCGGAATGGAACGAGGGGTACCATCTCGGACCAGTGCCATGCGAGGTCGTTGGACCGGACTGTCTGCATAGCTTCCACCGGACTCTTCAGAATAGAAGAGAGAAGAGCTTTGATGACTGTCGAAACTAGATCGGGTACCTTCGCTTCGCGTGATACCAGCACCTTCGCCTGATCCATTCACCGTATCTTGCGGACTAGCGGGACGGTACGTGTATCCATCTCCATCCGTGACGACGATGATATTGTTGTCTCGAGCAGGGTGATGATGTGGCTTCTTTGGCGACAAGCCAAGCATCTGCTTTATGCTTCTCCCGCTGTTTTCGGATGTCAAGAACATCGGAACCTGAGTTGCGCTAGGCTGCTTGCGAAGACCGCCCAAGAAGTTGAACATGTCCATTCGCCTAGGTCCTTGTGGTTGCGCTTCTTGTGCATACGGATATTGCTGATGGTATGAAGGGTCCGATCCATGCTCTTGAGCCATAGCGTTGGCGACCGACATTTCAGCAGCAGCAATAGCTTGACTGAGTCTGTCGCTCTCGGTAGAGCTTGTAGACAGGCGTGCCGTGCTGATGGGCGTGCCGAGCGGTACTGCCTTTTCTTTGCTCTTTTCCGCATACCCAGCTGCACCTGCAATTGTGTCGTTATCTTCATGCTCGTCCTTGTTGCAGTATCTTTTGCAGATGAAGAGAATAAGCCCGAGCAGGATTAGCCCACCGAGGATGCCGAAGACAACAGCAAGAGCGATCTTGGCACCGTTACTGAGTCCTCCTCGACTTGGCTGTAGAGCTCCGCTTGCGCCTGTATATCTCAAGCTCAGACTCGCTGACTCCGTAATACCACTGACGGAGTCTTGCGCGGTGATATTGACTGAGACATTCTCGCCATTCATAGCAGGCGGCGTTCCCGTCAAGCGTCTGGTACCGTTGTCGAAGCGCAGCCACTGAGAAGAGCTGGAAGGTGTGAAAGCTGCTGTGTACGAAGCAGAGGGGCTGATGAGATATGGGGAAAGATCGCCAGAAAACGCTTTTCCACCAGTGATGTTGTAAGAAGGCAGGCTGCTGCTCGCAAACAGCTGGGGGATGACATTGAGAGTGATGTTGGCAATCAAGGTGTTGTTGTACGCGCTTGTAAAGGTAACGGGAAGTTCTAGGTCGCCGGTATTGGGAAGTTCGGTAGGGAGAGTACCGGAGATGGTGCGGGAAGACGCATCGTAAGAGAGATAGGTGTTGTTGCTCAAGTCAACAGTGACGTCTGTGATATTGGCTGCGCTGACGCTGTTGCCATCGAGTCGAATACCAGAAATGGGGATATTGTAATTGATCTGATCTCGTGCAGTCGCGTTGATTTGCGGAAGCGGGTCGACCAGGACGAAGGAGTGTGTTCCAATGACGATTCTAAACGATTGCGAGACATCGGAATATCCATAATAATCCGAAGCGTGCAGGACGATCTCGAAATTGTTCTCGTTCGACGGCGCCAAGCCATCAAAGGTGACAGTCGTGTTGTCGAATGTCATCCATGATGGAAGACTAGTCGTTCCTGCTCTGTATGCTGTATAGTAGATTTCGCTGCTCTCCGGGTCGGTCACTGTATACTGCTGAAATCCAATACTGAACGACCAGCGTGGAGGAATACGAATACTGCCATCTGTTTGTAGATAAGAACTTGAGAAGACTGCTCTTCCGTCTGAAAGCTGCTGAGAGACGGGCGCTGTCACGACAGGCGCGTCGTCGCTGCTGTCGACTACCAAACAGTGAAACCCGCTTCGAGTGCCGATAGCATTGTCTGAAGCGTTGGCTTGTACAACGACATAGTTGTTGCCAATATCTTGACGCGATGGTAGGCCAGAGAAAGTAAGAGAGTTGGCGTCGAAAGAAAGCCAGTCTGGCATATCCTGAGCAGAGTATGCCATAGAGGCGCCGGAGAGGAAGGTGTCCGGTAGCAGCGACCATCGAAAAGGAGAATTGACGCGTGCAACAGGCGGAAGCTGCGATTGAAGAGGATAGTGAAGCGTCGGAGGAGGACCAGCGCAGACCAGGCAAACAAGGGCGAAGGCGATGAAAAGAAGGAATGCGAGCATGTTGAAGGAAAGTGGAAGTCTTGATGACAAGTGTGAAGAGAGAGCGTCTTGTGGTAGGTAAAGAATGTGGTTGAAGGGCCGTCGCTGTTGTCTCGCAATTTCAGCTTGGCTGCGACAGCTCTCTGAACCAGCACAACTTACAGGCTTGCGAGAAGTCGCTGTGTGGATGGGGGGAAAGTTCCGACGTCTAGTAGATCATTCGTGGAAGTCGTTGATGTTTTGTGGTATCAGAATCGTCGACGGGTGTGGAGTCTTGGTATCGTCTAGTCTATCCAAAGCAGTCTCCAAGTGTCTATATCCTCGCGTACTTCCAGAACTTCTTCGTTGCAGTCAAGACCCTCCTTCTACGTCGTCCGTTTCAGCAGCGCTTCTCTCGCTCGTTCGTTCGTCGTTTCGTGTGTGTATATGGGTCAGTATGAGTGTTATGGACGGTGTATCGCTGTCGCTGCTGCTGCTGCTGCGCGCTTCCCTCAGCCCAGCTCAGCTTTGACGCGTAAATCAGCTCGCGTGCTTCAGCTGGTCGGGCATGCCTCTGCCAGGAATGCAGTGAGAAGTGAGGCACAGCCAGTCTGGGAATGAACGTGTAGAGTATGTATATGATTGCGATGCCAGAGCATGTTCAGCTCATGTTATGTTTCGTCGACAATTCTCGAAGTCTTTGCGGATCATTGAAGAAGCGAAAGGTCGAAGAAGGCCAGCTTGGATTGGGATTGAAGTAACTGATGATCTGTCCATGGGATATCCTGAAGCCGCTCGTCCACATGGCGCTCGATACGCTCGACTGACCGCTAGAAACAGAGCTGGAGCCTGAGCCGGCTCGTCTGAGGATCCACCAGCTGATCATCCGTCGCTAATGCTGAGACCACCTTCCTCGACTTCTCTTTCTTCTCTCTTCAGTCGTCCATACAGCTCTCTAGCGCTTTCCTAAACCTTCAGGCATCAGCGCGTTTCATCTCGCTTATACTCGTGCAGTTACAAGCTGATATGGCCGACGCGACACCAATGCGTACGTCTTCTGCATGCAGGGATGCGCTAGCAAGACGTCCATACACGCTGCTGACTCCATCTGTACCTTCACTGCGGCAGACGAGATTGCAGCGATGCTTTTGCTCGAGGTCCAAGCGTCCCAAAACAACCCATCCGATGAAGGCCCTGCTCTCAAGGCTGCTCAAGCTCATGTACCCGACAGCAGTCGTTCCGATCAGCAGATCAAGAAAAGAGAGCCCGTCTGCTTTGCTTTCAATCCCTTACTCCCTGTCCACTCCACGGATCCCTTCCGCCATATCCCTCTGGAGGTGCTGCAAAAGGTTGTCAAGTATCTTGATGCGCACGAGTGCGAGCTGCTACTGCTCGCGTACACTGTCAAGACGTGGTACATCACCTTGACGTCCGAGTTGGAACATTATTGGCAGGAGAAGTGCAAAGCAACAGGCGCTACAACCATGGCAGAGAACTATACCACGTGGCATCATACCTGGATCAGCCTTATGAACGACAAGTGCCTTTGGTGCCCTCGTTCCTGCGCGGTCGACATGTATCCTTTCGGGTCCAGCTGGCTGCATGATCCAGCATGGGTCAAAAGTGTGGAGATTGTGTGTACAGAAAACGCGTGGAGAACATCGGCTCCGTTAGCGGAGCATGGGATGCAATCTGCTGGACCAATCTTCCCCAGCGGGCCCACGATACTATCCCGTCATTCCCGGTACTCTTTCCTACCTTCAAGTATAGGTCAGCATATTGGATACCGTCCTGTTGGAAAAAGGAAGCCGAGCTCGAGGTGGAGAAAAAGCGGACGTATACCATTCTGACTGTCAGTCTAGTAGGCAAGCAAGATCGCCTTCGCCGAATCCTCACTACCTACGAATCCGACGTTCGTTCTTCATCTCAGTTCCGTCAACTTCTGAAGGAATTCGTTGACTACGAGACTACTATTTTGATGGAAAATGGCGGACAGATCATCAAGCTGTACGATGAATTGAAGGGGCTTCTCTTCGCCGTAAGGCAGCTACACGCATCAGATTTGCGGACGTGGTCCTACCCATTTCCCAGAGGCTCTTTAGGCGACAAGCCGCTGGCCGGGGCCAAAGCAAGGCTAGGGCTATGTACAGACAATTGGACCTGGCTCGAATCAGTCCATCTCGGCATGGTCACTCAAGAAGCCTTCTTGGACGAGGACTGTAATCCGAAGTGCTTCATGCGATCGTGAGTCTGGCTGCTTTCGAACGCCGTGACAGCAGGCAGGCAGTAGGTTCATCAAAGTGTATGGCAGACGCTAGTATGGATCATTTAGAACAGAACGTGAAGGTAGACTTCTTCTGAAGCAGTCTAGTCGCTTTTCGCAAAAGACTTTGTTCGAACTTTGCGGGGCTTTCTTGCGTACGATTCAGCCGCTTTTTATGCCATATTTTTCACACACTTCAGGAAGCCGATACAAGACTCGCCAGAGCTTGACTGGACAAGAGCCTGACCATCGACTATGCCTCCATAGGCGCAGCTTTCAAAGCGAAGATGACCATGCTTCCTATTATCACTGATATGGCAACTTCTCTTGGATTCGGCATTGATAAATCGCTGCGATGAATTCCAAATTTTCTGCATGTCATCTCTTCTCTCTGCTCCATTGCGCAAACATACACGCATTGGCCTCGCCGTTTCTAGCCAATGTCTGAACAGCGACCGCGTATGTGATAGCTGTACTTTCAGAGCGTCCACTGATGAATGATCACCCAATGTGCAGGTCGAGGTGCTGCTCTAGCTGCTAGGGATGCCATAGCATGCACGGCAGCTTACGAGCGAGGGTTGACCGGTGCCAAACTGCCGCTCGCCAGTAGCATCGTGCAACCAACGACTCAGTCCACCATCGAGCCTGTTCCAATCAAGCGCGTCAAGCTCGTCCACTCAGTCGCGCAGATTGGCCTGCCACATCACTCGACCGATCCTTTCCGCTTTCTGCCTGTGGAAATCCTTACAGAAATCGTGAAACATGTGGATCCAGAAGACTATGAGACGTTACAGCTTATGAGAACCACCAAGACATGGTACATGACTCTCACAGTCCGACGAGAAAGCGAATGGGAGAAGAAATGCAAAGAGTTAGGCGCGAAAGCCAAGTGCAGAGACTGTAGTACCTGATATCACAGCTGGATGAAGCTTATGCACAATAGGTGCATCAGTTGCAAGAACAAACCATCACTGTCCCTATCACTCTCCTTTGGCGCGATCTGGCCCGAAGGACCAGCATGGGCCACGCTGTGTATCGGATGTGCCGCAAAACATCACTATTTCAAGACGATAGAATCCCGCATTGACAATCTCTCGAAGTACGGATTGAATACCCTCCCTTCCCTACCAGCACCGCGGACCTTTCATCGTGTCATTCATTGGCAACGCTCGGTTGACAGGAAGAAGGCTGAGATCAAAGCAGAAGAGCAACGTAAAGTAGGCCTTCTCATTTCTGATTTCGACGGAGACAAAAGTCAATTACTAGCCGCCATCAATGATGCCACAACGCATACTTTTGCAGGCTGTTATTCTTTCTGGGCCCTCGTCAGGCTAAACATCAATGGCAAAATTTCCATTACGAAAGAGTGCGGTGAAGAGATAATACAGATGCACTTGGCTCTCAAAGTTATACTTGCCAGCCTGCCAAAGCTGCACCAAGCAGATAGGGCGAGGTGGTCCAAGCCTTGGGACCTGCACTGCTTGTACATCAAGCCAAAGCCAAAGCCAAAGCCAAAGCCAGGCATGAGATCCTGTTAAGTTTAGGAGAAGCAGTGATAACTGGCTCGACCTGCTTCTCCGGAAAGCAGTCACTGCGGAGCAATGTCTGGACGCACATTTCAGACAGTTACCTGGACCACCGCCCACATGTGGGGAAAAACAGAATGCGGGATGCGAAAACAAGGCAGCCGTCTTATGCCCCCAGAAGAAATGCAATGGTTGCTGCACTGGGCCGTGCAACAGGCACAAACGTGGTGCAGCTCTCAGCACTACCTGAGCGGTCGATCTGATAGATTAGCGGCAGTCCATCATTACGAGCAGAAGCAGTACATTCAGCAAGAATACGATTATCAAAGCTCGGACACGAGTGACTATGTTACCATTATATCTGGCTCCGTGCGTCCCACCTCCCGCGAATTTCTACGGGCAATGCTCGGCAGCTTACGATATATGGTCAAATCCGCAGAGTTCTAACGGTATTCACCTCACGATGAGTTTATACTACGCATACTATCACAAAATAGAATGAATCTAGTACCCTTTTATGTTGTAGTACACGTCGAGCCTTGTCGCACACGCTTGTCTTCCAGTTTCCAACAGATCTGACGACAGCTTCAAGCTGTAGCCCACATCTCGATCTCTACGTAACTATGTCTGCACGCCTCTGATATTGCGCAGGCAGCGCTCCCTTCTGCTTGCATCACTACAGCCTGCGAACCTAGGCGGACGCGCCGCCAACCTCTGCGATCACTCGCCTCAACAGCTTGTACTCGCACCATTCCCTATTCGCACCACTGGCCATTATAGTCTTTTTCTGCAGCCCGATATTCCGCCTCCTCGAGTTCTCGCTGTCTTGATCGTTCGCCATGTCACTTTCAAGACCCTGTAAGTCCAGAACACTCAACTCAGTGAACAAGTCTTGAAAAATAGTTTCGCCATCACAGCTCGAACGGCCGCTCTCGTTGCCAGAGAGGCCCTGGCATCGAGTGCCCTCGTTGAGCAAGACCTGGCCGTTGCGATGGGCGCAGAGCCAGCGCATGTTATTGGCCAGAGCCAGCGAGCCTTCGACTCTGATACAGACTACCTTGATAACAAACGCGCCAAAATTACCCATAACGTCGTGCAGACTGGTCTTCCAACTCATTCGACCGACCCGTTTCGCTATCTCCCGCTTGAAATTCTCATGGAGATCGTCAGATATCTTCATCCGCAGGATTACTGTGTCCTCCAGCTGATGCGGACGTCCAAAACATGGCGTGTTACCCTGACGACCCGACGAGAAGCCGAGTGGGAGAAGAAATGCAAAGCCATGGGCGCAAAGATGAAGTCCAGAGGATGTAGCACCTGGCTCAGTAGCTGGATGAAATTGATGCATGCAAGATGTCTAAGCTGCCATGAGAAGACATCGTCCAAGAACTCCATACTCTTTGGAAGTATCTGTCACGCCGTACCTTCATGGGCTATCATCTGCCATGGATGTCAGCAACACTCGCCTCCCTACCGTGTTACGAAGCTCAGCGTTTCAGGATACGGCGAGCGTATCGAAGGGCTCTCTCCTTCTGACCTGGCCACGCTCCCCTCACTCCCAGGGCCCAAGTACTACTCGACTACACACAGAATGTATTGGCAACCTGCTCTCGACGCCAAGCTTGCCGAAGTAAAGGCAGAGGCTCAGCGAAAGAAGGAAGAAACCAAAAGGAAGCTAGAGCTTCTGATCACTAGCTTCGAAGGAGATTCAGAGCAGTTGCGAGCGGTCATTGATAGCCGCGACGAGACTAGCTTCAAGCGTTCCAAAAGGTTGCAAGAGCAGCTGGTTGAATCTGTCGACGACAAAGTCTCCATCCCACTAGAGATCGGCGAGGGGATCATCGAATTACACACATTGGTCAGAGATACTCTGGCGGGTTTGGAAGTACTGCACGCAACAGACAGGGCGAGGTGGCCCTTGCCCTTCGAAGACTACCGACTAGTGCAGCACCCATCCGTCAGCATGAAAGGGAAGCTGAAGGAAGAGTTACAAGGCTGCAACTGGCTTGACTCTATATGCCTGAAGGAGCTTACGAAGGAGGACTTCCTGGACGCAACCTGCACATCACACGATCCCTATAAGTGTGGCGCAGCAGGTGACCCTAGCAAATGTTGCACCAACACACCAGCGCAGGCCTGCTCTCAAGCTCGATGCGGACGCTGCTGTACCGGTCCATGCACTAGACATGGGCGTTGACTATTTCTGGATGTCTTCCTGAGTAATTGGCGCTCAAGATGCTCGAGCGCTTCAATATCAGCAGGATACCCTTCGGTACTGATAGCAAAGCATTGCCGCTTTTCGAGTGCGGATGCGCTTGAATGATGGTCGGAGAGCGATCCTCCAGGGTTCAAGGACCGTTCCATTTTATCGAGTTCTTTCTACACATGCTATTCCTGCCTCTGAATCTTGACCAATGTAGCTATAGATGTCCGGTTTGTATGCAACATGCTTTCTCTTCCTACCGATTGAAGCCGCCAGAACTCAAGCCTCGTCTCCCTGTCTGCTTCTTGATGACCATCCGCATACATACAGTGCTATGAGCTAGCTCCACCATCCCATCTAATTCTGCTGTGAACTCAAAGACCCGCCGGCATTGTGCAACCCGAAAATCAAAACAACATAGATCCCTGGCTGCTTGACCAACGTCAGGCTCAGTAAATTGGCAGATACAGCCTGTATCACTGTCATATCGTATACTCCTGCATCGCGCTTGACCGTCTGTCGCTATCCTTGATTCTGTGCCGTCCTGCTGTCTGCGGCCATGTTACTTGCGAGACCTTGTAAGTCGGTATTGGGAAAATGCAAGTATTGAGCTGGATGTCACGTTATGCTTAGCTCGCAGGTCTGCTCTGGCTGCCAAGGAAGCCATAAAGACGACAGCCGCCGAGGAGCAAGGCCTGACTGTCGCGCAGCTGGAGTTACAGATCACCTCGCACCAGCAGATCTCGCTAGCCGATGCTCAATGTGCCCCACCTAAGCGCGGCAAACCCGTTCACATCGTCATGCAGCCTGGTCTGCCAGCTCACTCTACAGACCCGTTTCGTCTTCTTCCACTGGAAGTACTCTCGGAAATCATCGCATATCTAGCCCCGGAAGACTACGAAGTACTGCAGCTCATGCGGACCTCCAAGACGTGGTACATGACGCTGACTGCCAGACGAGAACGCGAATGGGAGAGAAAGTGTAGGAGTTTGGGCGCAAAGGGAAAGTCCAAAGAATGCAGAACGTGGTTCCATAGCTGGCTAAAGACGATGCACGAGCGATGTATCAGCTGTCAAAGCAAGACGTCCTCGACAAACCCGACAATGCCCTTTGGAACCATCTGGCCCGCCGGCCCATCTTGGGCGATTGTATGTGATCGATGTCGACAGAATATATCGTACTTTTGTACCACCATTCTCGCTGCTCCAGCGTGCCGCGACGGGCTGGGTAATCTCTCCCAGTCTGACTTGGACACTCTACCTTCTCTACCTTCTCTCCCGCTCACAAGCCGCGACTCTGATGCGGACCTGTACTATCTGCGCAAGCATAGAATATACTCAGTCGTCGTGGTCGCAGCCAAACGTCAAGAAATTAAAGCAGAGATTAGGGACAAGCTAGATCTGCTTATCTCTAGCTTTTCTGGCGATCGCGAGCAACTTCGTGCAGCCATAGACAGTCGGAGTGAGGACATCTTTAAATCCTCTCAGATACTGCAGCGGCTATTCAACGAGTCAGTCGACAATCAAGTCTCGATTTCCACAAAAGTCGGCGAAGAAGCGATGGCAGTATATGCGTCTATAAAGGAAATCATGCTGAACTTGCGCATTCTACTTGCTAGTGACAAGCAGCGTTGGTCTCTGCCTCTCTCTGAAGCCAAAATGGGAGCATCTCCACGTCTTAGCAGCAACGGAGGGTGGATGAAAGTACTCTATGGAAAAACCTGGCTAGACTGCCTCTTTCTGCAGGAGGTCAGCCAAGAAGAGTGTCTCGATGCATTCTGCGTCCTCCGCCCTAGCATAAGGATTTGCGGTGCTGGCCGAAGATGTACAAACCTACCAGCCTACGCGTGCACTCAAGAGCGCTGCGGTGATTGCTGCACCGGACCATGCGATAGACATTCGATCTACTCGGACGACTTCTAGACTGGGATGATAGACCTGTGCGGCAAATCCTTGCAAGCGTATGCGAATACAGCACGATTTTATCGGACTCCATTCAATCTTTGGCGGCGATGTCGTTGTTTCTCAACAGTGCAGTAGCAAGGCCTTCTTGGAGACTACACGATTCACCACCTCGAGGCTCGCACAGTGAAGGGACGCGGCAAGCGAGATTCAGTGTCAAGCTCGGCAGGTCCCGGCAGACACGGATATAAGCCTTGTTTGAGTATGAGAAAGCTACGCTTGAATCGCAGACTAGCAAGTGCCCGACACAAGCTGTCTATCCGGTATTGCAAGGCATTCGCTGGCTAGCTGCCAGAGCAGCAGTATCGCGACCGATCTTGCAAAGCCGTCTAGTCTTCCTCCATCCTTCTTCCTTTCTGCTGTCAAGCTTGTCATATCTTGTACTTTCCCGTGTAGCTAAGTTAACATAGCGATGATTGGACGCGTTCCTCTTGCACAAACGATGACTTGACGTAGCTTTGATGCAATGTCTGCTCGTCCATGTGAGTACATCTATGTGCTGAATGACACGTTAAAAGCATTAGAGCAGCCAGTTCTGACTCTGAAATGCAGTGCGAACAGCAGCGCAAAGCGCGCAAAGTGCCATCCAATATTTCGCAGGCAAGGACGCGGCAGCCGAAGAGGAGCGCGAACGAGCCAAACGCAAGATCCAATGCTACGACATCTCGTCAGACTTCGAAGATGCTGATCCAGATGATGAAGATCACGCAGAGTCTGAGGCAGACTACTCTGGTTCGCACAGCTCGGACTCTGAAGAAGAGGATGACCGCAAAGGGCATGACGACGACATCGACGAAGACTCTGATGATCCCAAGGAGGAGGAGCCTGCCGAAGAAGCGGTGGACCCCGTGAGCGACGAGGAGGAAGACGATCTCGATGATTTGGCATCAGGACATGGCTCATCCGCTGTAGTCCTTGGACGTCCTAATGTCAAGGATAAGCTAAGCAGCCTACCTCTCGAAGTCCGCTACCACATCCTCTCGTATCTTGTTCATGACCCATATGCCATAATCTGCATGAAGCACGTATCTCGCCAATGGTACAACACACTCAATCACGGCCCAGGTACGGAGCATCTCTGGTTCTTGCGATGTCGAGCCGTGGAGCCTGCCCGACAGCTTCGCGCAAGAGGGTGCAAAACTTGGCGTGAAAGCTACATCCGCATCATGAAGAGACACTGCATGCGCTGTCTGCAAGCGACAACTGCAATCTTTGGGACGGTCTGGCCGGAAGGACCGGATTGGGCAGTCGTTTGCGTAAATTGCCAATGGCAGTCGCCATACTACCACTGCATTATTGGAATGGACGCGATTACCCTTGGTGCTAGTCGAGAAGTCCTGTCCCGGCTACCTTACAAGCTGAGGCGCCGCAACAAGGCTTGGCACAAGGAATATCTGTATCGCAGCGCGCTTGGGCAACTACCCACGCGCCAAATCATGCTAAGAAAGCGCAACCGACGGTTCAAGCAGCAAGGCGCTCCTGTCAATGACACAGAGGCACATAAATTGAAAATTCAGCAAAAAGCGGAACGACGCATGGCAAAAGAGGCTAGGAAGCGGCAGAAGCAGGAGTTGGGTCGCGAAAAGCGAGCACAAGCCAAAGCCCTCCGACAGGCATCCGAAAGAAAGTACTTGGAGAAGCTATGCAATATCAAGGCATCGCCATACCATGCCATCGCCCAAGCCTATAGAGGAAGCCGGGATCTGGTGCTGTCCGCCGTCGACTGCGCAAACCGCTTGGAGTCGTCCAAGCTTTTCTCCCTGGCGGCTCAAGTGCACAAGCACGGAGCAATTGCGACGAGCGACTATGCCGCGGCCTTTGTAGAGCATTTCATCGATATATCGGCAGTCAAAGTTGAGATCTTAAGAAGGCTATACCCCTCCTCGAAAGGCAAGAAGCGAATTGCGGACTCTATACTTTACGCAAAGCCCAGTCTCCCGCATACCTCCAAACATACCTGGCTCGACTATCTCGCTACACGAGAAATCGATTATCAGACGTATCTAGATGAGGTGGAGAGGCGCCTTGCGCCGCCCAAGTCTAAATTCATAAACAAGCTAGGGTCACATACGGGCTTATTTCGCGAGGCCAAATCGTATGTCCAGACCTCCTACAGAAAATGCTTTGGGTCGGAAGTGCATTGTAGCAACATGCCATCGCAGGCATGTCCTTACAAATCTTGCAGACGTCACTGTCCAGGCTGTATCAAGCATGGCGGTCAACGCATGCCCGTGTACCAGTCTTCACGTTGAGTTGTCAACTTGCCCATTGCGGTCACGCTGATGTTGTCAGAATAGCTAGCCTTCATTGCAAATCGTCTATGTTCTAGTACATGCGTATTGTGTCACATTGCCACAACAATTCGGCTTTACAGAGCTTTGATGATAGCCTCGCTAAACTGGGAAGTAGACGCAGAGCCTCCTAGATCGCCGGTGATGGTCTTGCCAGCAGCGATGGTCTACATCGTCGGAACACATCAGCCGCTTGTACAGACCGAGGACTTGGTCAAGCGCAGCTCACCGAAAGAACAGCCTTTTCGATGCGGTCAGCATGTTGGAAGAGACCCATATGACGCAACATCATGATTCCGGACAACAGAAGAGCAGTTGGGTTTGCTTTGCCCTGCCCCGCAATGTCTGGTGCGGAACCGTGCACGGCCTCGAAGATTGATGCTTCACTTCCAATGTTTCCAGAAGGTGTCAAACCTAGACCACCGATCAATCCAGCGCAAAGATCTGAAGGATATTCAACATCAGCGACCCACTTGCAAGTAGAGCAAGAAAACGTACCCGACAGAATGTCTCCGTATAAGTTTGGCATAACCATGACGCGTGTGCTGTAAGGTGCTGGGTTTTGCACAATACGAAGGCACACTCGGTCAAGGATATCCTCATCGTACTTGACGTTGGGGTAAAGCTTTGCAATGTCTCGGCATGCTGGAGATGCTGATGTTAGCAAATGCATCCGTATAACATTGATCCAGCATGGCAACGCACCATTCAAGAACATTCCGTCAGATAGACGAAGAATGGGTGCCTTGTGCACGGCAGTGACATAATTCCTTCCAGTCTCGACGGCCTGCGAAAGATGACATCTGAGCAACGCACAGGCTTAGTGAAGATATGTCGGGCGTACGTGTTCGAAAGCGTATCTGGCGACTCGCTCGGATGCCTACACGACGTCAAAGTCCGTCAGCTTTGACATGAAACGCTAAAGAGCTTTCGTGATACTGACCTCCCGGGTGATGAGCTTGATAGATTGCACAACGCCTGGCTGTACTTCGTGTTCGATACCAGAGTACTCTCCCTCAGTGTTCTCACGGATGAGCAGCGAGTCGACGTCGTCATATGCAGTCTTGAAGCCAGGGATGGATTTGCAAGGTCGCACTGAGAGAAGCGAGGCTTAGCCGCTGCCAGTTGTAAGAAATCTTCCATAATAAGAGTATCTACCGTTTGCGAAAAGACCGAAAGTAACACGGAGGGTCAAGTTGAGGGACTTGAAGCCCTTTCCGACTGGTGTCATAAGAGGCCCTTTCAAAGCGACCTTGTTCTTCTTGATGCTGACAATGCTCTCTTCTGGGATTGTTTGGCGACCATCGGGATGCAGAATGGGTCTGACCTCAATATCCTCCCATTCTATCGGTACCTGGATAGCCCTGATTAATGCATGGACCAGATTGTACGGAGTCCGTTGCATCTACCTTGGCAGCAGCAAAGATATCCTCAACTCCCTTTGCGATTTCAGGTCCAATGCCTAGAAAAGAAGTGGTCAGCAAGCACAGGTGCCCGTGAGCGAAGAAGCGCACTCACCGTCTCCGCGAACATAAGAGACGATGTAGTTGCCCTAGAATCGCGACTATCGAGTAAGCCCAGCTGAATCTTCGAAGCTCGCGCAAGCTACTAACCCTTGAATTCTTGACGCCGGTGAAGACTTTGTTCTCTGAAGACAAGCTCTTCTTTGGCTCTGCCTCAGTTGCATAGCATCTTGCAGCAGGAATGGCCTGCAAACCGCGTTTCCAGCATCCCAAAGATATCATAGATTGACACGGAGGTTCGCAGGGGAATCCGAGACAGCGGAGGAGGAGTCGATAAAGAACAGGATACATCAGCAATGACTTCTACGTTCACAAGGCCACTCCAGCCAGCTCACGGCGCTTCTGAAGGACGAGGCGACCTGTGGGGAGGCTCTTCTAGCGAGGGAGAGCATGGCTTTCTCGGGGGAATCTGCTGCTTTCGAGGTGTAAGACAAGTGTGATATCCAGCTGCAACAGAGCTCTTGTTAGCTACCCTTTGGCTGTAGATCTTCTTGGAGTTTGTGTGGGAAAAAGCAAGAAAGGCGCTGTCTGCCCTTTGTCTTTCTCGTTCGCATTCATCAGATCTACAGCTTTTCCAGGAGCACCAAGTACCATCAGAATCGCAACTTCCTAAGCTGTCTGTACCTACCATGCTCGTCCAATCTGCGTCCAGAATCATCCCAAGAGCCGCAAAGGTATATCATGCAGATACGTCGATGCTCAGAACAACGGGCAAACATCAAAGAAACGCCCGATTCTGCATCGCAATATCTCAGGGAACCCATAGATACTCGTACTGACAGGCCTGTGTTGCGACAGCTCGCTGGACAGGCCAGAACGGCCACCAGTCTGGGAATGGGCTCTCCCCGCGTCACATCTGCATCGCCAGTCAAATACGGTGGTGTATACACTGTGCGTGCATATAATGCATCGCTTCCCTCCTTATCGAGCTGATACCGTCATGCATAATTCAGGTTACTCTCATTCCTGGAGATGGTGTAGGAAAAGAAATTACATCCAGTGTAAAGGAGATCTTCGACACTGCAAACGTACCTGTCGAGTTTGAAGAGTTCGCGGTTTCTGGCGAGAACGATCCTACCGACTCTGAGTTTAGAAAAGCCATGGACAGTCTGAGGCGCAATAAGGTTGGATTGAAGGGTAAGCTGGGCTCGCTCTGACTCCAACAGTAAGCTGATTATATGCACAGGTATTCTTTATACTCCCCACGACAGATCTGGACACACTTCATGGAATGTCGCAATGAGGCAGCAGCTAGACATCTTCGCTTCCCTTACCCTCTGCAAATCCCTAGATGGCCTTCCAACAAGACACAAGAATGTAGACTTTGCCATCATCCGTGAAAACACCGAAGGAGAATACTCTGGTCTCGAGCACCAAGCCGTACCCGGAGTCGTCGAGTCCCTCAAGATTATGACCAAGCCGAAGTGCGACCGCATTGCACGGTAATTGTTACTACGCTGTGTCGAAGATACAAGCTGATTTCTCCTTTCTAGCTTCGCTTTCGAGTAAATACTCTCCTAGATGGGCAATTTGGCCGTTTTCTGACTTTCTGAGCAGTTTCGCACTCAAGAACGGTCGTAAGAAGGTCACTTGCGTTCACAAGGCGAACATAATGAAGCTGTGCTCCTCTTTTCCTCTCTCTCCCTAAATCATACGGCTGATTCTTTACATATCCTTTGCAGAGGCACGTTTGTCCGTCAACGTTTTCACAGAGGCAAAGAACTAACGATATCAAGTTCCTGTCTTGTTGATTAGGTGATGGTAAGTGTACACGACTTCCATATTGTAAGCATTACTTATAGTCGAATTCGTAGGCCTGTTCCTTCGAAGTTGTCGAGAGGTGGCAGAAGAATACAAGAGCTCTGGCATACAATTTGCAGAGATGATTGTCGACAACACGTAGGCACTTCAAGTATAAGATATCGATGCCTTGCTGAACAGACTTCATTGCAGTTCGATGCAACTGGTTGCTAAGCCTCAACAGTTCGACGTTATGGTGACACCCAACTTGTAAGTTGCTCAATATCAATGTAATGCTGGTCAACGAGTAATGAATGCCGCAGGTATGGTTCGATCATTTCGAATATCGGGGCCGGTCTGGTTGGTGGTCCCGGAATCGTCCCAGGCGCTTCCATTGGTCGAGTAAGCTCAATGAGCTCTGTTCCATGCTTCCATATGGCTGACATTTGTATGTCGTAGGAATTCGCTCTCTTCGAGCCTGGCTGCAGACACGTCGCTAAAGACATCCAAGGACAAGACGTAGCCAATCCAGCAGCAATGATTCTATCAGCTACGATGATGCTCAGGCATCTCGGATTGGACCACTTCGCTAACAGCATCGCAAGCTCCGTCTACAAGGTTGTCAACGATGGTAAAATCCGAACTCCAGACATGGGCGGAAAGTCGCACACTTCCGAGTTCACGAAGGCAGTCATCGACAACATGTAAAAGCGTACTCGGATCTTAGAGATTTTATTGCCAATATGCGCCTGTCAAGGTTGTACAATTAAGTCACTCAGATGAGAACGCAACATAGATGCTTCTGCTAGCTCTTATCGGGCCCGCTACCTGTGCGGCATGCTTTACTACCACTTGCCGTTCAATACTGTAAACCAGACAATTCTAGTCATTCTTGCATCTTGCCTCGACCAGGTACCTTTCCACCCAACCGGTACCTTCTGCCTCGACGATGGAGTGTCAATTCGGAATCAAGTCAGTACCGAGACATCAGAAGTAGAGTGCGTGCGTGCTGACGGCGATCCAGAGGAAACGGCTATGTGCTTCTGGCGAGCGACATGACGATGGCGCGGTCGATAGTCAAGATGAAGAACAGCGAGGACAAGATGGCAGTCATCTCGCAGCATCAGGTCATGGCATACAACGGCGAGCCAGGTGCGCGCAATCTCGCTGTTTCTGGCTAGAAAGCTGGGACGCTGAGATCTGGCGTGTTCGTGAATAGGCGACACGGTGCACTTCGCTGAGTATGTCCAGGCAAACCTCAAGCTGAACGCTATCCGAAACCACTGCGATACCCCGACGCCTGCCGCTGCAGCCTGGATCAGAAACTCCCTTGCGACATCCCTACGCTCACGCAAGCCCTACAATGTCAATGTCCTTTTGGGCGGATATGACAAGGCAAAGGATACTCCTTATCTCTACTGGATAGACTACCTAGGAACAATGAAGGAAGTCCCCTTCGCTGCTCACGGCTATGCAAGCTACTTCTGTCTGTCGACCCTGGATAGGTACCACGAGCCGGACCAAGGGTGGGAGCATGGGCTAGATTGCCTGAAGAGATGCATTAGCGAGCTTCAAACGAGGTTCATCATCGACCTGTACGTGCAGCTCACCTTTTGCGATAAAAGTGGGATCGAATGAACTGACGAAACTGGCCTTTACAGCGGACAATGGAAAGTCCGAATCATCACAGCAGATGGTGTCAAGGAGATGACTCTCAACGCAATCCCCGCCCCTACTGGTGCAAGAAACCCGCAGGAAGTCCCCATCGACGCGTCAGCTCAGCCGCAGCCTATAGCAGCGTAGACTTGATATCACCAAAGTAGAGGTGAAATGTAGTGTCTGTACTTTTGTACTATTAGTGAGTTGACGCCAACCAACAAACGATCGAATGCCTGTCCACAGAGTCTAAAATATGACAGCAACATGCTTACCCAGCTAATCGTGGCAGTACAGTCATTACTGAATTAAGCAATCTTCTGCCTTGAACCCAAACACTTCCTTCTCCACCTGCTTTTCTATCTTCTTCCAATCCGTCCGACACTGTACCATCTCCATAACATCCTCAATCCGCAGTGTTCCTTCGTATCTGTCCAGGTCTCTCGCCATGTTACCGAGGTCTTTCGGAGAGTCTATAATGAAGACATTTGCTGCCATCTTCAAGGCGACGAAATAGGGCATGACTATCGGAACTTTCAGACTGCTGATGAAGCTCGAGTAAAGGTTCAGATCGGCGATGAGCTGGAAGCCTCCTGGAATAGATACGATAGACTTCTTCAAGTGTTTGAGGAGAATGGTGTGTAGTCGAAGACCGACTTCCTGGTGGAAGATCTCTAGAATCGCTTTGTCGGTACTGCCCTTCAACATATCACAATGACTCCGCAAGCATTCAACGACGGCTTCTGCTGCTTTCGTGGGGCCCTCAATATCTGTCACTACGGCAAGGGACTGCACAGACGGTCGTCTCGAATCAGGCTGTTCTCCGGCTCCAGGACAAAAGTCCCGCGGATCTTGCTGTGTCCGAAGGATGTATTCTGCTTGCGTCATGAGGATATTGACACCTGCATTCAAGCCCGATGCCACGCTCTCGTCAAGTGCATTCTCAAACTTCTTCTTTTCGCGGATGACCAGAGAAAGGAAGTCGTTCCGGTCCACATACTTTGCCTGCATGGGCTAAATTCAGCATTGAAGCGATGGAAGCCGGTGAAAACCATGCACACCAGCTCTCGATCGTAGTAAACCTGCACCATCTGAGCGATAGTATCGCCGATGTGAACAAGCTCGAAGAACTGCACCAGTGGCGCGACACTATCATCGACAGCATGATCGGCAGGCTTGTACAAGCTCATCTTGTTGGTAGCTCTGACTTCCCCGTTTCAGCTATCCCACGCCGAGATCAAAGGAATGACAAGCTCTCACTCACCGTACAAAAGCCGGTTGAAGATGACTATCGGATAGTGTCTGGCACAGAATGATGAACACTTCTTCTATCGTACTCTGGACTTTTGCTCCGAGCTTTCCGGCTGTTTAAAGTTCGTAAGGAATGACTCCGCGAGTCCGCTAAATTGTGTTAATACTCACTATATCCATTGAAGGTCTGTATTCGCTTCAGGCATTCTCTATCTGCTTGAACGAGTTGCATTGCGGTGTCTATACTAAGAAGCATCTGAAAGCCTCCCTGCGCGAGGTGATTGCCGTCTTCCGTCCCCGTTGCGCTAATAGTCCGTTGACGAACATGACTAATAGTGCCATTGGGCGAGGTCACGGAAGATAGGCTAGCTGTACTCTGTGTCGGAGAGACCATCTTGCCACTGTAGGGACCGGCTTTGCCGTTTGCATTCGCGGCTGCGGAGGATCCTGTCATGGCATTGAATGCCATAGTCCCTCCTGCAGCAATCGCGTTGACAGACAAAGCGACTGTCTTCGGGACAATTGTCACAGGTAGCAGAAGAGCCTTCGTAAAGCTAGCGAGTACGTTGCGCTTCACTTGCTGAGGATTTGCAGAGGAAAGGAACTGCGGATCTAGAGAGGCAGCCTCTTCTTCGAGCTATTAGACAAGATGTGAGCGTGCCCTGACTGTCTAAGCTGTGGGAGCTCCAGCTCACTTTCTTATCCCATTCTCTACATATTCCCTTCAGTAAGTCCCTACACCATAAGACCTCTTCAGACAGATAGTCAGTCATATGCAGCTCGAACAACCGGAAATTGATGTCGTCCAGCTTCGCGCGGTTGACTTTCGCAGTGTGACCATACTCAGTGGCTATCTGCATGACCTGATCGGTTATGCGGTTACATTGACCAAAGGTCGCTGCGGTGGTAAGGAGGAACAGAGGTGGAGTGAGTGACTGTGATGCGGACAAGAGAGGGGTGATATAGTCGTCCAGCTAGGAAATATCACAGATCAGCAAGCTGTCCCTCGGGAATTTCTTGTGATTCTCACTATATCCATTGCTATCCTTTCTGCAAAAGTGACTAAAACGTCCTCTTCCTTCGGAAATACCTTGCCAATGACCGTGCCCTGCTTCTTGACGACGTTCAATATATAGTTGATATAGCTATCCATAGCCGAAAAGTCAATCCCGTCGACCGGATTGCCATCGGGACCGATATTGGAACTCGTCAAGTTCCGTAGAGGATCGTGCGTCTGGCCTTCGTAGAAGAGAGGGATCTTGTTTATAAAGATCTGAACGACAGACTGCCCACCAGTCAACCTGAATAAAGCTTGAGCGATATCTCGCATTGATGGGTAATTGTGCGTGTCTACTGCTTTTTCGAAAGCTGAAAGAAGAGATGCCTCGAAGTAGTCTATAGATGATTGTAAATTCCGCCGCACGACCGAGAGAGTAGTGATGCTCCGCGACGGTGCAAGGTTGGGAGCCAAGAAGCGCGAAAGAGTAGAAAGTAGGCGAGCTCTTGCCAGTGGAGACTCTGACAACACGTGAGAGGTGAATATAAGAGACGATGTTGTTTGTGTCTGTAAAGAGACGAAGAAGGGAAGGAGGATCGAGTAGTATGCGGCGAACAGGTCGTGCGATGGTGCTGGAGAAGCGGAGTGTGTTGGTTGGGCTGACTTTGAAGAGGATGAAAGGATGGAGCTCCTTTTGTTATGTATATGAGCAGGTTGTCGGTTGCTTTTTGCAGGGCTTGCAGTTGCTAAACCCATATCCTCCACGTCGTCGTCAAAGAGCATTAACAAGTCGTCTTCTCTTCGATTCGGTTTGGCGGGCTTGGGCACAGGAAGAGGTTGGGAAAGATCTATAGAATTGAACGAGACCGATGTCCGAGAGGTGGCAGAAGAAGTCCCAACAAAGTCTCCAAAGAGATCGGCCGCATCTTCTGCTGCAAACTTGGCCTGGCTGGTTGGCGGAGGGGATATAGCAGTATGTATACTGTTTCCGGAAGTGAGGCTAGCCCTGCTTGCGGCCTGCTGGGTCTTGTCGCTGTAGTAGAGGGATCTCTTGGTGACGAGAGCTTCGATGTCCGAAGTAGCTGGCCCGGCATAGCTGAGCGCGTCAAGTCGTGGATTCCATACTCTTTCATCCTTGTACAAAGCAGCGAGCTTCCTGCAGCATCTTGCGACTCGAGCAGCGTCGGCGACCGGGACGAGCACGAGAATCTTGATCCAAGCAGCTTGCGGGAGGTCACCAATCTTCGCATATGTGTCTTTGCTGATGTATTTCGCGGGAATGTTCTGCTTCTTGCTCGGTATCAGCGCCGTCCATCGTTTGTCCATTGGACTTCTGCCAAAACACCTAAATTTCCGGGCTGGCAGGCAGCTAGTTACTGGCGATGCCTCCTCGGAGGGCCAGCAATGCGCTGCAATATGGCAGTAGTAATGGCCAAACCTACTCGCTCGCAAACACAAAGGCCGCCTACCGCGATTTGCTCGTTTTCGAAGAACGGCTCAAGCACAATTCCATGCGTTTGTCCCGCCAGAGGCTCAAGTATGAGGCCTTCCTGGGCGTCCTCGTAGCTGCTATCGCCCTGCTGGCCTACCTCGTCTCGTGCGACCCGTCCAACGTCGTAAACGCTGGCCTCCTCCTGATCTCCCTAGTCACCCTCCTACTGTTCTTTGCGACTGGCGTATACTCTGAGAAGATCGCGTATGCCTACAAGTGTGTATAGCTACTGCATTTGCCAGTGCAGAGCTGATCTGAAGCCCTACCGTCAGATTCGTGCCGCAAGCGAACAGGGCCCTCCGCTACTTCAATATCTATCTCAACACAAAGCAACGATCTTCGTCGTACTCTCTATTCAACCCGCTCCGTCTATTCTATCGAAACCACCCCCAGACGCAGGCCCTAAGTCAGGCCTCAGCCCGTTCGACATCACCTCGCTCAGGAGCCGCTCGAAGCCAGTCTATTCCCCTCGCCCCCATTCCTCCAGCATCAAATCCGCGCGGCGAAATCATCTTCTCGTCTAAAGTGAGCGCACCCTACAGAGAAGGGTACGAAAAATACCGCGCAGATTGGGAGAAGAAGCGCAAGCTATCGAAGCGCGAATTTGGCTGGCGGGAGTATATACTGTCAGTCTTTACATCAAGGTCAAAGACAAGCAGGGCAAGTACAGCAAGTAATGCGGAGAATAGCGAAAAACAGCCCTCTGTAGTCTACCCAGCATCGCCTCCGATCACGCTCACTGCTACAACAGGCATCACATCACGCGGCCGGGATGTCCGGGCTCGGCCTCTCTTGCGCTCCAACTCATCTTCATCACTTTCAAGCGCCTTCTCCGCTTCTCCACCTCAGAGTCGACGGTCCTCCCCGCTTCGCATTAGCGCTGGAACACCTGGATCCACTGTTTCTTCGAGTCCAACAAGCTCGCATCCATCAACGCCTGATCTCATCCGCGAAGAGGATGAAGAGGAAGGGCTGGAAGGTCAGGAGTACTTCCAGCAGTCTCGCCTAGCAGGGCAGCATAGTATCAAGAGAGTACATAGCGCGTCTGAGGACTCTGTACTCCACAGCCCAGATGAAAGAGAGGCATCGCCTGAGAGGACCGGTCTTCAGAAGAAATCCTCGCAGAAACGAGTTTCCCAAGTAGTCGCGCCAGTCGCGTACGTTGACGACCACATAGACCCTTCGATACCATCATTCCACCCAAACAATTACAGCACATCAAGATCAAGGGCCGAAGGCCTACACAGTCTCATAGAAAAACTGGCAGATGCAAGAACAGACGGGTAGATAAGGGGCGGCAATAGGATATCAAGGGACAGTGTTGGAGTCGCTAGCGTAACGACTTTTGTGGAACACGAGGACTGTCAAAATAGTAGGACGACCAAAGTATATACCAACAATGTTTACCTCTACCTTCTTTACACACGAGAAGCGCAGAATATGTTAGCAGAAGAGACGGCAAAATGAGAAAGAGGCAGTATAGATGCCAGATACGGCTGCGATGCTGCGAGATAAGTTAAACTGTAAGGATAAACGCCTTAACATCGCAGTAACAGTGGAAGTATGTTAGGATGATGTTGTAGTCATATTCGTTATGCGTTACGCGGTATATGCTCTAGTCTGCTACGTCAGTCCCGCAATGCAGTCGTATCTCTCCATTAGTTACAGTCACTTGGGCGTTTGATGGTGACACCAGGTGGGTCGTAGAGGATGGAATCTATTCAAGCATGACTGAAAGTCCGATCAGCTATGTTACCTTTGATTACACAATCCGAGCTTTCATTCAACAAGCATCACAAGCTCTGCCATCACATTGCCTTGGGGACTCAGACTTACGCACTTAGACGGGATCTACTAGACGCTAATACAAAAGGCTTATGGGTAGACTCTGGTATTGCTATCACCTATTCAGAGTCATCAATGTGTTTTGGGCTCTTTGGAGCCTTCTTCTTGGTCTTCGCTGCTGCCGGAGCAGGTTTCTTGGCCTCTTTCTTTTCGATCTCGAGGTCGACCTGGTCATACAGGAAAAGTGAGGGGTTGTATCTCAGAATCAGCTCAATTTTCCTGTTCGCTCGGTTCGCAAGGTGCTTACAGCCACAAAGAATTCCTTTAGCTTTTCCCAGTTCTCGATGTTTAGCGATATTCCGGTCTTGCCAGGCTTCCATTCCTCGGTGTTTTTGTCTTCGTAGTACTGACAGTGTGGAGAAATACGTTAGAACGGCTTGGGAACCAGCCGATGCCTTCCCCAAGTACGGAGTGACCTACTTCACGAATTCCGACAAGTGTCTTTCCTTTGTATTCGCTGACAGTGACGCGCTTCTTGTTGCCAAGCTGCACAATGGAAGTTAGATGTAGTGCATGAAGGTAATTCTCCTATACATCCTCACCTCGCCGAAAGTGTTGCCTAGTGCATCGAGTTCCATTCGCGCAGCAGGCTTGGAGGTATCCAGTTGAGGCTTGGTGGAGACTTTGGTCTTTGATGAGGAGGCTGCAGATGAAGTATGAATGTATTGGCATAGCACGTCAAGGTCAGATCGGATGGACAGGGGAACGGTAGATGTAGGAAGCAAGAGGTAGGATTGGAAGAGGGAAGCAGAGACAACGACTTACGCTTTGGAGCTGCTTCCTGCTTTTCCTCGTCATCTTCCACCTCTTTAGCCTTTCCTCTCTACAGGAAGACGGGTGCACGGCGCGTTCAGGTCAGCTTTCCCGGGCGATGATTGGCACAACAAGGTCGTTTCGCAATGCACCTTTGATGCAGGCTGCTTGCTGGATGCACCCGCAGCTTTGTCTGGCTTTGCGCGTTTGGAGCCAGCTTTTGACGAGACTACGGGACCATCTTCTTCGCTGTCTTCATCGTCGTTGTTGCTGCTTGCTACTTGCTCCTCGTCCTCGTCGTCGTCTGCGATGAAATCGTCCTTCTTGCGTTTGGCCATGCTTTAAGTCAGGCTGACGATAACCGGTAATCCATTATATCCTGGAAGATCCAGCAAGGGCGACGATGGCGACGTCTTCTGCTTCGAGAACGGCGACTGCGCGATCCAGCAGTACTGCTACTGCTGCTGGCAGTGGAGGCTCCCCTCCCCTATGCTCTGGGCATCAGCAGCCATGCGCCAGGCTCATCTGCAAGAACGGCAACAACAGGTACGCTGAAAGCGCATCGTAATGATCTGTTCAGACGGTCTGAAAGGTTCCCATAGCGGCAGAGCGTTCTGGAAGTGTGCAGAGCCCCATCAACAACAATGTCGCTTCTTCAAGTGGGACAGCCCGTCTAGTGCTGCCAATGCTACGCCGAATACACCTTCCACGCCCTCTCGTCCCAGCCCGTCGACTTCCACGGCTAGGTTTACCGGTGGTGGCCATGTATTAGGCTCGTCAGCCAAACCTCCTCCTACCGCTTCCCAGACATCCTCCTCCTCCTCCTCATCCAGTACACAGCAAAGCCTTCCTTCCCAGCCGGCCTCTGTCTCTCCTAACAAGCGAAGGAGGCTGAGCTGGCAGAATACTAGCCCTATGACCCTTCCTCGTCCTCCGCAGACTCCGCCTATGCCGCCTCATTCTCAATCAGTAGAGGAAGCTATCGACGACGATTTTCTCGACGACATCCAGGATTTCGACGAGGTGTCGTCATCGCCGCCTCAGCAAGACCAGCGAAGAGCCAACATTCTCAATTCGCCTTCTAGTAATAACAAGAAGTCTAAGTTTACATCATTCGGAAGTACAGCACCTCCAACTACACCCAAGCGCGAGCGAGAAACCAGCACTTTAGCTCCTGCGGTGCCAGTCACACCGAAGAGTGTAGGCAGCAAGCCAAACGATAAGTGGGCGGAAATAATTGGAGATCCTGATTCTCCGTTCTATGCTAGAAGGAACGCTTTGAACGCCTCCGCTTCTGGTGCAGCAGCAGCAAATGATGTCTCGCCTGCCTCTGCCCGTACCTCTCCGTTATTCGGATCCGGTCAAGCTGCAGCAGCAAACGGAGTATCGGACAGCAGAGACGGCACTATACCTTCCATCCCATCTGCTCATCTTACAAGTCTCTCCGCTTCATTCACTTCATTCGCGAGCGCACATAACGAGTCGCTTGCTGCACTATCCAAGCAGATAGAGACATTAGAGAGACAGTTGAAAGCTGCAAATCTCAAGACTGCCTATCACGAGCGCAATGAGCGTCGATTGCAGGAGGAGACGGATCAGCTCAGGACCAATATTAGCGTGCTTAAGCGAGAGAATGAGGAGCTCAAGCTCGCTCGCTACTAAATATCCATCTATACAGTATAATTTGTGCTTATATTACTTTTCGTAGGCCTTGATAAGTTTGTGTAGGCGAGAATGCCCATTTCGACAATATGTAGTCGTTCATAGTAAGCTAGCAGGCGGTCATAATTCAAGTGTGCGTCAACCCTCAGTAAACCCTCAGTAAACCCTGCCTCGTTCGTTACAAGAGATGTCAGAGCAAGAAGGCAAGGTGCAGCTCTCAGCGCTTTCAGTGCGGGGTGGCGTGCGCAACTTGGAGTGTGGACTTGGCGTTCATCGCCGCGATGGGTATCTGTGAGAAGAAGTCGACGTTGCCTCGTACAAAGGTTGCAATACGAACGACTAGGGTGGTGTGAAGTACATAAAGGTCTCCGTCTCGCCTCAGACCCTTCTGACCTCGTAGACACTGCAACTGAACCCCATGCCAACAGCTGAAGAACAGTGCCAGCATCTGTGCTGCTAAGACACCATCTACGTGTCCTTGATCTGAAGCAATGGTAAAACAAAATGTAAGTTGCTTATTTCCAGACTTCAGAAATGCTTGAAATACCTTTTGTGTACCTCGAAGTAAACCTGTTCTGCGGGCTGCGATGAGACCGGCTTTCTGTCCAGATACAGCGTTTCTTGCGATTGTCGAGGCTTTTCCGATATGCTGGTGGTTACCTCCTCCCTGAATAGCCACAAACATATGTCAATATATGTATAGAGTAGTGTATAAACAGTATAGCGTACGTGAGGATGGTCGACAGGGTTCATAGCAACACCACGAGTCTTAGGCCAGCAGTTTCTCTTGACTCTGTACTTGTGGTGAGCTGTACCGGCCTTGAGCATAGGCTTGTCGATTCTTCCACCTCCAGCTACGATTCCGATAGTTGCTCGTGCATCACTCTTGACAATCTTCTTAGCGCCGGATGGCAGCTTTAGACGGGTCTTGCCAGTGTCTGCATCGTGTCCGACGACGGTAGCGTAGTTTCCGGATGCTCGTGCCAATGCACCTCTGTCACCAGGCTTCTCCTCTACGTTGCATACGATGGTACCTTCGGGAAGCTGACCGAGGGGAAGAACGTTGCCGACAGATAGAGAGGCCTTCTTGCCGCAGTAGACGAATGAGCCGGTAGCCATGCCCTCAGTAGCGATGAAGTGTTCGGAGGCAACTGTGAGCATATGAATACTTAGTTTGTGTAGCCTTGTATAATCCTGCCGGCCTCGACGCACGCTTGTATCGGTAAGGGTCACGGAAGACGACCTTCGCCAGGGGAGCACCACGACCGGGATCGTGGATGATCTCCTTCACTACTCCTCGTACGAATCCATTTCTCTCTGCAAAGTCGAGGTTTCGGAGCTTGGCTAGGTGCAGAAGTCGAAATAAGCTGGGTGCCAGAAAAATGTCGAAATCGCTTCAAATTCACCTGCGCCGACACGCTTGTGAACGTGGGCTTTGAAGATCCCTCCGCTCTTGCGCTGGCTAGAGGCTGAGCATCAGTATTGGCCCTACAGACTGAGATACGGCCGGAAAGGCATCAGGTTGGCTACAATCCGTTCCAGCGAGCGGTCGGGTGCGGCTGTTGAATCGTTGTGATGTGTACACATGCAGGATTCGAATGCGGTATCGATCTTGGATATCTGGCCGTTTGATCCTTGGGAGCCTGATCCATATAGGTACCCGTACCGACTCGCTGAAAAGGCTTGGATGCGCTCCTGATGCCGCCGGACGTAGCTGTTGATGCATGGGCATTGCTTACTTTCTGATGACTCGACCCATCGCAACTCTTGAAGGGGTTTGATGCGTAGACCGATTTTGCAGCAGGCCTCTCCTTCTGCGGGCGAAGTCTGGGAAAAGGCGAAATTGGAAGGAACGAGATTGCGATCACTTCGGAAAGGGAGAAGCGAGAGATAGAAAACAGAATCAAGGGAGTAAACACAGTACTTAGAGGAGGGTGCTGTAATGTCAGTGGTACTGGTGCTTGAGGAACAGACAGTCGATTGGTTGGGCGAAATCCAAGCAGGATCATCTTCTGAATTCGGATCAGACGACTGGACAGCTATAGCATTGGAAGCAGAACTACTAAACGATACAGATACTTCTAGCTAGATCTACAGACGCTGCCTCGCTGGCTGGCAGCCGCAGCTCGATATGCTACAGGAACCTCGAAACTCACGCAACCTCAACAAATGCCCTACATTCGTCTGACATTCATAGCGCTGCATCTGATGCCCGCTTGAAATGTCGCCCAAGTGACTCGCTTGGCCCAGATCGGTCAATTCTGCTTTGACAGCCCAAATGTCCGAGAGAGGAGTGGATTCATCAGTGCCTTCCATATACTCCCAATCGTGCATTTGGCATATGCGGCGGAGAGTCAGCCAGCGCTCAGCGGCGTTGATATCTCCCATTTTGTCGACTAGCTCCGAAGCGGCCGTGAAGAAGGCTTCTGTAGTCTCCCGACTGAGTCTGCCCAGCAGATCGTCTCTGTTGTCTATTCCCAAATGCTTCAAGGCCACTACCGAGGCGCCGGGTAATAGACTGTATAGCTCTCCGCCCAAGTCAAGTCTCCGAGATAGCTCTGTCTTTGCAATAGAACAAGCCATCAAGTGTCTGGCCCGCCAGAGTTCGACAATAGACAGCGACGCATCGTCATCGTCATCGTCGTCCTCCTGCTGCTGCTCCTCCTCCTCCTCTTCGTCTTCCGCCTCTTCCTCTCCGTCCTCACCACCCATAGCCTCGTCTTCATTATCTTGGTTCGCCTCGTCCTCTTCCTCCTCTTGCTCTTCGTCCATGTCCGAAGTGTGGTCATCCGAGACTTCCTCTTGATCCTCTTCCACATTCTCGGAATAGTTTATAAAAGCTGTGATATCTTCTTCTACTAGCTGCAGGGCCTGGAATACAACATCATCGACGATGCCTACACTCTTCAAAGCTTCCTGTATATGTTCTGTATAGTCTTGCACGTCAAACCTGGGAGCTCGCTGAGAGCTGGAGGGTACAGGTGACAATGAGCGAGCGCCAGAGGTAGATGGCGTTGGCGGTAGATCGACGACTGGCGGCATTTCTCGTTTAATAGTATATTGTGTGTAAGAAGTGAGTTCCCGCTTCATTGGCTCGGGTGATGTCTTGTCAAAAGCAGTATCCTCCTTCAGATTTTCAGCAGCTGCCTTCGCGCGCTTCTTACTGAATCCGGGTAGGGTTGTCTGTCATCCAAGGTTCAGAGACGCTCATGATACTGGAAACTATCTGCGCTCACCGCCACCGTGATTGGCTCAGGTTCAGTATCATCTTTCTCCACGCTTCTATAGTTCGTCCTGACTTTCGCAGATGATTTCGGAATACTTTGGCCGGACTGAGGCTTTGGTATCGGCTTGGCAGGCGCACTGACTCGGGCCACCTTCTTTTTGGGCGGCTCGACAAACTCTTCGGCTTGTGTAGGTCTTTGACGCTTGGATAGGCGCTGAGAGATCCGTCTAGCAGGCTCCTCTGGCGGTATATAGCAACCTTCGAATATCATACCCGATGGTTCCCCTGCTTCTCGCATTTCTATAGATTCTGACACCACCGACGCGATTTGCGCATTCATCGTGACTGGTTGGACGTGCAGCTCTTGGGCGGTCATGGAGCTCCGTTCAGCTTCCTCAGTTTGTGCGACCCCTGCTGCACTGTCTGGATCCTTCGCGGCATAGGAATCGCATCTTCGACATAGCCACTCGTCCTTGGTTCTGAACATGAGGACGCTCCGTTCGGCTGCAGACATGCACTTGGTGTGCACCCAGCGCGATTTGTCGTGCTTTCCGGTACAGCGAACCATATCTGCTGCACGTTGTTGCATATGGCACATATTGCACCTCTGCGCTGCATTGCGCGCCGCCTGAGCTTCCCTCTTGTCGTGCTCGTTCGGCGGCGGTACTGGGATATCGGTCGAAGCTGAGATCGCAGTCAAGCTGGACCCGTCTAGGCCTTCTATTGATGTCAAGTCGGAGGATACATCGCTGATTCGATCGGCTTTGCATGCTTTGTCGACGATAAGCAAACCCCTATCGACAATCGGGCTTCCCTGCTTGCTCGTTGAAGGATGGCGCTGAAACAGCTTAGATATCTCTTCCATTACATCCGTGTCATTAGAAACGCCCATGGGTTCGCCAGAATCGAAATCAGGGAAAGTCTGAAGAGGCGATGCTCTGCTTAGGAATGAATCAGCTCTCTATCTCTCGCAGATGGCCTTGTACATTAAGACGCACTTCGCTTCGGGACTCAGGATCAAGTAATCCGAAAAGTTGAAAGAGTCTCTTTCAGCTTCGATGTCGATGTCGGGAAAGCTTGCCGGCGTGGGAGGCGGCGAAGGCATATCGCTAATGGCAGAAAGGGTGAGAACTTCCTTCTGCACCGGCGATTCGCTAGGCGTTGAACATTCGTCTAAATCCATTGGCTTGTCCGTTTGCGAAACAGTCTGAAATCCATGGCTAGATAGGCTCATATGAACGGGCATAGCAATGATATCTTGTTGAAGATATCTCGTATAGGCTACATCGGCCTGAAAGGTGCTGAGGCCGTTGGTCGCGGCTCCGCAAGTTTCTACGAAGTGAGGGCACGCGTCACTTAACGGTCCTTTAGTAGTTGCGGATCTGGCAAACGCGCTCAGTACAGGCATGCTGGTGGTGATGATTCAACTAGCTCACATGGCCGGCTCGCTGAAAATACGAAGCGGATTGTCCTTTTCCAGAGCGAAGTACGGTTGAGAATCAGGCGCACTGCAAGGTGATATTGCAGAGCGAGCATATTGTGTTGCCAGAGCTATCAGCTCATCGACGGGGCTAGGGGCTTCGGAATTTGTCTTGGATTCGCCAGAAATATCTTGACAGTCTTCAGTGTCGATGTCTGATGTAGCGTCTCTCTGAGGTGTCATCTCATCATCAGACGACGAGATCGACTCGCTAGGAACGCAAGGTGCTGGCTCTGCTTTACGATCGCCTTCTGGTTCGCTATCGACACTGCAACATACTGACAATCAGCGAAGGCCATGACTTGTTTGACAGCTGGTTTTGAATACGTTTGAGATTCTATAGTGTCGGCTATATCATGTAGTGATGCACCAATAGGCGGCTCTAGCGAGGGCTCAGCCATGGACGGGCTTTCCAGTTCCATAGTAGGGGAATTAGGAGGCGATGGTCCATCTGGAAGTTCGACTTGTACAGCATTAGGTGGATCTTCAGGTTCGCTGACTTCTCCATGCTGTCGCAGAGAAGTGACGACATGTTGACAGGGCATCTAAGTTCCGTCTGAAGCTCGCCAATGAAAGACTGGAATAGACTAACCTTCGGTACTTGCGGTAGCTCCCACGAATGATGACGGTTGAATTCTGCTACGAACCTGGAAGGAGCGAGCAATCCATTTGAGCGAGCATCCCCTCCGTCGCTGGGGAGGAGACATCTACCATTTGCCATTTGTCAGGGCGATAGCGGTGATCTTGTACGGGCAGTCTTTACTACAAGGTGAGTTCTGGAGAATCTGGCCGTGGTAGCATCGCCAGGTTTGACAGAGGTCTCGTCTCGTGTCAGTCACGCTTTTAACAAGCTTGAGGTCCTGCTTCTGGATGAGCAGCTTGACGGCAGCATCGAGGGCTGCATAATCGTCGTATATCGCCTTTGCAGCTAGCATTGGCTGCCTTCGAGCGAAATCTGGGAGAGCTCGTGGTTAGCGTCGAGCAACCCCCTTGGGCCTCGCTGTCAGACGCTCGACGCACATGTCCGCTTTCGAGCAGTCATCGTATCGCATCACCGTTGATCGTACTCGGTGATTTGTTGCTTTGATGTAACACCTGTTCTGTTCTGAGCTGGAAATTCCGACTTAGCGAGATTTTGATGAAATCAGTCGCGATGGGGGAGAGGGAAGATGTCGAGGGGACGAGGGAGAAATGGCAGAGGGGGATGATACAAGTACATATTACAAACTCTCGCTACGTCAGCTACCGGTACGAGTTCACTTCATCCGAAAAAGCTCGCTCCATGCTCTGGCTTCTTCTTCTTTCTTCGTCTGCTTCGTCGCCCTTTCATAAGGCGGAGTTGTAGGGCATCCATTACAGTCTGATAGATTGTTCCTCCGAACGACCGCAGAACATGCATGCATCGTATAGTCAAAAAGCAAAGACGGGCAATCTCGCCGAAGCAGTTTAGACCGAAAAGCCGGACATCGAATATCGCTTGCTCTGTTCTGACGCTTCGTCAACAGAGATATATGCATACACTCTATCTAATACTGCTCGCAGCAGAGACATCCGGAACCTCGGGTTCGTATTTGTACTGCATGTTCTATATGAAGCGCCTTCTACTGAGCACTGAAATGGACTTTGTCAACCGCGTGCTGGCAGCCTATTGACCACTCTCAAAGCTTTCATTAGGGCCTTTGCCGCTGCTCAATGCTCGCTTGTTCTGGTCTTGTGTTTGAGGAGGAGTAGATATCCGGCTGCAAATCATCTGACCAGTCGATAAGCTGCCATTAATAGGGACGAAAGTATGCTGGGAGTCTGTGGTGATGGTCTGCTGACAGCTTAGTGGTGTGCTGTAAGACTCGATTTGCAAGCGACAGCGTCCTTGGCAGCCCGCCAATCTGAGATATTAGCAGTATATCATGTTGATGATCTTCTTTCGCCTCGCGTGTGCAAATGTCTAGTAAGTTTCTTCGGGATTGCCAGCTCCAGCAGAGCTTCAACGTCTGTGGATGTCTGAGTGCATGGTTGTAGCCCTGAATCGGATGGAGATGAAGACTTGTCGACTGCAAATCCAGGCGTATATTCCAGTCTTTCTTGTATCGCCATGCGTCCAGTTGAACGTAAAGCGCTGGATTGCTCGCCAGCTCGACAGGTCTTGAGCGCATCCACATCAGATAAACAGCACAGCGCGAGTGAGTGCAAGCGATTCCTACTGTGCGACACCTCAGCCGGCGCACTTAGGCAATTCAGTCCGTCTCATTTGAGGTCGGCTTCTTTCGCACAACTCCAATGGAGCGCCTTTCCGCATGCGAGACTGCTCAGAAGCTACGAGCCGATGGTCTCACTGTTGAAGAGCTGAGCCGGTCCCTATTGAAGCGGATTCAAGACAGAAGTGACATTTCGGCATGGGTGCATCTAGACAAGGACCAGGTTCTCAAGGCGGCGCAGCGACTGGATAGTGTTCCCAAGTATCAACGAGGTCCTCTCTTTGGTGTTCCTGTTGGCATCAAGGATCTCTTCTACACATCTGGTGTGGTCGAATCGTCAGGAACCCAGGCTCCCCGGAGCTGAAATCTAGCAATAATCAGACATGCCTACCTGCTTTGGATCTTCAAACTACAATGGACATATGTGTGATATAGATGCTGCTATAGTCACCCATCTCCGCAGCGCTGGCTGTCTCATCATGGGTAGGTACCTCTACTTTTGCAATATTGCATCTTCCGTCTGACTTTCAACATATTCTAGGCAAGACAGTCACAACAGAGCTTGCCATGACCATGTGTGGCAAGAATACGCGAAATCCGCACAATTCAGCCCACACTCCAGGCGGTAGCTCGTCTGGATCCGCAGCCGCCGTTGCAGACTATCAAGTTCCTCTTTCTGTGGGGACTCAAACATTTGGATCCATCATCAGGCCTGCCTCCTTCTGCGGGATATACGGCTTCAAGCCGACCTGGGAAGTGATCTCTTTGCAAGGCTGTAAGGGATTCTGCAAGAGCCTAGATACCATTGGCTTCTTTGCACGCTCCATGAGCGATATACAGCTGCTAGCTAGCCAGTTGAGCTTGCCAGAGGGTTCCCGAGAGCGCGCCGAAGCTCTTCGAAGCATCAAGATTGGATGGTGTAAAAGCCCTATGTGGCCTAAAGCATCGCAAGACGCCGTCGCAGCATTCGAAGCGGCCAGAGGTGCTCTTCGGACCCGGAGTATTGCATGCGAAGAGTTCGTATTGCCATCAGAATTTGAAAAGGCGCCAGCGTGGTTCCGAACAATCGCGACCAAAGAGCTCAGCGTCAACATCCAAGCGGAAAGAAGGCCCGGATGGAATGAGGTCGACGATATGCTACTCTCCTTTGTGCAAGAAGGGCACAGCAAGACCTGGGATGAACACCGGGAAGCAATCGACGGCTATGCTATGCTGCGGCCGATATTCGACAACTTAGCCAAGGAGTATGATGCCATTCTGACGCTAAGTGCACCGGGCGAGGCACCGACAGGTCTCGAATGGACCGGTGATTCCAGCTTCAACGTTATCTGGACTGTAAGCGCAGCATGCTTCAGAAAGCTCAATCTGACGGACTGACCATCTGTCGCAGGCTCTGCACGTTCCTGTCGTCAATTTACCAGGATTTGGCGGAACGAATGGGCTGCCCATAGGGCTTTCGCTGGTTGCACCTAGATATGATGACCTGCATCTCTTAGATATAGCGAAACACATCTCTAGTATCTTTGAAGCTGATGGCAGCTGGAAGTCGGAGTTGTGAGGAGCATGACGACGCCTCCAACGGTGAGGCAGGATTTCTCGAGGTCCAAGCGTCGGTTGCGATACGCTCGCGCGATAACCCACATCTCTTGCGCACACCGATATCGCCTTCTCTTGTTGCTGGAACGTAGCCCCATTTGCGAAACGTATGCGAAGAAATTGATATGCTCGACGCGGCACACCCTGAAGGATGGCTGCAGCCGACAGCGGAGTTCGCATGCAGAGGCTGACGGTCATATTGGCGGCCACCTTGTCTTCGGCCATCGCCTCTGTCCCTCATACTGGCCTGTGGCGCGCATCAAGCTTATTCGACGTTCGAGCTGACCATTCACCCTTCGAGAAAGCTTCTCGACAACCCGGCGCGTCTCGCAGTGCTGGTAAATCTTCCAACCATCTTTGCACACCCTTCACTCAGTCCTTCTTTCTGTCACCCCAGAAAGCTTGCAGCGCTTCTTGATCACGCCCTGTTTCAGCTGCGCTACGTAATAGTGGGAGGGCGCCGTGTTAGAGGTTGAGACGCATCACAGCATCTGGCTTCGCTTTGTTCCTACCTTGGAATTGGAAAGACAATTAAAGAGACAAGAATTCTCTCGCAAGACCCCGACGCCACGGCATATCAGGCTGATTATCAGCGCGAGTTATCCCATCAACTTCTTGAGAGCACATTTCAGTCAAGTACGGTAGTCTCTAGAGTACAAGCTTTGGTCATTGCAGCCATAGCTGCTGGATATGGCAGATGAGCAAAGCACGTCGCGAAATGCAAATCTCAACGCCGAGCAACAAAGACGTCAGGAGGAAGAAGAAGCTGCTCTTCGCGAGCGCAATCTCAGCGAGCTGCGGCGGCAGCTGACTCTTAATCAGACAAGGTCTCCTGAAATACAGCTCCATCCAAGACATCCTGTTGGGGAAAGCGACCATTCACCTGAATCTGGCAAGAATGGCAAACGCCGAAAGGTGCAGTGGGTTGGGCTGAGCGAAGATGATCATAGTAGTAAGACAAGCAGAATCAAGTCGTATCCTGGCCCAGCTCGCTGACTGTCATTGCGTGTCGATAGACGATCGCGACAATCATGCCGGAAGTAGCACAAACCACCCCGGCCACGTTACGCTTCCAATGTGAATGCAGTATTCTCGTATCTCGATATTAATCTGACGATGTGTTGACCAGGCCGAACGCGCCCAGCGAAGAACCATCTGGTTATTTCGATGTCGGATCAGATGGAACACCAACGCCCGCAAGTGGGATGACGCCCACCACGTCTCGACCTGGAACACCGGATGCTACGATGAACATACCCGCTGGCGAACGGGATGGACTCCCCATTGCTTCCTCAAGCAAACGAGGGCGGACGTTCACTAAAGAAGCAGCCAAGCTCGTCGCAGTTCACAAAGCAAAGTCAATGTTGAAGCGTCCTGGTCACTCCCGCAACAACTCTGCTGAAAATTCGCCCACGCGAGCGCGCGGCGTTACTAGCGTATCAAGGACTCTGTACGATGATGATATTCCAGCTGGAGCTCAACGACAGGCCCAGGGTAGTGGAGTCCTCTCAGCACTGCTCAAGCTCTACGATCAGCCACAATCAGCCTACTCATCATCCGCGACACTGGTCGCCTCGCAGGGCAGCACACCCGGCGACAGAAGCCCTGGGAATGATCTTTCGCAGGGCAGATCCGAATCTTCCGGCATTTCCGATGGTCGCCAGCACGTTGCCAACTTCTTTCGAGGTCGTTCGAGTCAGGCAGCCTCCAGGGACAGAGTCGGCGTCATTGGCGCTCTTCAGACATCAGCCCTCAATCTCTCGGGTGCAGCTCAGCCGACCAGCGGCACACTGACTCCGCAGCGCCCTGCATACAAGTTGAGGTAAGGCACTTCACAGCAAATGTTGACTTCAGGCTGAAGCAAGTTCAATCAGCCGTCACTCATTGCCCGAAGTACCAACCAAACGGGGCCTTTCGCAATCGGCTCCGACTTCTCCGACTGGATCTCCAATACATACTCCGGCAACCACTCCGCCCCTGCAGAAGCCAAGCCTCTACCAGAGGAAAACTGGATCGCAACTGAACCTCAATAGTCTAGGCAAGCTTCCCGGCCAAGTCGTCGATTTCAACAAGGACATTGCGAAAAAGTCAGAAAATTTAGCTCGTGAGCATCTACGTGCCGACAAGTACCACCACAAGTCAGCAGTCTACAAAGCGAAAACCTCAGGTTCTGTACCAGGAACCCCCAGGGCAGAAGAATCACCCAGGGAAAGTGGATACTTTGACGAAAAAGTCAACTTTGGCGAAAAGAGCAAGCCTGTGCGGCGCAAAAAAGACAAAAGGCGGCAGGATGAGATCTTCATTACGATGCACGTTGCAGCTATCCTGCAGCGACAAGATTTCATCATGCGTCTCGGTCGAGCACTGATGATGTTTGGTGCACCTTCACATCGCTTGGAGTACCAGCTGCAACAGACCGCTAAAGTCCTGGACATCGATGTGCAGGTCATCTATATCGTCAACTTCCTCATTATTTCCTTCACCGACCCGGCTACCCATACCTCGGAGATCAAATTCATCAAACAGACCGCGGGACTCGATTTAGGCAAACTCACAGACATTGCTGTTTTGCACTGGGAAGTGATGCACGACAAAATTGGAGCCGAAGAAGCATCTATCGAGATCAGCAACATAATGAAAGCCAAGCCTCACTACAACAATTACTGGCTCGTACTTTTCGGAGCATGGGCGTCTTCCATGATTTCGATAGCTGCATTCAATGCTAGCTTCATAGATGTCCTGGTCATCGCGCCGCTAGGAGCTCTTTTGGTGGCCGTTCAATGCTTCATCGCAGCTCGCAGCGATATCCTTTCATCCATTTTCGAGATCTTCATTGCTGCGGTGAGCTTTGTATGTCGTACCCTCCATTTGACGTTACTGAACGTAGTTTTGCCAGATCATCTCCTTCACCGCCTCGGCTTTAGCTTCGACGCGCATGTTCTGCTACGCTTCCATCACCAGCGCGTCCATTGTACTGATCCTGCCTGGATGGTAAGTCCCCAGCCTTGTTCCAACTCGGGCAAATGTTGATGCTGCGGTTCTTTCCAGGCCCGTGTGCGTGGCTGCTCTCGAGCTCCAGACGAGGTCCATCGTGTCTGGCAGTGTGCGCATTGTCTATGCCGTAGTCTAGTGCGTTACATAGGATGTGGCTGGCTTGATCTTGCTGATCGGTACGACTTAGCTCCCTGTTTCTCGGTTTCGGTATTTCGCTCGGCGCCAATGTCTGGGAACTTGTCTCAAACCAAGCTGTGGGCAACAATAGGCTTCACTCCTGTCAGTGTCTGATGTTCTGTTTGTAGGTATATACCGCCAACGATGGCTTATGTGCCGGCGCGCATCCATCTGGGGCCGCTTGGTATCAGCGAACAATCGGCAACTGGTTCTTCTGGCTTGCAGTCCCGGGCTTCCCTCTGGGACTTGCTCTGCGGAATCAAGCTAGAATCAACAAGGAACTGGTTGTCATGGTCGTTATAGCAGGCATTGGCTGGAACGCAAATCACTGGTCCACTTATGGCTTTCCAGGCCGGTCAGACATTTCTAGCGCCCTTGGTGCACTGGTGGTCGGCCTGCTCGGCAACATATGGGGCAAATTCTTCCAGAATACGGCCTTTATCGTTTCCTGTGTTCCTATTCTGTTCCAGCTTCCTTCTGGTCTTGGTAATGTGAGTGTCTGGCATGACATCATCATGAAAGCCTGTACTTCACTTGCTGACTTCCATTTTCTCGCAGGGCGGCCTTCTCAACTTCGCGACAACATCCAATGATTCGACGGCTGTCTTCGCTTCTGGTTTTGCAGTGGCCCAGCAATTGATCACTGTGGTGATAGGGCTTGTCGTTGGTCTTCTCTTGTCATGCGCTTTGTGCTATCCTTTCGGTGGGCGCTCTTTTGGCATAATTATGGGTTAAGCTGATCTCCTCGTTTTTCCTCAGGCAAACGTCGTGGTGGCCTGATGACCTTCTGAATTCTTCAATATCGTTATCGTCGTACCGCACTTATGTCCATCGTTCCAGCATGAGAGCACCCGTAGATCCCCTAGACGTTTATAGCTTTTCGTTCGCATATAGAGTATCGTAGACTGAAGTAGATTTATTAGAGACCTTCTTGAAATGTTAACTAGATGGACAGTCAGTAGATGCGAGAGGTGCAGCGCATAAGTCATGTATCATAGCGTTTTAGAGTGGTTAGACGCGTAGAGAGAAGTGCTTAGACAGAGTAGACGCAGTAGAATGAGTAGTGAGAGTGTTGCGAGGTACGTTATGCTCTCAGTATGCCATCACCACTCAAAGCGAACCGATTCCATCACCATGAGGTCCTCCCGGCAGTGAGAGTCGCCGGCTGCACTAATTATAGGAACCTTTTTTCTTCATCTTACCTCTTTCTACGAGCGAGCATCTGCATCTTTGACACTGCTCAACTGTAGTCTTTTTCTGTAGCCCAGCTGCTTTGGATCACAAGTGCCCCAGCCTCGAACATTTGGGTCCCCATTGCAGGAACCCTCCAAACATCGTACCATATCTTACCTTTGGGAGGGCGGCATCGTAAGGCGTTCCTTCAGTGTTTCTTGCTATCCTGCTGCGATTCTGATCCATATCGTTTTCAGACCACTCGTACATATCTATTCTTGTGACCGAACGACGACATCGACAGGATGGTCAAGGGATACATCATCGCATCGGCGGTACTTGGGGCTCTATGTCTTCTTGGGCTCGTAGGCATATACTGGTGGTTTCCACGAACATTTGCGAAGGGATTGAGGTCAGACATGGAAGCCGCCGATGCGAGCTTGGCCCCAGCAGGATCATCGCAAGAGGAGATCGACCGGGCTCGAGCAGCGAGACGAGCCATGTCGAAAGGCATTGTCGAGCGAGCTTTGGCAAGAGAGCAAGCCTTGAAACGGGGCGAAGCGCCATCAGAAGAGCCTATCGTGCCTGCCGATTACTATCGGAACCACGCTGATTTCGCAACCCGCTACCCTCCCGCTCCTGCACCTCTCCCAACGTTGACTGAAAGACACGACGCAGACCCGGAGCTACCCAAGTACGCTGAAGCGCAGGATCAGGCTCAGGCTCAGGTTCCAGGTCAGCCCTCAACCAACAGGACGGAAGATCGAGCGTGAGGGAAACTAATAAAGAAGACTCACGCTAAAACGCTGAGCAGGCAATAGACATGAAGCATGAAGCTTTCGATTTGTATTGTTCCTGTCCTCTGTAGCCCCAGGATCCTCCTCCCTTAATAGCCTTTGTCAATAGTAGTGATTCGAAGCGATGTGTCGTGTAGTATAGCGCAGTTGTAAGCAGATTGCTCAACATTAATATTGTTGCCTGAATCTCATCGGCCTTTCGCCTTCCCTTTCACTTTGACGCGCTTTTTGGAGCCAGCGCCCGCTGAGGCCAACCAAACAAGCTACTTCTGCTGGTTCTTGACCTCATCTGCGATATATATTTCCATCGTCTGCCTTGGATAGTCAGACAGGCACTCTACGCGTCCTCCTATAAAGCATTCCTGCCATAGTTATACTGCGCATAACTCGGTCCCTCTGCTGTGCTATGTGTATCTATTCCTGGCCTACAGCCTGCGACTGCGTATTAATAGGTGTACATACTGCAATGTCAAGTTACACGGTCAGATGCCTCTCGCCCTTTCCTTCTCCAAACCGCTCGCAGCTCTTCAGCGCAAACACCCAGTCTTCACTCACACTCCCTCGTCTCTCTCTCTCTCTCTCTGTCTCAGTACTAACGATCCATCCATCCATCCCTTACGAAACACGCCTGGAGCGTCACGTCGAGGCCTCGTCGCTTACTGAATCGTGCGATATGCCCCCAGGCAAGTGATAGAAGCGTGTATACTGACGCTTGAACTGTCCATAGCCATCACATCACACGATTTATCCAAACATGCACTGCCAATCTCTCACGACATCTGCCCTTGCAGTCCTAGTCGCCACCTCTACTCTCATTCTGCAGACACAGGCCCGCGTGTCTTCCTCCTCATCTCTGCGCCTAGCGCACACTCATCAAAGATCCGTACAGCATGGCGGGCACGTCGGCTCAAGGCTCAAGACGCGCTCTTCAAACAAGAAGAAACGCGCCTGCAAGGCTTCCTCCTCATCCTCCGCTTCTAGTCCCTCCTCGAGCTCTGGCAGCTCGAGTGACAGTGACACTACTAGCACCACCCTCGGCAACTCCACTGCCTCCTCCCGCAGCGCGTCCGGCACCTCGTCCTCTTCAACCGGTTCTGGAGACTTGTCCGTTGTAGCAAGTGGTTTCCTCAACAAGAATGGCTTGCACTGGGGCTATCTCCCAGACGAAGCCGATGCTGGCGGTACCAAACAGACAATGGCGCAAATAAACTCGTGGACAAACTCAAAGTCTGCCTTCTACGGGTACTACGCACAAGCCCATTCAGGCACCACCTTCGATGGCAGTCAGCTGTTAGCTGTCCTTGACGATGTCAAAGCGTCCGGAGCAATCTTGTAAGTCGAAACACCCAACACACCCAAATGCGAATCCGGCTGAGCGTTGACTTTGCCAGTCAACCGGCTGTAATGCCCACAGGAGGGTGGCAAGGGCTGACTGCCAGCGACAACAGCCAAGCAGTCAACATCGCCAAAGTGATGAAGCAGTTCACCGATGAAGGCATTGAAGTCTGGCTACGATTCGCCCACGAGGTCAACTGGTATCAAACTGACGGAACATGTGAGCACTCTCTCATCGCATTTATGAAAGACATCGAAAGCTTACTTGAATGGTAGATCAAGGCGGCGTGGAAGACTTCCAGGCTGGCTGGGCGGCTGTCGCAGCCGCGATGGATCAATATGCTCCGGATGTCAAGATGTTCTTTACGCGTACGTTTATGATCTTGTTCGAATCGGAACCTCCGAACTCACGTCTTTCCTTCGCAGCCAACGTTGGCGGCAACGATGCTTACGACCAGTACTATCCACAAAATGGCCGGGTCGACATCATCGGAATCGACTATTACCCCAGCGCAGCGGGCAACTTTGTGTCGACAATGCAGTACTTCCACGGTGAGTCCTGCTCGAGCCTTGCAGCACCGCCCCAGGTTCACTGATTTATGTTCCCGTTTCCCAGACAAATACACTTCAGATTCTGTCAAGTTTGCCATTGGAGAGACTGGTCTTTCCAAGACGGTGGACATTTCTAGTCGCCTCGCTTACGTTGCGGAGTTGACGAGCGATGCAACTATGAAAGCACTTCCAAACTATATTGGTTGCACCTGGTTCAAGTAAATTCGGCATACACCTCAGATTCATGTGCATATGCTGACGTGATGCGCTTTCACCTTCTTGTACAGCTTCCTGAAAGACGGCACCGACTTTAGACTCGTAACGGGTGCTGGCGCCTCTGAGACGGACCAGACCGTCTCGTTCTTTGCTTCTTCTTCTTGATTTACGCCTATTCATGATCAGGCTACGAGCTTACCGCGGGACGGCTATGTATACATAGGGCAGCGCAGCAGAGGAAGCTGCAGGCACTCTGGCGAGTCCTGTCAAATTACTGCAAATGCAGCTGGTTCTGCAATCAAGACATGAACAAGTACTTCTACCATTGCTTCTGTTCTACATTATGCATTTAGGACAGCTTCTACACGACTAGCTTGCCAGAGTCGACAACTGGCTTTGATCCCCAAAGACCGCCTAGATGCGGTAGTTCGTTTCCAGGCACGAACAGTCTCTCAACTTGGTCTTTTGTGATGACACACATCCTGATTGTACCACCTGATGATCCGTCTCTTGCCATGGCGAGACTGAGCGCGTTCTTGACAAATGCAACAGTCTCGTCTCTTCCCCAACCTTCTTGCCAATTCGAATCGCAGAAACCATAGATGTACGATGATCCTGATCCACCTATCGCCCATGGTCCTTTGAAGAGTCCTCCACCTAACGGAACGTTGTAGACTGAAGGTCCGACTTCCTCGTCCCAGCCTGCTACGATAATACCGGCTGACAGACGGTCTTTGTTGGCATAGATGACTTGGTTGAACATTGTTGCGGCAATATGCGTAGGTGGTGCTTTGCCGTGGACTTGCGCGTACAGCTGGAGTTGGTATGTGACCTGACAGGAATATCAGCGTCTTGCTGCGCTAACGTAAAGGGCGAGCTCACGATATCGGCGACTGCTTGTGTATCTGCTGCTGACCCCGAGCGACAGCAGTAGATTCGGTCGTGTAGATTTGTGAGCCTGTCAGGTTGCGTCAGTCAGTCATGGGGGATTGGGGATGGGGAAGAATTCACTTGTCAGTGACACGATTAGCGATGTCTGAATACGTTATTCATTGAAATGGTTAGCTGGAGAATCTACACCCAGAAAGCAATCGAGGCCCGGCATACATGAGCCTGTGGTGGTTCGCGAGTCTGCGCCGATGACTACGCCGTCGTTGAATGTGACAGCCATGATGGATGTCCCTAGATTGACTGTGCACGCGCTGTTTCAGCTTGCTGTTGCGTAAAAGGACCGTTCTTTCGACCAACCCTCTCCCTGCTTTAGCCTGTTCCAGTCGATGCGCTCCATGGTGTTTATGTGTATGTGTATGTGTTGGATTCTGCGCTGTTTGTCGCTCTTTTCCCTTTGTATTTATTCTTGCGAGTTGTTGAGGTTGAGGTTGAGGTTAGATTGCAAGAGGTCGAGCCCATTTGGGAGAAACAATCTATGAATACAAGTAAAGTATTTCTAGCGATAATGTACCAGTGTATCATAGTTTAACAAACTATATGCATGTAAGAAAAGCGAGGCAGGCCTGGCTTGTATGAGCGAAGTGAGATGGAGCGCTAGGCGCGATGTCGTTGTTTCTCGTGTCTGGCTTAATGTTTGTGGAGTATTTGCAGTAGCTGGGTCTACTGAGTCGTGCATGGGTGGCCAGTCCTTGCAGACGACCATACTGAGAAACTCCG